>JASVER010000220.1:221989-251494 GCA_030449065.1 Oceanodroma leucorhoa
CCTGGGCCACAACTTCTCTTTAAAAACAAAAAAAAAATTACATTAAACAAAACGTACACCCACCTTCGGTTCCCACCGAGGCTCCCCGTAGCTGTCAGCTCTGGGTTGTTGCTTGTGACTGACTTCTCCTCCCTGTGTTCCAGCCTCTGCTGCCAGTGCGGCGTGCCCATCCCGCCCAACCCGGCCAACATGTGCGTGGGGTGCCTGCGGGCGCAGGTGGACATCACCGAGGGCATCCCCAAGCAGGGCACCCTCCACTTCTGCAAGCAGTGTGAAAGGTGGGCAGCCGGGCYCCGCGCCCTCTCCCCCCGGGAGAAGCCCCCTCCTGAGGGGGAAACGGGCCCGCCCGGTGTGGTCGCTGCGGCTGGAAAGTGGGGTAGGGTACGCCGGCGGCGCGTGTTTTCCTCAGGTCTCTCGTGATTTTCCAGCACGTTCCTGCGTTTATTTTCTTGTGGAAGTGGAAAAGTGTTGGTGTGTAGGGCCTAGAAGRTTGGAATGGGTGAGTTTGTGGTCCCTGAAAGGAAAAAAAATGGGCAAATTGGTAAGGGTGGCAGTAAAAGTGTGAACGCACTTGGAATGCGTGATTGTAACGCTTAGGGAGGCAAAAAGTTGCAGCTGCATAGTTGGTAATCAAACTGAAAGCTTGGTAAATAGCTGCTCAACTTTTCAGTGATTTAATTTGCTGAAGCAGCTTCATGTGCTGTAAAATGCTTTCTGTATCACAGGTATCTTCAGCCTCCAGGAACCTGGATTCAGTGTACCTTAGAATCCAGAGAGCTTCTCGCTTTGTGTCTTAAAAAAATCAAAGCTTCKCTGAGCAAGGTGAGTAGCTAATTCTATTGGTATTGCATAAAGTGAAGTCCAGCTAACTTACAGAGGGTTCGATCCTTCTGGAGCAGCCTTTTGTATTTGTGTAGAGCTTATCAGCTGATTTATGTTGAGCATAGAGAATGACAATCTGGTCTCATATAACTCCATACTAGAATTTTGGAGGATTCAGTAAAGACAGGCTCTAACAAAAAAATTCTAGGCATACTGAGAAGGCTATTGCAGTGCAATTCTGTGAMTTCCAAGCATGCGGTGCACTGCACAGTTGTTATTCTTTAAATGGGAGTTGAGTATAATTAACTGAAGGAAGCTAATGTATTTTTAATGCACCTTAATTTTACAGTTTTCTTTTTACACATTTTTAAAATTGTTTATACAATACTTGTTCTTACCGGTCACTACRATACGAAGAAGGGTTGCAGAGGTCTGTATATAGACTAACTTGAAAGTCACATGTTGAATAATGTATCTATCTCTTAGGTTCAGAATCTTATCAGAGGAAAAAATCTGAGATAGTGTTTTAGGCAAAAAAAACCCTGTTTTGTCACTGCAGTCATCAAGGTTCGAATTAGATTGCCTTATTGAGCTTCTTACTATTGGGTTAGTACTTAAATATACAAAATATCTTTTGCTGCAGTAAACTTGCATGTTCTTAGCTTTAGAGATTAAATTGGCTTTTAAGTCCTGAAGAAACCATTATGCTCTCCAACTTGATCATTACATGGCATCCAGAGATGCTGTTGAGTGGCGTATTCAGTTACTGTGGCGTGACAGTCTGCGAGGTTGCATCTCCATTATTTTAGGTAGATCAAACTCTGGGTTCTAATTAAGCATTATTTAGTGGGTTTGGTATACTGATAGATATGTTTTTAATCAAGGTTGTTGACTTCCTCACTTGGTGAGGAACAGTGAGCTATACCATAAACTTGGGTTTGATGATAGAGCTGCACGTTTTTAACACGTGTACTGGTACAACGGCTGGCAGTAGCCGCGTTCTTGTTCTTTCCCACTGGCAGGTCCGGCTGATTGATGCAGGCTTTATTTGGACCGAACCACATTCTAAGAGGCTGAAGCTGAAACTGACTGTTCAGAAAGAGGTAACCGGAGTATAGTATTCTGCACCTGGCTTTTTATAAGTTTTTATGGCAAACAGTATGATTTTCTTTATTTTTTTTGTTATTATTACTTTTTAGATAATGTAATAAGTTCTCTCTGGTAAAATTCAGCATGTGTTTACTGGCTTATCTTGAGAGAATACTGATTTCATCCTGCCTCAATTTTGTCATTAAAGTGGCGTTCATCACAGTTTGAAGAAGGCTATCTGCTGTTCCAGTAAAGTAGAGAAAATACTGCTAACACTTGTGACCCAAATATAGCTGTCAGTCATACAATTATAGTATAGTGTGGAAGTTATTTCAGAATGCTGTGGTGAACTAGCTTCCAGTCTTGACAGGACTAATGAGGAAACCTTTTAAACTTCTGTTTTGCAGGTGATAAATGGAGCAGTTCTTCAGCAGGTGTTTGTGGTGGAATATATAGTTCAGTCTCAAATGTGCGAAGACTGTCATAGGATTGAAGCTAAGGATTTCTGGAAAGCTGTGGTGCAAGTCAGACAAAAGGTAGAGGCAAACTGAATTTTCATTTGTTCATGGCAGAACAATCAGGCGGACAAATCTTTGGATGAATTTTTGATTTTCTCAGAAAAAGATGGACTCACACTTGCACAGTGCCACAGTAGTACATTCTGTGTTCACGTTGTTTTTTTTTCTTACTGATCTTAGTTCAGAAAAATTTTCTCTCTGCTGTCCAGTATTATTAGCATGTTCTTTTTACATGATGGCTGGCAGGAGGATCTTGCGTGAATTACTAAATATCTTTCTGTATTTTAAGGCAGTGTTAGAAACAGTGGTACAGATTGTTTATAAATATTTAAATCTTCTTTAAAGAAAATGGTATCTTTAGCAACCAGTTACACAAAAATGAGAAACAGAAGCTTTAAATAATTTGGTATAATAATAATTTCAAATAGACTTTGGCCTGTTCCTTCTCTAGAAGATCTCTTCATATAAATGTTTATTCTTCAGAGATACTGCACTAGACAGTTCTTAAATAACCTTGATAATTTTATCTTTGTGTGGTTTTAGACTCTGCACAAGAAGACTTTCTACTATTTGGAGCAGCTGATTTTAAAACACAGGCTTCATCAAAATACACTTCGCATCAAAGAAATCCATGGTAAGTGAGGTGGCTTGTTAGTCTTGAGGTAGAATAGACTAACCTGTTCTGTATTGGAAGAGTGCTTGTATTAGTAGCTACGTACAGATATGCAGCAGGTTACTTAGCCTATGTATTGTATTTGGAAGAAAAACATAGTACTTGAAATAGATATGTTCATCAAGCTTTCTTTYCTTTAAGATGGCCTGGATTTTTATTATTCTTCAAAGCAACAAGCCCAGAAGATGGTAGACTTTCTTCAGTGTACAGTTCCATCTAGGTATATCATTTACGTTTATTGCCTTGAATACTCCAAAGCTTTTGGGAAATGTCTTTTCTCCTTCACTTTTAAAGATTTTTGTAAGTGAAAGTGTAAGGAACCTGTATTCTAGTTAAAACAAACAAAATCCCTTCTACAGAAGTCCCATGTTTTCCACTTAGCCGTTGTAAAACCAACCCTCGTGCATTTTTCTATTTCCTTAATTTTTGTACTTGTAGTACACAGCTATGTACTTTCATTGCTGTACTTTGTGCTGATTATCTCCTGTTTCAAGTAATGTCCTTCTTGCCGCCTGAGGTTCTATTTTTATGTTTTATAGATCAAAATCATCCCAACGTTTGATCTCACATGATATTCATAGTAATGTCTACAATTACAAAAGCACTTTCTCTGTGGAAATTGTTCCAATATGCAAGGTAGCTTCTCTTTTTCATCTTCAGGGTATTGTATGGAGTGGGTAGAGTTTGGTTTTGGTGATGGAGGCCTGACTAATTGTGTATTTGGGGGGATGGAGGGCTCTACTCCCCACCAAGCATGGAAAGTGCAGGTCGCAGCTATCTTGAGGAAGTTATTGGGTGATATTGGGTGGAGAACTGAAAATACAAAATTTAAAAATCTATTTCATATTTCTCTAAAGACTTGATTAAAAATTGAGGAAATACGAGTGTCAATTATTTTCTTTTTGTATGCAGGACAACGTTGTATGCCTGTCACCAAAACTGGCACAGAGTCTTGGTAACATGAGCCAGATCTGTGTGTGCATTAGAGTAACAAGTACCATCCACCTCATCGATCCCAGCACTCTGCAGAGTAAGTTACGGGTTCTTTTCTGCACCACACCAGCATCTGATTTTTCTGCTGGCACARTTATTTTTAGTTTTTTTGTTTTCATGAAATCTTCTATTTTTAGACCGTAATGTTGGAAATGTATCTSTACAATCACTGATGTAGAAATTTAGTATCGAACTAAGACATAGTTCTCCAAGCTTGATTTCCRTAGTATCCTAAGCAAAATGTGCAGGCTCAGTGGTGTTAAGTTTGTGGATGTTCTAGGTCTSTGCTAAGCACTTATATTTGTCAGGTATATTCCTCTAAAATTAGGTGGCATCTRGTTTTTGTCTGGATTATGATTCTAGCGACTTCAGTCCCAGAAGCACAGTGCTTTGATTGGTATTTGCCTGGTAAGCTCTACCAGCAAAATACTTCTAATAAGGATATGTCCAGGAGAATGATTCTTGTGAATAAAAAGGTCTGTGCTTTAAACACATGATATGTGATGTGGCTGGCACAGATCAACTGCTCTTGTAGCATGAGTTTGCAGTATGGGTCACGTCCTAAATACTTGTGTTACAATAATAAACTTGAACAAAATGGGTTTGGCAGTTGCCTTAATTTTGGCTA
This sequence comes from Oceanodroma leucorhoa, assembly GCA_030449065.1. Lineage (NCBI taxonomy): Eukaryota > Metazoa > Chordata > Aves > Procellariiformes > Oceanodroma > Oceanodroma leucorhoa. The sequence goes on from JASVER010000220.1 coordinate 226,713, forward strand.
ATGCTTCCTCTTCCTTTTAGTTTCTTCACAACAAATTCTCTCCCTTCTGATTGCCCATGCTGGTGTTTTTTTCCAGTTGCTGAAATCGACGGAAATACCTACTGGCGCCACCCTTTCAATAGCTTGTTCCAGCCAAAACAGCTAGAGGAATTTATCATCATGGATATCAATAGGGTTCAAGGAAAGAAAAAAGGTGCAGGTGCAGGGGCAAGATCGAACAGGGTAAGAGTTTCCTCTCCATKTGATTCAGTTCGAGGGCCTTCCTCTTCCCTCCCTCCCTTACTCAGCTGAACTGCTGTTTTGAATCATTCTACCTTGCAAAGTCMGATGTGTGCTTTTCTGTGTCTTGGCCACTGGCAAAGGCTCTTCTCAGGACGATGTGGACAGTGTTTTGGTTTGGAAATCGCACAGGTGTTATGTGAATTCCACTTTCAGAAATTCTTTTCTGTTGAAGAGTTTAAACTCTACTTGTTACTATCGTTATTGAAAYTGTTTTATATTAGCTTTGCAACTGTTCAATTATTAAATTGTTTCTGTTGAAGTATAGAAGCATTTCTTTTTAATCAGAATTAATGAATCAGTACCGAACATTTTCTTCTCAGTCAAAAGCTATACCTGGTTGAAAGTTACGAAGTAAAAAAAAAAAAAAAAAAACAAACACCAAAATGTGTCTAGTTATAGAAACAGCCTTCACGGAATTCTTGTGAAAAGTGGTTGGCATGTCCACTTCCTTACTTTTGTAAAGATGAGAAATGAGAAGTAGCAAGCATTATGTTGAATGCTTGTTGTGGAAATACAAGTTTAATTACAAATGTAATTTAAAACAGTAATATAGCACTGCAAATGTTCTAATAGCACAGCAAGTTAAGCTGCGTTTGATTACAAGAGTGTTTTATTTTTCATTCCTCAAGCACACGCTGGCTGAAGCTTGGGTACAGAAAACCTCGGAGTTGAATACAGATCATCAGTATTTCTGCTGTACTCACTTGGGGCACATTCTGAATCCCGGCGACCTTGTCTTGGGGTCTGTTCTATTTCTTGTTTTTTATTAAAGGATTATTTAATGAATGAATTCTCTGGATTCTGTACAGGCTTATGTATTATCAAGAAGATTTTGAATTGTTCTGATTTCTAAATTAAATCAGCAAAAAGAATAGAATCTTTCATCTTGGCCATGAAKAGATGGTCCTAATACAGGAAATCTTTTTTTCTAGCAGAAGTAATCTTTTGAAATGGACTGTTAGTAATAAGAGRGCTGAAGTATTGACTTTACAGTGCAGATTGGAATAACAGTTTAGACACAGATAGATGAGAGGGATTTTTAAAATACCAGGCAAGATCTTTTTGTTTAATAGTGAGTATCATACGGAGCAATGACAAATGTGAAATTTTTGTAAGATTAGGCAGATTAGTTGATTCTCAAACAGGCTTAAACATGAATGTTATCGGAGCTGTTGCGAGCCCAACAGAACCTCAGTGGATACTGCTGTTTGGGTTCAGGAGCCTGGGGAGTGCTRCTGAAAAGAATTTGGGAACAGCAGCTTCTAAGTGTTATTCATAGTTATGATATCTGCGTATTGATGTGGATTTTTTATTTGCTCTGTAGTTCATTTGGAAATGTTTATCTTTCTTAGGAGCTGTAACTTATACTATGCTGGTCTTYAGTACAAACGTATGATACATTGAGTTCAATTTTGTAAACTTACAAAAGGTAGGATAAAAATACCTGTTTTTGTTTTAGGTTCGACTTGGCGAACTGCAACTTAAATGACGAGTTTGCCAATAAGATGAACCCACACAGTATTCCTGATGTGGTAAGACCATTTTCTTTCTCTGTACAAAGTTTCTGCATTACCCAGGGGTATTAGGGAATATGATTTTATAAGGAACACTCACTAGTTCCGTAGTGCCAAAGGAAGAGGAGATAATAATATTGAAGTTTGAATAGCATCTGATTTTGAGAATTATTTTCTCACTACTAAAATTTTTGAGTGGTGGTTGAATAATACATTTACTTTTAACTTACCTTACTATTTTTTTTTTGTTCAAATTACCATGGACTGTGTGGTGAAAACTGTATTACAACTCCAGTGTGTGTATGCCTCTTCAGGACATAATCCAGTGTGTTTGGAGACTTTTGAATTGACAGATGCTATATAAATTCTATATRAAACTTCTGAGTGCCAGACTGACTCTACCATTTGTTCAGCTGATTTTACAGTTGCCCAAATCTAGACTTGGGTGGAGTTTGGGGTTTTGAAACAGTGTCATCAACAGTATTGAAGGTGTGTATGTGTAAATACTTGCTGYTTTTCACTGTAGGTATTAATAAAGAAGAGCTATGACCGTACCAAACGCCAGCGTCGCAGAAACTGGAAGCTGAAAGAGCTAGAAAGGGACAGAGAAGGCATGGCTACAGACGATGAAAGGTTCAGTATCTGCCATGAAGCGTTTTAGTCCCTCCTACCTAGGATACTGTGCCAAGAAATAACATTTCTCAGTTTCTGCTGAGGATAAACGCAGTGTAACRCCTAAGCTGATGTGCTGGGGGGCACAAGCAAATGCCGCTGCTTCTGTTTGAGCGTGATGCTGGCTCATAGGAGAGGTTGATATCAGTGTTCTCTGAAGAGCATTATCTCTCTGCTTTTTTTCCCCCTTCCCTAGCGCAGGAMGTGCTGTAAGCATATGTGCCTTACTTACGTTTATCCTATTTGCTAGGTTTTCAGGGGACGTGGACACTGAGGACAACAGGCTGGGGGGGGGGGGTGGAAACAGACTAAATCCTGAAATCTTAAAGATAACACTGCAGGTTATCAGGTTTTTCAGGTTTACTGTGGCAAAATATAAAAGCTATTATTAAGTTTTTTCCAAGAAAAGCTTAAATCGTGAGACAAGTGAGTAATATCAGAAGCTTTGTGTCTGTAGCTTACCGTTGGTGTCTGTYGAGCTAAAGGGACGCTTCTGTGAAAACATGCTTGTTCAGTGACAAAACTGATAACAGCAACAGCAGATTCTAAATAATGTTCAATTGAGTAGAAAAAAATAAGGCAATTGGAGTTAAATGAGGACAAGCAAATTAAATTATTTGGAAAGTAATAGGTGATAAAAAAAAAAGCAGAAAGAATGAGTTGGAAATGTAGGAATGCTATTAGAAGGCACATCTGGAGAACTGTGGATTACAGTCCTTCCTTGGGGCTTTGTTTCTTCGATTTTGTTTTATAAATTTACATAAATCCACAGGAAAAGTGAGTAAATACATTAAGCATCTTTTACAGACAATACCAGGACTTCCTTGAAGATCTTGAAGAAGATGAAGCCATAAGGAAGAATGTCAACATTTACAGAAGTAAGGCCTTTTTAACCATTTAATTGCATGTAACTAGGTCATGACAATTTGAGTGGAAATATTTTTACTGAAGTTCTGTATTTGGATTCTTTGAACTAYTCATGCCTAGAGAAATGCTGTAGTGTGATAGCTTCAGGTATTCAGTGTATTTCACATGCACTGAATGGGTGTTGATGGTTTTTGTTTGCTTGCCTTTAACATGAGAGAGAGAAGCGTGTTTTCTCCCGCACCCAAAACCTCTGCTGGGTGAAGGATTTGATACATAATTCAGCGTCTTCCGTGAGGGCAGTTCCCATGGAATTGTTGGGTTTTAGGAAGGATTTGTTTGTTTTTTGGTTTTGTGGCTTATTGGTTGTTTTGGGGGTTGGGATTTTTTTCCCCTTCCTTCCTTGGGGTTGTTCGGGAGGTTTTGGGTTTGTGTTCTTTGCTTAGCTGTTTGATGTGGTTTTTTCTATTGCTTTTTTAGATGCAGATGTTCCAGTGGAGAGCGACACAGATGATGATGGTCCTCCACGAATCAGCCTGGCTGAAATGCTGGAGGATCTCCATATTTCCCAGGATGCCACTGGTGGGGAGGGAGCAAATATGATGACAGAGTAAGAACAGTGCATTAGTCARTGCAATAAATATTCCCCTAGTGAGGAAAAAGTACCCAAAACATAAGTAAAYATTACAAACTGATCACATGAACGTGAAAAGTAATGTGATAACTACCACTGTACCCCTAAATAATGGTCCTAAATTAATATTTTATATATGATCTTTTAGAGAATCAGCCATTAAAGTTAAATTTCTGGTGCAAGCATTGCAATGTAAGTTCCACAAGTTCTCCCATCCCTGAGTGCTCTTTCCKTGCAGCTCCTGCAGTGTAAAGACCTGACTGACTTCAGGGTTATACATCGGGAGTATTCATTGTCTTCTGCTGAAGACAGCTGATAAGGAAGGATGTCCAGAGGGAGAGATTTTATTCTAGTTTGCTAGATTTTTGAGTACCTACCTACTGTTTATTGCTTTCATTTCTTCACATGGGAAGGATTTTTCCTGTCTTAACCTTTTTGGTACAACGCTTTGAAGCCTTTTACGATATGGCTGGGTTATTCCATATAACGGTATTTTGGAGAAGCTCAGGAATGTGTCTTCTGTTCCTGTGGTAAGGGAACTCCAAATCCATATGTTTACAAAAACTTCCCTGTAAATTGATTGAAGATGCAGCCCTTGATCAGAAAGATGGCAAACTTCTGTTAAGTCTAATGAATATTGTATTGTACTATATTCCGTGCCTGTATCAGTGGATTAAAAGCAATATGCATAATTTCTAATTAATAYGCCAGATATGAACTATTAAAAAACTATTCAGCTATTTTTGGTCCATCATTTTTTAGTTAACTTTAAAATCAAATTTCTCTCTACTGCAAGCCCAAAGAGGACATAAGTGGTGTAGGAAGACATTACTTACTTGTATTTGGTGTTAATTCACTTCACTGCACAAAGGTGGTTCAACAGAAATGTTACTAAGAGTTTATGTGCATATGCATTTGATTTAACTCAATATAAATAGGGAAGCATAGCATAGCGAGAGTGGTTTTGCCACTGCATTTTTTTAACTTCAGGAAAAAGTGTTCAAAATAAATGGCATATGTAAAGGAGGGAAATMCTAATAATGTAAAGTTGGAAAAAAAATAGAGATGTGTAGGATTCATCTAACAGGGTATTAATGATTCCTCTATCRAGGATCTGCATAACTCAAATGAGAACACTTGACGTAGTTTGTCACCGCTCGTACGCTTGTAAGAGAAACACACAGGGCTGAAAACCCACTGTTTCTCTGCAGTGTCCGCTGAGGAGGTGTCGGGAGCACCTTCCTCCATTTCACCACACTTCACAGCTTTTCAAGGYCTCAAAGAAAAGCTAAGAGACAATCTGGGAGTTAGCAATGTTCAGCCCACTGCCAGAAGAGAGAAATTTTTGCCTTRTTCTTTAGTTTAAATGTAATCTTTTGACTGAGTGTTTCCAAACAGGTGTGGATCTGCTGGATTTCAGGCTTACTGCCTGAGCCCAGGCAATATGCCATAGAAGACAAAGGTATTTTTGATTGTAAAAGGTGGAGCCASGTGTAGTTATCACTGTCATCCTTTTTTTTAATTCTGTCTCATGATCTTATAATCATCTGTTTGTAAAGGAGGGAAAATGGAAATTTGGAAAGGCAGTTTTGATGTAGCGAAGCTCTAAGCCGTCCGTTGGCGTTGTTAGCAGCTCGGCCATCCCTTAGTGCCGTCTTTCACTGTGTATTTGTGTCCCACGAAGCTCTTCTGCTTCCACTCTCAGGAGCTTTGTCATATTTTTTTTACTACATAGAAAAGCAGTTAAGAAGAATCCATAAAGCTGCTGAGAACTGAAGGTACAATTTATCTCACGATAGTAACCTAGTTCAGTATAGGGAAGACATAAAACCGTGCTTAAAAATATTCATGAGAATGCAGCTGCATAGCTAACCTGAATTATCACTACAATAAAAATGTTTTATTATACATATTTTACAGTAGCTACACCTGCCAGTAGTGCTGGAGAGATGTAGATAAACTCAATTCTAGTGACCATTGGGCCAAATCTGTGGAAATTGAAGGACTTTAATTTGTAACCAGCAGCCAATGAATGCATTCTGTGTCTGGATGAGATGTGTTTTGGGTTGTGATTTTTCTGATGGAGGTAAAAACGATCAAGCCTTTTTCTTACGTAGTTTGGTAATAAGCTTCCTGTTGTTGGCAGGTGAAGGGGGAGTAATAAAAGTTTGTTTTAAACTGTGCTGTTTTGATCAATCCTTTTCCTTCCTCTCTCATGTTTTCCTTCACAGTGTCTCAGTAATTTCAGATGTCTGTCATCCTGTTTGTTACTGCAGATGTCCCTCTTCCTTTTCCCCCGCCGCGGTCTGTTGCCAGTCTGTATTAGGTTTCAAGCATCTTTCAGCAAGAGTCTCATCTGGAAAGATCTCGTGCTACGGATGCTAGGCAAACAAGTCATAAATCTAAGTATATTGCTTGGCTTTTTGTGCGTTTGTTTGCTATCTGGTAACACATAGTAACAGCTCTCCAACGAGTGGGTAAGCTGTGTGTACTTGAAACCAAAGTTAGTTCTAATTTTAGGTTCTCGAGTTTACAGTGTCCCTTTAACATTTAAATGGTTGGGAGCCAAAAGAGGTTTAGATGGTGCACCAGCAAATGAAATGTTTGCCAAGGGCTTCTCACTGACACTGGCTAAGTAATTTGACAAAAGGTACTTAATTCACAAGAGGTAAAAGGCTGCCGCTTACCCTGCATCTCTTTCTGAAAATCTCTGTGGATTGAGCCAGAGCTTAAAGCTCCTCTCCTTTTATACACACAGAAGTTGCTTCAGGATTTTAAGTCATAACTGCTTAATGATTAATTTGCACCCAGATCTTGATGAATTTTGAATCGGAAGAGTTGAAGCCTAACGTCCCGCTAGTTTGCTTGGGGAGGAGCGGGGTTGCTTTTGAGATGCGAACGGATGCACGTGTGCGTGTACCAGACGTGGCACAGAGTATGTGTGACAGCGAGTACCGAGCRGTAGCAGTACGTGTGGCAATTTATGAATAGTAACGCAGATGTAGAAGGGTTGTCTGAAGTAGTTATGTGAGGGTTAAATGTGAAGTGTACTTGCCACATGTAGTAAGCTAGTAGTAAGACTAAAAAGAGAATACTTTTTAAAGTATTAAAAAAAAAAAAAAAGCAYAGCCAGCTAATGAGATTCTGTTTCAGCAGAGAAGGGAAGTTTTGTCCTTCAAAACAGCCACCATTTTGTTCTTTCAGAAGCAAGGCTTTTGCAGTGAGAAACCAAATAAGGCTTCGTACAGCCTTTCGGCCCTGTCACTGTAGCTTCCCTGGCGAGGAGTGGTGGGAAGAAATAGTTACTGAAGCTGAGGGAGTGTCGCTCCCCCCGCCCTGCTAGTGGATTGCTGGGGGAAGAATGGAGACAGAGAAAATGCAAGACTAGATTTAAACTTTGTGGGGTTTTAGTGCTGAATTTTCATTTGGTTAATGATGAATCACTTCTTTTTKGGGGTTTGGTTGCCGTAGTGAACAACATGTGCAGTAGCTCCCGTGAGCAATTGATGTGATTCCAGATCATTTTATTGAAATTCAAAGTTCTATTAAAAAAAAATTTTCATTTGTCACAGGACAAGCTGTCCAGAACTTCGTAATAACTGTCAGAGTTTTTTTCTCACAGAAAATGGTGGAGGAGAATGTTATGTTGCATAAGTCAAACCTTACAGCACARAAGGTGGGTGATTGAGGGAAACATACACAGAAAGAGGTGGTTTGGATATGCAAGCACTACTTTTTGATTTTTTTTTTTTCCTATAGAAAAAAACGGTGTCTTCATGATGAAAAGCCTAAGGTTGATAATTTCACCTTTAACTGCTTTAAAAATCTGTTAGTAGGTTCTCTTATGCAACTACAGAGGTTCCCAAATACGGTTCAGGTGGAAATTGTTCAGGAAAATAGCGTTAAAATCATGCCAGATAACTTACCTTTGTTGTATTAAAAGGCTTCTGTGCCAATTTGGGGAAATCACAACCTGAGGAATAGTGTATGTGCTAGTTGTCATTGAGACACCGATCTGGTGGAGAGTTTTATTAGAATGAATATTATCTTAGTCTCTTTTACAAGTAGCTTAGATACAGGGAATTACAGGGGAATGTGGTGTCATAAATTTTTCCTTAAAGCAGTTAGGCTCAAACTAGTAGTAAGTTGCTCCTGTTGTCGTTTTTCTTTTTGTAACTGAAACGTGCTCAAGATGGAACACAAAGCTCCGGCTGTGTTGCCATGACCTTTCTAGGAATGGCCAAATACGCTTTGCTTGAAAGGCTGCAACGTCTCGGTGAGGYGCAGGGGTCTCACTTTGGTCAGGAGGTGCCCACAGTGGCAGGCGCTTGCCCATTCTTCTGTAGAAGTTGCCATAGAAAAATTGAGATGTGCCTGTGATTAACGTGATAGTCCACCTGATGTCACTATTCCTTCACGTTAATGGCCCCAAAAGCATCTCTTCAGCTGCTCTAAAGTAAGGATGGCTATAAACTCTGAAAAACCTGTTTATGCCRTTGCAGTTCCTAATATTTTTCATTTAAGTTTAAAATAACATGATACCAACCTAAGGAAAAATAAGACAAAAGCTGCTTTGATCTCGATGTTAACGAACTTATTCCTGGCAATCTGCTCCTCCTGCCAGCAGATTCGCCTCTACTAACACCTTGCCAAGGCCACCTATTTTAKCTGCGTTCTCCCAGAACAGTTAAATACAGGGGTGAGACTCGTGTTGGGTTTCAGAGGGGTTTTGGCAATGTTTCCTATAGCTCATTCCAGAACATAATCATGTAGCAAAGAATATTACTGCCTTCAGAATTTACCAATGTTTTCTGTACTTAACCTTCATCATAAGCTTAGGATGGGAACCTGGTTAAGACAAGTAAGAAATAGGAGATGAAGTTTAAAACTTGTCAGGATCTCAGTTCCATRATGAAAAACAAAGCATCATCATCAAGAAAGAGAAGTGCCTTTGTGCCATTTGAATATTCAGCTTTATCAAATGACACAAAATTACGTATGGCACAAATCCACAGCTAACGTACCTTTTCACGTCAACTAAGAAAACATTTCAGACGTGCCAAGCACCGAAAGGACTTGAAAGACTTTTAAAATAATCCGTGCTCAGTGACAAGTTTTGTAAGATAGAATTAAACTATTTGAGCTGTAAATTATTTGGCAGGTTGTTTGCATACTACTTAGCATGATGAGACTTCATGCTGCACGGGCTGTAACGATTATGATTAAGACCTTTGTTATTAATGTAGATCTTTTTTAATTCATGCCTTTTTGTAGGGTGGATCTGAGATATAAAAGGCTGCAATTTTTAACCCATACCTCTGCTGAAATGAATTTGTGCTAAAGTATGAAAGCTTGACATATTTAAGCCAGGATGAATGCGGCAKAAGAGAAAACCCTCAAAGTCGTCGTTTGAAGCACTAGGTTTGTTTTAGACTTTTCCTTAAAAGGTGAATGATCATACTGAAAATAATCCAGAATTGGGTCCTTTAGGAGCCCTGGATCCCCCGAGGAGCAGAGGTGTTCTGTGGCCCCCTCGCTCAGAGGTAGGCGTGCAGGTTCCCAGCGCAGCAGAGGCAGAGTTAGTCCCAAAACAGAGGATTTGCAGAAGCTGAGAAAGGAGAAGCCGGAGCCAGCCCGGTGGAAGTGCTCGTAGGAGCACCGGTGAGAGCCGTCGCCCTCGGGCCGCTCTTCCAGCTGGCTCTAGGAGGCAGCTGCTCCTCAGCCTTCCAGCGTCTCTGGCTTCAGCGCCCGTGTCCATACCCGGGTGCTGAACTCCCCGGTCTAGCAGGTGGCTGGTATTGCCCAAGACTTGATGATCTTAAAGGTCTTTTCCAACCTTAATGATTCTATGACTCTAAGACTGAGATCCAGCAAAAAGGATGTGCATGCTCTGAGTAGGATTTAAAGGGAATTCTCTTCAGTCCAAATTGTGACAATGTTGAGACAGCTGCTGTTTAACCTTGGCAGCCTCTGAGCTCCGGGTATAGCTCACTCGTGTACCGCAGTTTCCTCCTTGCCTGAATTTGCTCTTTCCCAAAGCCTGTGATCTTCAGCCTGACACACTCTCTTGGAAGGATTCCTATTGCTGCGGCTTTCCCACTCTGTAACGAGGTCAGCCTGAGTTAAAATGCTTTGTAAAAGTTTGGGTATTCRTAGCTACTCCAGGTTTTTTCTGTTTGATTTGACTTTTTATTATCACTTCCTGTAATGCAGACATAAAGGTGTCCCTGACAGCGTACAGTAACGAACTTCCAGCGCTGTATTACGCATCCGAACGATAGGTCGGTAACACTTGATGCCGTTGAGCTCATACACAATTCCCTSCACTCCGAGATACGTACAAGATATTTAATTTCAAAAACAAATTCTTTTAACGTAGGTTTCTAATAGAATGTAAAAAAATAATCAAAAGTCAAGTTCAAGTGTTGATGGCCTTTAATGCATCACTTCATTATGCGGAGAAGTTAGCCATGCATAGATGTGTAACCGAAAGCAGCCCTGGGTATCTTCAGATAAGTCTTCCAAACGGAAAAGGTTGTTACAGGTTATGAATACTCTGGGGGGTTTTGTTGGGGTTTAATTTGAACTTAACCAGCTTTCTAAAAAATGCAGGTTGCTTCTCAACAGCATATTTTAATTTGCTGGGTGACACTCGATAGCCTCCCCATGCAACGTGCGGTGGGAAGCGACAAAAAGGTTTCATTTGTCTCTAATCAAGCGTGTGCCCCTCCAAACTAGAGCTGAGGGAGGAGCCGGGACCCACCAACAGCCTGGGATGATGCTCTGACCGCAGGCTGGGCGCTGCTTTGTACCCGGCGTGCTCCTTGGTCCCTTGGGCTCCCCTTCCCAGCCCGAATGTCCCAAGGGATGGGAGAGGACTCGCTAAGTGACTCAGTCCTTGTGCACCATGTGGACCCGGTGTTTTAATCAGGCTCCTCAGTGAAGTATTAACAGACATTTCAGATTTACAGATAGGAAGCTGCGCACCGACCGTGAGGTGGGGAGGTAACGGGTTGGGGCAGCCCTTTTGCCTGCACTGACTCAGAGCTTTGGATACAAATTCCTCCTCGAACTGGCAAAGCCATCGCATCGCTCCTTTCAGATGGGTGCCTAGTGGCCCGAAGCCAAAGCTCTTACGTGAGGTGGATCACAAACTCACCTACTGAACGTGTTGTGGGGTTTTTTATGTGGCGATTACAAATTGATTTGAGTGAGGTCAGGAATCACGTGCTCGTTGAATGCTCAAGCACCTCCAAACTCATCTTCTGTTTTCCTGCCTGACGTACCCTTACAGGGGGGCACTGTCAGCAGGAGGGTTGTGGAGAGCCTCACACTGGCACGTCTCGTGATAGATACAGGTTCAACGCACGTCAAAAGGAGGAGCTGGTATTTGAGTCCCTGCTGTCTCACATGAATGCCATAGCCGTTAGACTGCTGGATTTCTCTCCTCCTTTCAAGGCAGCCACATACCCGCCSCGGCTGTCTACGCAAACCCAACTGGCAAACAGAATTTGTGAACTGACGTGGGATAAGCAGGAGGTAAACCCTTGGCTGCTCAGCTGCCACCCTCTGTTCAGTTAGGTACCTTGAATAATTTTCTGGTAAACTTTAGGAGCCCCAGTGCCTCTAGTTTTAAACAGCAGATAAATAGTGGAAAACCTGCATTATAAGATTATGGACCACATATTAAGTATCTAAGCTGAAACAGGCAATATTCTTCTATGCATTTTCTGTAGCCTTCAAACCAAAACAGGAATAATCCCATTATACATAGAGTGTTAACTCTTGCCTTTGTAGAAACATCCTTTTGAAATACTAGGTTATTAGTTAATGGGGTTTTTTTCTTATATGTTGTGTACAAACAAAAATAAGTTCTAACCAAGTTAGCCGTGTAAGAAGGGACAACATTTGAGTGTCTTGCTCTAAAAGGTCAGTGAGGACTCCGCTCAGTACCTCAGCTGTGCTTCTCTTTCCAGTTCCTCGGACAGGGCAGGCAGTTCAGAGGGGGAGATGTGAAAGTCAGCGGGGTGAGTGAGAAGCCACTGATGCTGCGGAGAGGAACAGAGACAAAGCCCTGGCCTCCTCAGGGAAACGTTAGCAGGCAAACATTCACGCTTTCAAATTCTTGTCTTTGTCCCTCTGAAAAATAGCTAGAAATATTTCTATGTAAATACTATTCTATATAGTATTTACACTGTATACTGGAAATGTCAACAATATAGGAAGAAGTAATTTTCTGTAACAAAGACAACTATAACTAAGCTGTTGCATGAAGTAGTTTCGGCTGAGCAGGAAAGTTAGGCAGAAAGTTTCAGCCAAGCAGGACTGAGTAATTTAAGGTCAGCTTTGTAAAAGGAAACAGATCTGCTGTAAACTCAACATTGTTCTAAACAAATACATGCAAGATGAAAAGGAATATGTTCTGCGGGATGCAGAGGCTATTAAGCGCTGACAAGTTCATCTTAGAAACAGGATTTTCAAGTCAGATAATGAATAGCTAAGATAAGAATTCAAATTACGCTTAGATGTAGATAGTAGCATAGACAAAATGCATATATCGTAGTAGCAAAACAATAAAAATAACAACAAGGAGCATGAACTTATCTTAGGTGTCTAAAAACTCTTAGAAGTAATCAGTAGCAGAGGGGGTAAAGTTTGTGTGAACAAAATCATCATCTTCATTGCCTTCAGGAAGTTTAAACTATTTGGATCGATAAAATACAGATTATAGTTTAATGAGAGATAAGCTGTAAAAGTGCTACAATAATAAACCTTCATAATGAGGACGCTGTGGCTCTACCACTATGTATTACAGCTGTAAAGATAAAACAGTTCATCGTSAACAGCATGAGCAGTTTTATTTTAGCAGATGTTTATTATTTTGTTCTCTAGTTTCAACTCTTGCTGAACCAGCGTTGGTAAGTTGTGCAATTTAAATATGCGATTCCTTTTAAACCGTCAGTGAAACAGTGATCTGAATGGTGCTGCACATCACCCTCACCTTCCTTTGTAATGTATAGTACCACAGTGACATAAACTTCCCCTATATAAACGCATGGACCGGGAGGTCAGGTCTGTTCACAGAGGTGGGGACTGAAAATGATGTTAGAGTACCAGACTGGTTATATGTCAGAAACTAACTTTGTCAAATTAAGACTGCGTGTGTAAGTCCAGGTTTGCAAATAGTAAAATTAATTCCTTTACTGACAGAAAGTCACCRAGCAGCACACACTGCACATACCAGCGTACGCTGCGGTCAACAGGCCGAGGAGAGAGCATTAAGCACCTCATCTTTGTGCATCCGATGATTGATAATAAAACCCTGAAAACAGCAACTGCCACCAACCACTTCTTATCCCATGCACGCACACCCAAACGCAGCCCACGCGGAGAGTGGAAAACAGGCGTGTGGAATTAATAGCTATCTAGCGCGGCAGGCATCGGCGTTACGGGTTTGATACTCTCTTGTTGAGCAAGCAGATCCTCTGACAACGTTTAGGAGACTAACCACCCGTCCCAGCGCCTAACAAACAACCTCCTACTCACGGAGACTCTCTCTGTATGAGCRTCTCTGTGCAAAAACTGCCTGCAGAGGGCTGGCCTGGCTATGCGAGGAAGTTGGCGCGAAAAACTTTGCTTGTTCTCGATTGTGCAAGAACCTTCGGCGAAGTGTGATGGAAATGCTCCTGGTGCTAGCGAGAAGTCCCTGGGAACTGAACTGGGCGCAGGTGTCCTCAGAGAGGGTGTGCAGGCAGGGGCTGCGGGGAATATTCCATTTCCTATTCCTCTTGAAATACTTTCTGCTTCAGCCRTGTGATAGTACATCTAGATTTGGAGCACTTATCACCAGGTTTGAAAAGCAAATGGTGTGGCCACTCAGCGCAGACTGCTGAGCCAGTACAAACTCTGCTGATGGAAAAAAATCTTGAAAAACGTTGAAGCAGGCTGTTGCAGTAGTCTTTATTCCACGTCGGATAGCATCTGTTCTCACACAGCTGGGAGAAACGCTGTATCGAGTGCACGGCTAGTTTGATAGACACCAAATTATACCGGTGCCTGACCTGGATCAAATTTGCATCGCCAGATGAGCATGCACAGGCCTGACATTAGCAAACCTGGAGCCAYGGCCTTATTCTATCAATCCAACACCTCGGGCTGCTGGTCAGAGCGCAGCTTCCAGTAAGGAACCTGCCCAAGCAGGTTTGTGTTTCAAAACTGAAATTGCAAGATAGAGTTTGCATGTAATATTTTAAATCCTATTCTGTAGATGAGAGCCTYGGTGACGTGCAGGGAAAAGACTGTAATGAGTCAAATTAATCAAGAAGCTGGGGTTTTTTCAGCTGCCGCTTGGCCCTTTGTTTCCTTCTTCGCTTTTTGGTGCTTTCCTGGCTCTTTCCGATGCGCACGGCTGAGCTGGGACCTCCTCTGCTGCGGAACGGCGGGAGGAGCTGAAAGGCCTCGCTGCCACCGGCAGAGAGGAGCCGGTCCCTGCCGCGGGGCTGCCGCAGGCAGAGGGGGCCGCTCGGCAGGCACGCTCCTACCCCGGCTCTTGCAAAAGAGGCACCGGGCGCTTCAGGCAACCACAACAAACAGCGAGTGGGTTTGCGCTGGAGAGTCGGGGAAAGGGCGGCAATAAACAAAAACATGCCCAGGGTAGGAGTTCCTATTTCTCCAGCCTGATGTCAGGTTCCTTAATGTCGACAAATACTTTGGAGGTATGTGTATAGGCTTCTACTGTAATTTAGTGTAAACATATTTATGTTGGCTTGCTTATCCACTGAGCTTTCTTCACAGGTGTACAACGCAATACATGCACGTCTCTCCGGCACGTACAATGCAAAATACTGCATTTGCTTATCTACATTAGAGRCTGACGGTTTTGAAACAAAATTATTGTCTTCATAAATGGTTTAATAATTGACATAACTAAAATACTCTGTTTCTCTCTTCTGCTCCTAAACAATAAATGCAATATACCTACCGAGCATGAAAGCTGCTAGGAGCTAATGTAAGATATTTACAACTTTAGCTGTTATATTACTTTAATAAAACATACAATTGGATTCTAATCTGAAAGCATTAAATAGAAGATTTTTTTTACAAACTTTGAGATTACTTGGGTACTGTCAAAAGAGTTGTAAATTTAAGCTCAGCTGCCCTCATTTTCCCAAATAAACTATTTTCATATCCTATCTTATTTTCCCCAAATTATAAATTGGGAAAGTAACTGCATCTCATGTTAAGATGACAAATAGCATAATTAGTGTCTTCACTTTGTTTTATTTGGTCTATGACCAAATCTCATTTCATAAGTCATTTGATTGCCACTTACTAATAACATCCTGTTCTTTTGAAGGAGAGGATATTCTAGGAGCGTCTCTATGCTCGAAAGATGTAAAAAAAACTCCATTCCGGGTGGGTGGGAGCAAAGTGGCATTTATGTTACCCTGTGTACGCCCTGCTACTACTCTGTTCTTCTCCTGGGATGATAGGGAACACCGATCCTAGTTGCCAAGTTAATTGCATTGGTACTTCATCCCTGGCCAGCTCCCGTCAGCGTCTGCTGTAGCAAGCTGGCAGCGCAGGCATCTTGCGTTTGTAAGGCTGAAGCCTAGAAAACACAGAGTTTAAAATTGAAAGCCAATTACAGGGTGTCCAGCACATTAGCTACAAAGTCTGCAGTCTCAAGAGTTCATGCTTCAGACACTGGTCAACAGGTAGAGTATAAAAGCAGGTAAAAGAGGGGGAATAAGGGGTTTAGGAAAAAAGGAGAGACATTCTATTTTAAGTAGGGTTTTTCCTGTTTTTCAACTGAAATGTCCCTACCACAACTGAACATGTAGTTTCATGTTCTGTATATGATACGCATGCTTTACCAGTCTTCTAAAAGTAAACCAAAAATGATCTTTTTTTTAAGTCCAAGAAAATAAGAATTTTATTATAAATTTTCATGGAAGTAAATCCCCACATTTTTAATAAATCAGCTGCATTATTTGCATAATGATGACGAACCAGTCAAGTAATTCATTGTATTAAATAATTGAGGAAACTAAATAAATAATAAAATCATTCTATAAATACATACATACCAAGCTTAGAGAAGCAGCTTATAGTTGTATAGTACTGTGCAAAACCTTTTGTGTGCACATCTCTCCTGTCAGCAAAGCTATGGCAGGCAAGAACAAATGTATGCCATATAATTTCTCAAGATGAAAACTGTCCATATGCAAGCAGCTCTCCCTGGAATAACAAAATACGCAGCACAGTTGCTTCTGTACCAAACCCAGCTTCGTAACTCCAGCCAGTCTTCAAAATTGAAAGCTCTTTAAGAAGCAGTCAGTCAAAAGATAAAAACAAGGACTGATTGAAATTGTTTTGGCAAAATAATTTGCTGTCACAGAGTCCCGGAATACAGAAGAACACTAAGAGATACTGCAGAATAAAACAGTGTTTGCACACACCCTGAACCTGTTTCTAAACAAAAATGGAGTGTTAAGAAAAACACTTCTTTGATCCAAAAGTCAGTGTCAGGTTGCCAATGTTACTTCACAATAGAAACAGTATTTTCATGYTGGTTTCCACATAAGTGCAAGAAGAATTGAAATGTTGTGCTAATGTGGACAGGGACAAAGATGTAAGCAGTGTATAATAGCATAACTAACATAGTAATGTTGAAAGTGTAGAAGAGCAGTTTTTCCCAGGGCTCCATGAGATAGCTGCAGGTGATTAGTTCAAACTGGCAGAACAGCCAATAGAGATAGTTCTTCATGCTCTTAATATCCATCTTCAACTTTGTGCCGCTTCTGAAAGCCTTCCCTATTACAATAAAGGATAGTTAGCAGAAATAGAAAACTTACCAAAAAWAAGGCAAAAAAAATTATAAAAACATCATACGGGCAGCAACTCCATGCTACTCAGTTTGCTCATACTGACCATTTTTAGTAAATGATGTTTTAAAAACACACCAGATCTAAAATTCCAAGATCGCAAATACACTTTAAAGCATAAAACATGATCAGATAGTAACAGACTAGCATGAGTCATTCTTTTACCCCGTCCCATAAAAGCCTTCGTTTGTATTCCTTTTTCCTTTCCTACACTCAGTTCTGAACATGACAGCCCAATTTAGACCACTGTGTACTGGGCACCATTATTTACCAAGGAGACTCCACTACACSTCTTTTTTCCAGAAATCATTTACCCAGTAATTACTGCAATTCTGTTCTCCAAGCTAAACTCTACTTTCATAACTTTGCCTTGCACTGGATTATTTAGGACTCTCTTGAAGCGGCTTAATTCAAAAAGCACTTCAAACCCTCTCTCCTACACCACTGGTGGATTTTGACATAGAACTTGGCTAGAAGTCTGATTTCTGCTACTGCAGACTGAATTTTGTGTCCTATGCTTCAGTTGCTGCTGGAATGCAAACTGGCTGTATGCAGAATACCACACATAGAGAACTACAATAAAAGGAAACTATATACAGATTATCCAGCTTCTTCTGCAACAGAGATTGAACTGATCTGTTGCCAGAATGAAAACACATAAATTTATTTTAAAGCTTCATGTTCAAATTAATGCTAATAATTATTGAGTGTTACATTATATAGTTACCAGAATACAGAACTGGAGAGGTAAAGGCAAAACAGGACTATTTCAGTTCCTGGTGCTTCCTGTCATTTGGTAAATAAGAGGAGACAAAACAAAAACTGTGATTTCCCACTTTTTAATTGGAAAGTCAAGAACTGGTGGTGCCAAGATCTATGGGAAAAAAACTTATTCCACAGAAATTAAATACAGCTTCATAGATCCATATAGAGTGTGATTTTATCCTAACAAAAGCCACTTCCTAAAGTTTTTAGAGAAATTTTGCCTCACCTTTTCCATTTTAYTTCCATAGCTTCCCCACCTTTTTTCTGCCTGACAGATGAGATAAACTAGATAATGCTTCTGTAGTTAAGAATTATTATTAACTACTTTTAGCAATATCCTTACTATATCTATCACATTTCTGTACATTACATGCAGTTTTTACTACATCTAGGTTATACTGAAACCTCTTATCATCAAATGTATTGCAAGCTATTTTGAGGAAAGACTTTTCTTACCAAAAAATGATTTTGTAAAAAGTAGAACTTACCTCTTCACTTCTCCCTGATGACAAAACGTCTAGGTGAGAGATGCTTCCTAACACATCTGCCTTTTGCAGCTGAGCAGCTCCTATACAGATCGAGAAGCAGAAACAATTAGCTTTGATCCTCAATTACAGAGTGTGTCCTCCACACCCCGCCCTTCTTCACTATTGCTAAAAAGTCCTCTGGCCAAAGCTCTCTGCATTATGCAACAAGGACAGCCATCGTCTTGCTTGGTACCGCGCTCTCATGACAGCATTAATTTGATAATTTGTACAAAGTCAGAGTTGAAGAACTGCAGGTAGGGAGGAATATACAAGGCCGAAATACTATGTAGGACAATCAGCAACAAAAAAAATCAGCAACAAACAAAAAATGTTTACAATTAGTGCCTTCCCTAATTTCGAATCTCAAAAAACACCTCTGCTTCTGCGGGACTTCACGATGCAGGCTGCCCAAGTTCCTACACGGTGCAATTTAAGTCCATGCAAAAATATGGTGTCAGAGTTAAGTAGCCACAAAAATGTAGCTCAATTAATATGTCACAGGAAAGTCTCCGGTGAAGCCACCACCTCCTGCTGCAACCTTTGATTAATACCACTTTCAGACAGTTCCCAGTCTTCTCTGCGTCGGTATCTCCTAGCCCCGTATACACACTTCAGTTGTCCTCATCCAGAAAAACCAAAGTGGAGAGAATACATGGACAAGATTTCTGCAAGGAAAAGACGGTGAGTTTTTCTTAAAAATGCTACAAAGTAAAACCAAGCCACAAATGCTTGAGGCATTTTAATGATCTAATTGGACAAGTAAATTAGGTAGAAATCTGCATAATACATTATGTTCTAAACTATCTGCCTGCAGTCAAATCATTTCCAAATATGAATCAGCTTCATTTTGGGAGATTATGCCACAAGCAATGTCTAAGGCATCTGAGCCTTACCTTCCTTCTTCCATTCCTTACCAAACACAGCCTGAGCTGATCTATTCGTAAATGCTGACCTAACTCCCTCAACCTTTTTTTTTCCCCCATAGTTTTCAACAAACTGAAGTTTTCTGTTTGAAAACTGTCTGTTTTCCATAGAAAATTCAGAAACRGTAAACCACTGCCCCTGGCAGCAGTAGTCAATATGCCCCATGCCCTGCAGAGCGAGGGTCTGCCACAGGAGTGCATCTCCCGAGCTGGATGAACTACTACATCTGGAAGATATAACTGAGGTTGGGGTCTAGAGAGTGGACTCATCAAATGCGAAATATAATTGCCCTGGAGTAGTGCTGCAGGATTATTATCTCAAGAGTTTCTACTTTCAGCCAGAATTTTTCAGCTACATATTTCAATGGAGTATGGAGGGTTGGGGTRGGACGAGGAATTTTTTAGGGGTTTTTTTCCATGAAAATGTCGGTGAAAAACAGCGTATACCTAGGAGAAACAACATTTGACTACCACAGTGCTCGCATTCTTGGCAGGCTAGCATCCCTGCTTCATGTTACTCACCTTCCCTGCAAGGTGGGTCAGCCTCTTCCGAATCCTTTAGCAAGGAGTGGCAGAGCACCGATTACCAGGGCAGACGAAGGCAGGGCTGTCACCTCAGTGCTCTCTGAAGGTGACAAAAAAMCAAAGAAACATTTGCATAAAAGCCAGGAAAACTCGGGTAGGTACTTCTGCTGTTCTCAAGTGCAAAACTTGTACAGATGTTTTCATCCTTTTCAATAATTCTCCACTAGTTCTTTCAGTAACAAAATCCCCGAGTTGAAACAACGCGGAAAGTGAGACTTGTCTGGGTTTGCTTTAGTTGTAAAAGCTTCAAAAAGTTTTTACCTAACAGCTGAGAGCCGTTGTGAAAGAGAGAGGTGGTAGTGCAGAAGATCAGGSGATTTCACAGAAATAAAACATCGGGGTGAGCAGGATCCATTCCCAACGCGATGCTGTAAGCAGATCTTGGAGGGTGGTATGTAAAGCCCCCAGGCATCCTCTCCTCCTCGCTTTCTGCGCGGCCACTCCTGCTGCTTTTCCCAGCTTCTACCCCACGGGGAAATGAGAACTCATGAATACCTTTCACAATTCGTAATCAGATGCGTATAGCTTCACTCAGAATACAAAATTTGCCTGAAATGCCTACCTTTTAAGGCAGTTTTAGCCTATGTGCTTCAAGATACTTTTGCCCACACAGAAAAGAAACACAAATAGTCTTCAAGATTTAAAAAAAAAAACCAAAAAAACACCAAAAAAAAAAAACCAACCAAACAAACCAAAACCCCGGACAAAAACATACTGCTACATTTGGTAAGATGCTGTGATGGATGACTGCAGACGCATGGAGAAAGCATTTTTTTGCAAAGATCCTACTCTGAAGAGCAGGAAAGAGACTCTCCTGGATAGCACTCTGTCCCAGAGGGGCTGGTCCCTTGTTTTCAGGTCTCTTGATCGTGTTGCCCACACAATTAAATTTCAAAACCTCTTTTTACTGCTTCTCACTGTGGTTTCCAGCCAAATTCAAACACAGCCATATAGAAGTCATACAGTGACACACCAATAATTCTTCCTAGCAAGRGAAGCATGAATTAAAAAAGCAAACCAGAAACATTCCAATTACCACTGCACTAAAGGAAATCACCAGCCTCCCTTTTCTAAGTTCAGTGAGGTTCTCCATAAGGAAAAGCGGCAACTTCTGGCTTATACAGAATTTAGCAGATTAGCTCCATCAGCAGAATTAAGGGGTTTTTTTCCTATTATTTCATGCCTTGTAATGGGATCCTCTGATCTCTAATAAGGTGTAAACCCATACTGAGGTATTTGCRCCGCATTTGGCTTCAGAATGGCTGTCTTCCGTGTGGTTCCTCTGCTGCCTAGTAAGGACTATGTAATAATGCTGCTTTTCTCTTCTTGATCATCACTTTTGACAAAATTTATATCTTTAATTTCAGTACTTCTTTTCCCAATTTAACTGAAATTGGTCATGGGCTAAAAAGTATGGTATGTGGGAGTATAGAGAGATAGAGGTAATGAAAGAAAATAAGCCTCATTTCCGTAGAAGACCAAGCTAAAATATCTCTGCCTCACACCTATACACTGTGRTAAGTCATTCATCTGTCTACTTAAAATTAAGACACTGGAAAATAATCAAAGCGGAAAGCCAAGGTGATCAGGAGAGCTTTCTCTCTAGCCCACCTCATCTGTCTATCCACACAAAGCAAGGCACAGACAAGTTTGTTTTGTCATAATAGTAAACTTGAGTTTGTTTGATCCCTTTTGGCTCCAGCACCGTTTGGAAAGAATGGAAAGAAGCAGCAACAAATTATTAACACACTGGGGAGGCAGCTTTCTGCAGCTCTCCGCGACAGCCAGCAKCTGCATGTGCACGAGTACAAGCTCTTCTGGCTGCAGCTTCAAGTCCATAATGTGGTGGTTCTTGGCCTGGCAACCTCTTCCCGTCCTCTCCCTCGTGCCGGCAGGGAGGGCACGTCAAGGAACTCRTCTTCTTGGCCTGGCAGGACAAAGATGTGCCAGCGTCCTCAGTCTRCCCACAGCCTGAGCACACAACTGCAGCTGCTGGAGGAAGGGACGGGATGGAAACACATRACAAGGGCAGGGAGATGGTGGGAGGTTGGGCAGGCCAAGGCAGCCCAGGCAAAGATGAGCTTAACCTGCTGCATAAAGAGTGGTGCCAACCTCCTCCTATGAACATCTGCGACCTCTGACAGTTATCTTCTGTCCTCAAGACACCTGAGCACCAGCTTCACAGCACAGGGAAAGAAACTCAGCAGTGAGGAGTGGCTCGTATAGTGAATTGTCAGCCTGACGTGCCAACACAACCAAGCCGCACCTACAGAATATACACTACTGTTCTTGGAAAAGAGAAAATTTGCCCTATAGTGTAGAACAGGCCAATTCTTAGAAAGGCCCTGTTCTGCATGGTGTAAAATATCTGGCATGCGGCTCCAGAAGTCCCAGCACCCAGACAACAGGTTTATCGGGAGCGGTATCACRCCTGGAATCAGGCTATACGACACCACGTAACAACTAGATGAGGAAAGTATCTTGATGAGGAACGTATCTTGGCTCCAGCTTATAGGGRCTTGACTTACTGCTGTTTGTAATGCAAATAACATATTTTAATTATTACATTGTTGTCTGCAAGAGTCATACAATTTCCCAGCATGCTTCCCCCTATCTGGCTAGACCAGTTCAGGAACTTTTTTAACCCTACATCAAGACAGGTAATTAAGTAAGTGAGAACTATGGAGGCTAATGAGCTCCAAAAGCACAAGGAATATGCATAGTTGGCCCAGAAGGATTAGGCACAGACTAATTCAACCTGAAGTAAGATGATATCATACCATTTAGTATGTCGCAAACTGAGCGTTTCATAAAGGTCAGACAGTTAAGCATGTCAGTTGTGAAGAGCAGTGAACCTACATCCTCCCAGTTGCAATTGCTTCTTATCTTACTATACAGCTCACTCACATCATTTTTTATTTAGCTACCACTGATGCACAGGGAACTCCAGCAAAGCAAGTTTTCTTTTCCCCAGTGTTGCCCATGCTGTGGTATCACTCAGCAYGTAACTGATGGTGCAAAGCAAGTATCACTGAGAAGGAAAAGCTGCCTAAAAGGACTGTAACATCTAGAACTGTACAGATACAAAGCCAKGGCTGTGATGCAGAGCTGAATGCCCAGCCTGGGAGTAGGAGCTGATTAAACTGGGAGTTCTGCCAAGACCAAGATTCTCCCATTCTCTAATTTCTAGGATCATTCTGTAGTTTTACTTTAAAATAGGGGWGATACAACCCTAGCTATCTTGCAGACCTTCAGCACACTTTATATGAAGTGACTGAAGCAGTACGAAGAAAGCAGTCATTTGGCTTTTAGTAAAGAAATAGCTGCGGTTCTTGTTTATTTTAGACATTTTTACAAGCATACAGCAAACCATATGCACGATGACAGTCATAACAAGCATAGTTCTGTCAAATACTATGGAAGAATTTATTAACATAGGACTTGGGGGAAAAAAAAGTCCATTTTCTCAACCAGATTGTTTATTCTGTGTATTATTCTAAAATCATACTTCCTGTCATTAGCCTRTTTGTCAGGTATACAGAAAATTATATCAGAATGCACTGCTAAAAGTGAGACCACAGTAGAGTGGCACAGGATGGGAATCAGGGACTTTCCATTAGCACTAGTCAAGGACATCACATACTCCTGCACTCCCATCTCCTCTTGTTTCTTCTCCCCTCCTCATCCGGATCCGAAGTACATGCACCTCTGGTGAACAGTCTGAGTAACTACGTACTTCAACTACGTACTTCAATGAAATTCCACCTTTAATCAAGAACTCTGAAGCTGACTCCCGAGTACTCCTGCAGCGACTGGGTGTCGAGAGATGACAAAAAACTATTGCAAACTTCAGTTGTGTTGCCAGCAAACACAGTTGTCTCCCACATGTGTGTGGAGTAGAGGGTTTCTATATATAGGCTCAGGATGGCAACAGCTGCAGTCCCGATGTGCTCCATTAACGCTTCATCCCTTTTCCAGGAAGACACTCAGCTGCCTGATTCTGTCACAGGCACTGAAGGAATCCCAAAGCCTTCGCGACTTAGCCTAATAGCAAAAAAGGCAGAAAGGGCTCTTCAGTGGGCAACAATTAATTGTAAATCAYTGCAGCATGAAACCCTCCCCCACCTAATGCTGAAACCACAGGAAACAGTGCACTAGGTTTGGAATATGCAAAAGAACATTCCACTTATGGAGCATCAAAAGGATAATAGCTGTGTGCTTGGTTCTCTCTCCCAAGTATGTCAACACATACTTAGCAAGGTCTAAGAATCCACCAGAACTGGTGCGCTGTACAGAAGATTTCTCTGTAGGATAAATTAGCATCGGGCGAGGTCCAAGGAGCTGGTTTTCAGGACGAAAGACAAWGAACTCAAGATTTGTTTTTTTAAGAAAATAGGCAAGATGAAAGGATGACCTCAGCGATTTTCTCTTGTTATAACTAAGGCAGGTAGTTACCAAAATGGGTGTCCCTTCCTGGCAAGAATAATGAATTCTCATTCAGATCCTCTTTAATTTCAGTTGTGGCATTTAAAGCCTACCTGAAGCTTTAACTACCCCAAAAAAGAATTCTCAAAGCTGAACTCAGTATTTCAGCAGAGTATAGCTCCTCATCCAGCCATCACCCAGCCTTGTTCTGATAAAAACGCCCTGCCAGGCGGCTGGCGAGGGGCTCAGTGTCTCTGCAAGGCAGGAGCCCTTGGTCCTTACCTTGTGAGGGGCAAGCAGGAGTCACTAAGTGCATGTTGCCATAAAACAAACCCAAAGGGAAAAAAAACAAAACCCAAAAACCAACTCACCGAGATCTCATCTTTTCATTACAAACGAGCCGAGAAGGGCGGCTGTGCAAAAATCTCCTCAGCACCCGTCCCGCCACTAGCCACAGCCGAGCCCCCGCAGCCCACAGGAGTCCCCCGGGCTGCCGTCCCTCCCCGCCTCCTCAGCCTTCCCGCCTGGCCCCTCACACCTCCTCAGCCTTCCCGCCGGCCCCTCACATCTCCTCAGCCTTCCCGACAGCCCCTCACACCTCCTCAGCCTTCCCGCCGGCCCCTCACATCTCCTCAGCCTTCCCGACAGCCCCTCACACCTCCTCAGCCTTCCCGCTGGCCCCTCACATCTCCTCAGCCTTCCCG
>JASVER010000220.1:251947-404689 GCA_030449065.1 Oceanodroma leucorhoa
GGCCCCTCACATCTCCTCAGCCTTCCTGCCAGCCCCTCACATCCTCAGCCTTCCCGCCGGCCCCTCACACCTCCTCAGCCTTCCTGCCGGCCGCTCACAGCCCCCTCAGTGTCCCTGCAGGCTGCCCGCGGCAACGGCCCACGCTTCGCCCTGTGCTGCTGCTTCGCGTCGCTCCCTCCACCCCGGGCAGCCAGCAGCACCCGCCCTACAAGGTCAGMCAGCCGGTGTCCCCCCGGCTCCCTTGGCCGAGAGGCGTCGAGGCGGTGTGGGCACGGCGCCAGGCCTCAGCGAGGCGGCAGCTGCCTACAAGCCCCAGCAGCCCCCGCGCCACGGAGCCGCCAGATGGGGCGGGAGGGCACCGCAAGGGCTGCTGGGGCCGGTAGTCCCGCAGGAAACGCCGGGCGGAAAGGCTTAAGGASCAAGGCACAGTGTAGGTCGTGGGCATATCATGAGAGGAAAAATTCAGCGTGGGCATAGCGTGAGAGGACAGATTGTGCCTGTGACAGTGACAGAGTAAGAACCATCACGCAGATCTCAGAAATTCCTCTTACACAGTGYTTATGATTGTTGCTGCATCCACCTCCCCTCAGCGACTCTTCCAGCCCAGAYCCTCTCCACTTCTCTAGCAGCAATGACAGTACGTGAACGGCTTGGGGGTTTTTTAAGCTTATATTTCAATCCACATTTTCCAAACTGGAAATGGTTTTACTTGGATGAGCCTTTTCCCTGAAGGACTGTCTTGTCTCTTACCTCAGGTGGAGCGAGCGGCCACGCGTCAGGACCACGGGGCCAGCAGCCTCCCTCAGAGCAGAGTGCTTCAGGTAACCGGTGCCCACCATTTCGCTGCATTTCTTCTCAGCATAGCCATACTTGGTGAGTAAAATCCAATTTAGCTATAAAAAGAGAAAATTCCCAGTAAAATCTAATCATACATTTTCTACAGACATAGGATAATTAATTGTGTTATGAGGAAAAAAATTAGTTCCTGCCTTGTGTAAGTTGATCCTTTGAAAAGCCAAATTTRAGAACATTCAGCGTATCCTTTGACTGTGACAGAGGGGTCTCCAGAGGAATTACAATACTAGGAAATATTACAGTCTTTTCTGTAATTGCTTTAAAATGTACATGGTGTTCAAATATGTCTGTTAAGAAATGTTGTCTTTTCTTTCTGTCGAGGCACAGGTATTTTTACTGGAATAAAATTTGTGAGTGTCTTTCTCATTTTTTCAGCATTTTTCTTTTCTTTAATTTTGTAGACTATTGCCATTTTAGCATGGATTCTTCCTTGCCTCATCAAACACACGGCAGAGGTGTTTGTTCCTTGGTGTGCATAACTGTGCTGAAGTGAATGGGCCTTCAACGGAACATAGCGCATGGCCACAACTGTGGACATGAACAATTTGGCAGGATGAGAAACCAAAATTAGAGTTACCAAGTTATTTAATGCATCACTCCCAATTGTCTTAAAGAGGTTTTAGCTATCTAAATAGCTTTGAGCTATAGATACTGGAGTAGAAATGGCATGGTCATTTCGGTACTTACTCTTTTTCAGTGAAATCGTAGTTGGTAAAATTCTTCTTGAATTTGAATACATGGTATAGAAAGTGAAAACAATRCAAGGGGAAAGCACTGGGAAACTGAATAATCCATCCAAATAATTAATATCTTTTCTCCAAAAGGCCACATCAATCTGCCTATATGTGCTTTATCTAAAACTTATTTCAAAAAAGTCTTCGTCAATGTCATCAAATTGAAACTATTTCTAATTTTATTTAAACTGAATTTTCTTTTATCCCTACACTTTTAAAATTCTGTTTCAATCTCTGGTGCTTTATAACTATGAGGAAGAAGAATATTCCATATAGCTCTGAAAGGAAAAAGGTGGTATAGATTACATATAAAAATGGAAAGATTGCTAGAAGTTTATCTTCCGCTAAGATATAAGCCCAGACTGCATCATGGGTGCCTTTCACAGGGCGGAAGGTGACTTTCAGTGAAATTTAATCTACTATAAGAGGAGCAGAGAAGACAATTGAAGACTCAGGAAATCGTTTGTTTTCTTAATTGCTGACTCCTAGGAACTAGGAAAGTGAACATCCTCACACTACTATGAAACTGGGAGTAGGGATAAGTCAAGGAAAGACTAGAAAAAAACAGGAAGCCCTGCCACTTCAGTATCCTGGAATGTAATCTACCTGACAGAGACAGAAGTGGCGCATCAGCAATGCTCCACAAATAAGGAACAGGGGATTGTACTTTTCCAGGCTRACATAATTAGTCATTGCTTCCTACAAAAATACAGAAAGCAATAGCCCGGCTATTTCAACCSGCCGGATCCTGCCTCTTCTGACTGTCAAACCCACTCACACTAACATGTTAGAGCTCGGCTTACAGAACTGAGACATTTGCACCCAGAGAGGATTGTGCCCTTTCTTTGATCGCTCTCCCAAGTAGCTTCCAACAGCAAAGCGTAACGAGGCTCAGCAGTACGGAAAATGCCGGCACGCTGGAGTCATCTGTGCCCCCAAGAGACAGCCAATTCCCCTCACGCTGCCGCCAAGCCCCGTGCTGTGGGACTGAAGACGCRTGTTTTACACTTGGCTCATCACGGTCAGCGATGCCTGTCATCGCTTTCAAACCGGGATGCTTCAGGAGTCMAAGTGTGTCCTGTCACCTTTTCCTCTCGCAATGCTAATTAGACTCTGCGCTCTGCAAGTGCACAACAGAGACACAAAAGATRTTGATGAATCTTGTTTGTTGCTGCCCTGTAACTGTAATAAATGTACCTCAGGACAGGCAGATGGATTGAGCAGAAATACTAGAATTAATCCCATGTTTTAGAAGTGAAACTAGCAGATAAAACAGTTTCTGCTTTAAGACATTCATATTAGCTTATTAAAACTATATATGGACCCCAAGGAGAGACCCTTCACCTTTGCCCAGAACTCTTTATCAAACTTAGTTTCTACTGCTGCACCTGAAGAGGAGAAGGCTTGCTTTCAGGGCTAATTAGGATGGAGAGAAATTGTTTATTCTTGCATTGAAGAATAATGTCTTATGTGAAAGAGATCTGCAGGTATGAGAGAGTCAGACAGTGGAAATTGCACAGAATGCAGCAATTTATGTTCAAAATTAATTTCCCTAGCCAGAGGCCTAGAAGTTTATTATTTTAAAAGAAAATCTTAACATCTATAAACAATGTTTATATTGTCTACAAAGAACCCAAATACATAAAATGTGTGTCTCYTCTGTGTGCATTAATTTCTCATTTACTTTTCATCCAGTCTTTCTATATAAGAAGCTTTATAAAATCGGAAGGCTAAAATACACAGAAGTACATATTTTGCTTAACTATGTTACAGTTCATTGTTATCCAGGACACATGCATTTGAAAGCTTCAGATAGCTTTTTTAAGTTAGCTCTGGCCATCTCTACTTTGCAGTAGCACCTATCAGAAAAGTGGATCCACCTTGTATTTTATTCGTGTAATTTCCGAGTAATGAATTGATTAATTGTGAGTGAGAATTTGAGGCAGATTCTTGTTAATCTTTATGTATTTTCTATTAGAAAACAAGTCGTCTGCATTTCTGCACTGCCAAGATAATCAGTGATGCTGCTTCTTTATTCATATTATTTT
Source organism: Oceanodroma leucorhoa (assembly GCA_030449065.1). NCBI lineage: Eukaryota > Metazoa > Chordata > Aves > Procellariiformes > Oceanodroma > Oceanodroma leucorhoa. Next base: position 255,585 of record JASVER010000220.1, read on the forward strand.
GACAGAGGTTCAAACTTTCTCCTCTATATGAATTCTCTTTATTTAGATACTTCTTTTACAAGTGTCCTAGTTTCTCTAGGACTATGGCATAAAAAATGGGAATTTATTTTCAGTGTAATTCCCAAATTACCACTGACAAAATAAAATCTGAAGGATAATTAGAACTATTCTAGAAATACATAAGGAAAAAAAGGAAAATAAATATATTCATAGCTTATAATTTAAAGCAATGCAAAAACAGTCTGTGTAACTGTCACTACACGCTGTTCACATGCATGCACACGGGTGGCAGAACAGKACATATTGTGCCAGTGGTACAATAATGTTAATTGGGTATTTCTTCTGTTATGAAATTTTTACTTCTCAGCTTTAACATTATATCTATAAAATACCGTTCTGTGTGAAAATTCTTAGGTTTTATTGCTGTCTTCTGAAAACTATTTCATACTATTGCAAGAACTTATGTATGGATCAGCGAAGAGGTTTCTGTTCTGTAGCTTTATTTTCAGTGTAATCAAGCGCTACCAGAGGRATGCTACCTTGTATATACATACCTAAAAGGTGGATGTTCCGTTAAATGTGATACAGTTATTTGCTAAACAATAAATTAATAAGAACTGGGATTCTTGAGTTTCAATCTTAGATCTGCCTTAGCTCCCTCAGTGCCCCTTCACAGTTGCAAACTGTGAAAGCAGTGGGTCTTTGAGTCAGAAGGTCTCATTTTTAACATTTCTCTTTGCTTTTCTCTTTATATCCTTGTCTTATTAATAGACATTTGTCAATGTAGAATTTTCAGAATTTTAGTATAGATGTAAAAATATCTTCTTTTATACATATCCGTCTTTATGATTAACAACAGAAATGTAGTGACTGGCCTAAAAAGACYGATTCCTTTCAAAATTATAAGAGGCTTTCATCCCATCTTCTGATCTGATCTTAAACGAGGACATTTTCAGTCCTGGAAGAATGAGGCATTGCTACTCCATATAAATCAAAATCTGAGCTCACAGWCTAATTTAATCAAAAAAGGGAAGAACAGTTTTTACTGGAAAATGTAGACATAATCATCAAATGATGGATAACATAAGGTCAATGGTAAGTCATATCTTAGAAGAAAAATAAACCAGAGATTTTCACATGCAATATTGTATTTACTATTAACCTTTACAGTGTAACTAAATAGAAACATTTCCCAGCAGGAATTAGTACCCAGAGTGTAGCTTCTGAATCTTCATGGATTTATGAACCATGTTCAATTTCATTTCTAATTCTTTCCTCATACACAACACTTTATCACCTTCCCACCTATCAAAGCACCATAAAAATAGGACTCTGCCACTCCAGAGAGACCTATTGTTTCAAGACTTCACAGACTTACTATTAAAGCCCATTTCATGTTTCATAAATTTTTATAACAAACATTCATCCCTGGCTTGCTTTCCTGTCTGAATGACATACTGGATTTTATTTTAAAGATAAATTAAATCCTTTCAGCCATATTTTCCTTATTCCAGATGTAACCCTAGAGGGCCTCTGTAAAATATCATTTGAGGGTGAGAGAAAACAAAGCCCATTTTGAAAACAAAGGGCAAAATTACCCATAGTTTGTCTCATTGCTACTTATATGTCGAAATCCTCCTCGGTGTTGCTAATATAAATGTAATAGTTGTTGATCTCCTGCCTCTCTTCATATGCGGAGTTCAATCACTAAGCATGCTTCCAATGAAGGATATTTATCAATATACTCTTAGCTTCAAATGGCTAGAGAAAGGGTACACAAAATAGTCATTTTAGCTATAATTCTGCCACTGATGCTAACAGAAAGCAATGTATTAGGCAAAGATTTAGATGTGGTTAAATGATACCAGTGTGTCTCTATGAGTCAGTAAGAAATTTGCATCTCATGGAAGAGATTGGATTCAGCTGTCATATCCATATGTGACATTTCACCTATATAAATTTAATGCAGGACTATTCCGTGTTCTTTCAAATTATTTTTATTTAAAAGATGGCCAGGAAAACAGTTTCCCACAAAAAAGTGTTGTAATTTTCAAATGTTTCAATGAAAAATTTATTTTTTATGAAAACTGTAAAACAAATCTCAGTGATTCCTTAGATATTTATAGAAACTTCGATATTTTCAATACCCTTTTAAAATAACTCTAAAGATGTAACATAAAGAATAATAATCTCGGGCAGTTTTTAAAAYTAGATCCTCAGGCTGTTGGGAAACAGTATGGTGTTAAGGAATTGTGCAGGAACGGTGAGAAAGCAGAGAATTGCAGTGTGACAGTGGCAGCCTCTTAAACTGCTTTTGACAYTGAGGAAAAGTCCAATATAGCTATACCTTTACACTCTGTTCTTTCTACAACTTTTCATATGTGTAAGGAGTTAAATGCAAAAAATACAGTTCAACAGCACAACAGTGAAATTACGCTATTTATACTTCTAAACACACAGCTATTAGCATTATTAGATACTTAAGCAAATTACCGTGAAACTAAATTCTGTGAAAAGAACTAGTATTTAACAGCAACACAGGAGGTGTGGAAAGAACTATTATAAAGCCTTCTTCGGGTCTTCTACTAGTTTAGTTTATCGATGTTTGCCTTAACAGTCCAGCATGTTGTACTTATTTTCCCCGTGTGATTTTTCCTTTTTCTTATTTATGCACTGTGCTATAATGGCAGATAACTGTGAGGTCCTTAGCTTTGAAACAAGTACCACAAACAGTTACATCATTACCCTTATAACTAGYGTCATTGATTTCAGTAGTACATACATTCCTAAGATAAATTCAGGAAAGCCGTATATAGCAGAGCATAGGCTGAAGGTCAGTGAGACTATTTATGTGCTGAACTGCCTTTCCAGAGCAGGATCACAGTTAAAAAGCCTTTAATATTAGATTTTTCAGCAGAACTCAGCTATTTGGAGAAACTGATTTTAAGACACAAGACTTCATTAAATGTCTTTTGGTATCATAGAGGAATAGACTAGGTGAACTTACTAGCCTTAAGGAAGTAATAGAGCAGGTTTAGAAAATGGCAGCTGCAGTTTCAGATACATATTACTTCACCCCAACATAGCTTAGCCAAAGTTTAAAGTATATATCTTCATTTAAAATTAGGGTTTCTCACTTCTTCAGAGAGGTTCTGTCTGACTTTCTTGCATTGCCACTCTTGTCTTGATGTTTGTCAGCATGAGACTTCTCAAACCTTTAAGAACCCATTTTTTTGGGGTTAAAGGCCTTTATTATGTGCCATTGAATCGGCCAGACAAGTATTTGAAATTTTGTACATCTTCTTAAGTTTTGAATTAAACTTTTGTGTGGCGTTTCAAAACTGCATTTTACCCAAGCCAACATTTACTGCCACTGCATCAGCTTCGTATCTTGCATTTCTCAGACTGCTCCTTACACATCAGCAGTGCAGATTTTCTTGGGAGTCCTTGTAACTGGTAGTTTCGGGTAGAAAACTTATGAAGATAAAAATATCTCAAAGATTTACAAGTAATATATCTCATGTCACAATCATTACAGGAATAAAGTATATGGGCATTTAGTTTTTTCACTGTGGTTCTACTGCTTCATGCGTACTGATTGCACCAACCCTTGCTGAAGGAAACTCTTTAAAAGGCGCCAGGCTCAAAGGCACCAAAAGAGTGGGGGTACTCCATCTTTTACGCAGGAGCTAGGTTGTAAATATAGCTTACTTCACTTCCGAAGAGTTTTGTGATTCAATACTGTTATGAGTTTTCAGATCTAGAAAGACCAGATAAAGAAAAACAATAGAAGAAAGATAGATGAATATGCACACAGCCTACAGATTCTGAAAATTATGCTACGTTTTGCTTTTCTATCCTCACATACATCAATTCAGGAATTAATTCTTGTAGTTCCTGGTTGGGAACGTAAGTAGTAAAATTCACATTTTGGCTGGTAGCCCAGTTCCTCTCATATAAGTGCATCAGCCATCTCCTGTTCCATTACCAAATCCATAACATCCATGTATTTGTTACACAGAAAGTGCTGTTAGYTAATGCTTAGCCAAGCTGTGAAATTATTTCTTCAATACTTTACTTTTTCCATTACAGCAAGGAGCAGAAAGGAGAAACTGTTTTATCTGCATGCAGTTATCAGGTTTTACTTCTAAAGCACAGGATTAATTCTAACATTAAGACGTTTCTGCTCAGTTGATCTGCCGATCCTGAGGTACATTTCTTATGCTTAAAARTTAAAGTAGAAATGCTGTGAGAGTTCGTAGAGGAAGAGGTGCTTTTTCTTTGTGCTGTCAGTTCTGGTGACAGAGCAGAGTGTGGCTGATGTCCTTTTTCTGTAGCGGGTCAAGTCAGGCCGCAGTGGCCCTGGCCTCCCTGAGCCACCCCAGCACCTACGCCGGGGGAGGTGGAACCAGGAGTGCAGGGGCACAGGGGGAAGCCAGAGATGCGCYGCTGCATGAACTGCAGCAGGAATATGGAGTGTGCATCAAGGAAGGGAGCAAACCCTTCCCCTCACTCCTCCAGCAAAAGCTCAGGACATAGTAAGCGTGTGAAATACTGTAGCATCCCTCCAGCAAACAGCATCACTTTCCATTTACTGCAAAGGTCTCCGTAACTCCTATGGGCAACAACAAACAAGATTCATCAACATCTTTTGTGTCTCTGTTGTGCACTTGCAGAGCGCAGAGTCTAATTAGCATTGCGAGAGGAAAAGGTGACAGGACACACTTKGACTCCTGAAGCATCCCGGTTTGAAAGCGATGACAGGCATCGCTGACCGTGATGAGCCAAGTGTAAAACAYGCGTCTTCAGTCCCACAGCACGGGGCTTGGCGGCAGCGTGAGGGGAATTGGCTGTCTCTTGGGGGCACAGATGACTCCAGCRTGCCGGCATTTTCCGTACTGCTGAGCCTCGTTACGCTTTGCTGTTGGAAGCTACTTGGGAGAGCGATCAAAGAAAGGGCACAATCCTCTCTGGGTGCAAATGTCTCAGTTCTGTAAGCCGAGCTCTAACATGTTAGTGTGAGTGGGTTTGACAGTCAGAAGAGGCAGGATCCGGCSGGTTGAAATAGCCTGGCTATTGCTTTCTGTATTTTTGTAGGAAGCAATGACTAATTATGTYAGCCTGGAAAAGTGCAAMCCCCTGTTCCTTATTTGTGGAGCMTTACTAATGRATTGGGCATTGCACAGGCCATGAGAGACAGAACCCCTGTATAAGGAGCTGATGGTATAAGCAACTGATGGCATTACTGGCTAAGTGTCCTCAACTYCCATATTAAATCAAGTTGTGGTTATTTTCTTTTCACGTACCAGGTTTACTGTTTTTTCTGGAGAACACTAGCTATCCATAGTGACCAGCAATGATAATAAGGTAAAAAAGCAGGAGATACAGTAGTTAACAATGGATTCACAATACAGCAAGAAGCTTTTTTCCCCTGTATTTTAGTTTAAAATTATTTCATTTACTTGGCACAGTAGGTCTCCTGACTTTCAATTTAAGCGTAAAGGTCAGCAGAGAACAATGTTTTTGGAGAAGTCATTAGCTATAAATAAATCAGTTCATAACATTTGATAAACAGCCTCCTGCAGAGGGATCCGTGTAAATACATTCCATTCCTTCTACGTGCTCTCTCATCCTTTGTTCGCTTCTTTTTCATCAGCTGAAGGCAGCTGCCAGTCATTCTGCCCTCTCTAAACAGATACTGTGATTGTGGCAAATTTTGTGAGCTRTCAGAATGCTGGAAGTAGTGGAGCTTGCAGGGAAGAAAACTGAATTTAGTATTGTCTCGCTATCACCAGCTTTTTCCATATGCACGTGCAGAAATGAATCCTCGATAGCTGGAAGCAGCAGTAGGGAAGCCCGCAGCTGTTTGAAACTCATTCCCCCATCTGGTGTCAGCTTCGCAGTCTGGTGCCTCAGGAGACCTAGGACTGATGTGGGAATTGGAGGGCAAAAAAAAAAAAGTAGAAATAACAGAAAATTAAAACAAAGTCATAAAATTCTCTTGYAGTCAGGTGATTTTTCCCATTAAAATACAGCTCCTATGCGGCAAATCTGCATCATGGTGAAGCAGATGGTGCTGTGGTATGTGTATTTCACAAAGTGGGAAGGAAGGAGAGACAGTTCTGACAGCTGAAGGTACCAACCCATGCAGCTATTTTAGAACAAACCATGCCGTTTGGATCTCACTAGACATATTGCCCATGAGAAGACGGAGAACAAACAAAAAGAAATGTGTTTGTCACTGCAGATGCACAAGAAGAACAGATATCACTTAAAACATCCTTGAGTAGGAGTTGTGTATGGGAATTATCACTTTCCTTACTGCATCCAGTTCTTACGAACCCAAACTTTCTTGAATGATTCAGTGGAGTGTAGACATCTAAATATCTCKAAGCAGCTTATCCCTATTACCTAACAGAATGTTTTTGAAGTCGTCTTCTGCGAGTGTCCCTAACAGTTAACTTGTGATTTTTTTTAATTACTTTTGTATTTCTTTCTGTGCTTTTGTTTTTCTCTTGGAGGAAAATTATGGCTCTATCCAATGGATATCAGCAATGCTCCTTCAGTTTTCTGTGCTGACTCTTTAGAGAAAGTCTGAGTCTCTTCCTTTTCCTGCYGCTTATAAAATACATAACCCATTTCAGCCCTAGAGGTATGAATGCTTCATCTTTATTAATTACAGACCCATTTCAAACAAATTTCAAGCACTGGGCATGAATACAAACACTATAATTTAAATAATGGGGAAGTCTTAAATTCTCCATACCCCAACAAAAAAATTCTTCCACCATCCTTGTTTGAATATTTCTCTATCTCCATYACCAAAATCTGCGAAAATAAGTGAGCCTTTCAAACTGAGTAAAAGGAGCCTGTCCCTGAGGCTGCATACGAAAATGAAGCAGTGTGTGAGAATCAATCACATATTCCCAGAGAAAAATAGAACACAGGCTGCCTGCTCGTACCATTCAGGGACCATAAAGCAGTCAGAAAACCAATTCACCTGGCTTGCTCAAGGAAATCTTAAGGAGCCCAGAGCTGAGTTATCCCTATCATGCCTTTTAGAAGGCTTTACTTTTTAGGGTCTATTAAGAGTATGGTCAAGGGAAAGTGTCAGGGTTGGATCAATGCTGCACCTTTGAAATTCACCGTGGCTGTAAMTAACCTCTTCAAGAGTCATGGAACTGAGTGCAACTTGGGATCTGTTTTAAATTGTGCAGTCAGCAGAGTCCACACTTAATTTTAGTGTTCGAGTAAGTCACAAAAAAAGGCACCTGTAACTTCAGTTCCCCTCATCTCAGTTTTGGTACAAGCCTAGCTTGGCTGACCTAAGGATCTAGTCCAGAATGCAGCCCATAATGTTTTGCATACAAATGTATCTGAAAGAAGAAAAAATGGAAGGAATTAAAATGTATAAATCAAATTTGTAGTCTCTTGCTTAATGCAAATTAARAAGTCTACAACAAAGACACAAAACATCTGCTAAACCAAGTAAAAATTAATGAAGAAGAAAATCAAGATTGCTTTGTTGTTGATTTTTATCAATTTGTGTTCAAATCTGAGAAAGATTTAATAAGAATGCTGCCAGTTTGTAGCTAATTCAAAGTGATTCTAAATTGCTTAGCTTCTATTTATATTTTCCTTGCATATTTTGGAGTTCTTCATGAAAGTGCTAAGTTTGTGGTGCATTAATTCACCAGCAAATACTTTACAAACATTTCCAAATATATCTTCACTCAATACTGATGCAAAGTTATGCTGCTATTTAAATGAAAGAATACTTTAGATAGCAGCTTTGGCAGTCAGGATCATCTTCAGCTTTATCTGCTGGACTTTTTTGGCGATATTTCAGTCATGSTCCAATTCTCCGTGAGTTCATCTCTGGAAACTGACAGGGAAAAATGTGTTTTGAATAATTACGATACAGAGGGACTAGCTAGGGAAGCCTCGGAATAAATCAGTGAGAATTTCCAAGASTATGTCATGCCCTTGAGAGGTGGACTCAGAATAAAAATTTTGGGATCATGCTCCCACCAAGGTCCAAGGCAAAGACTCCCACTGACTTCAGTGGGAACAGAGCTTCAGTTTTGGTTAGCATTTCATTGTCACTGTCAGTATTATAGTTTCTCCACGAACCTTTTATATATTTGGATCACCTGATAACTGTATAACTACTGAGACCAGAATCACATYGTATTCCTATCAGCTTCTTTCCATCCCACTTCCTTATGCCAGTTGCAGATTGTCTTTACATCAGCATGTGAGCTCCCTGTTAGAAAAATGTTTTACTTTTCACCTACARTAGCCAAATTTTTCTTGCAATTCTAGAATTGTATTTTCTTGAAATAATGTTAGCTTCAGGTATAACTTRCACCAAATTATATACTTATAATCAGAAATTATATACCCTAACATTAGTAAGCCAGGTCTGGGATTTCCATTCTCATGTTATCTGTCTGTGCGCAGGTACCTGCAAATATTTAACCTTCCCAATATATCCAGGATGTGCTTCAGCTGCACAGCGATACACCRCTTCACTGTTGTGGTTTGGCACACACTATTCCATAGCAGAATCTTATATTTAAACGAAAGATGTTTCTAAAACAAGACACACTGTTTTCCAGAAATCTCCCTGCATYGTGTGACTCTCATTCTCACTGACACTAAGGTCACTTTATGTTGCCAGGAAATAAACGAAAATCAGACTTTACACACGAAGATGTACTATAATGAGGAATTGGAACCGAGAATCGTGGAAAATAGAAAAGAACTTGTGTGGAAAATTGCTATTTTCATTCCACATCTGCAAATGTTCCTCTTCAATGGAGATGCAAGATGAGCAAAATTCCTATAATAAGATTTCTCATGGGTTTACCTGGGAGAAGGCAGAATTTACCTGCAATGCTTGGCATTTGCTGCAACATAAAATTCTGGAAACAGTAAAGTGTTGTTTATATCAACTAGAGATCGAAAGAAAGGATAAAAATAATTGGCAGAARAACTAAGACTTTATTTAGCTGTTATCAAAACTATTGTAGAAAGCAGTTTATAATATTGCTATACTGTTATAGCTCTGGAGAGCTGTGTCTGTCATGGCCAAAGAACATCCTGAATATTCTAGAATTTGTTTCTTTAAAACATCTGAAAAGAAAAGCACGAGAGATTTTACTGCATTGCAATTTTATCCTGACATGCAAAAAAMCAGTTTTATAGTAATCATTGGTACTATTTTTTCTATTATGATTTTATATATTAACAGAAGAAAAGGGAGATGGCTCTATAGGTTTCTGGGAATATTTTGATATAAATTTCAGTGTCCTGACCTGCAATGAAAGGACTAACCTGCAGTAAGCCACATTAGTGTGCACTTCTGATTTATTCTAATAACAYTGTTTGAATCTGAAAATCCTGAGATGACTTTTCAAATAGGCGGCATAATACAGTAAATAATACCAGAAGCATACTCCACATTTTAGCATCCCAGAGAATGTTACAGAATAGAAATTTTGCAGATTTGGGTAGTATTTTTACAAGAAAAATTCCTTCAAACTAAATGCTTCTTGTTAGTAAAATTGTGCAGTAAAGTTGATGACCCATTCAGTATCTTATCTTCACTGTTCATCCCCAGGGTAGAATAATAGTAAATTCAGTTTGCAACTAGAGTAAATGAAATAATTTTTTATTGTTATTATTATTTAAGTTATCCTTGTAAGTATCTTTACAGCTTCTTACAATCAAAAAACTTTGGGTTTGTATTATAAGCAAGAAATGATAATGCTAACAGTTTTGGTATTGTGCAGACTAGCAAAAAGTGAGTGCTTTTGCCAATATCTTATTCTCTATTTTAATTCTGGGTACCATGAAAATTGCCTGTGAATGAAAGTTGTATGTTGCTTTTTTTCTCTTGGACCCAGAATAATGTCCCATTTTACTCCATATCAGGCAACATATACACAATTCCTCTGTATTATAACACTAAATAGACGACGAATACATGTTTATATTAGCAGATTATTTGCTTCTGTAGCCAATGCATGAAAACAAATTCTGCCTTGATAGCTTCGTGCTACATGTAAGCAATAGGAGGAGCTGTTGAGCAAGAAATGTTTTTTCCACAGGTTCAAGTCATTACATCGTGTATGATGTTTATTTGTGTAGCTGACTGAGTGACGGTTTTTCATTCCTTTCACAAATGAACAAAAGTCAGAGTCGTCCCCCCCAACAAAACCAAAATGAAATCCTTCCGTAACAACTGAGATCCCAAATATTTGTGAAATTTTTATTATCGATTTCCAGTGTTTAAAAGAATGTGTTTGGATCTTGAAGTTCTGTTTCCCCACTGGGGAGATTTGCTGGAATAAGCAGTGCAGGATTCAGCCATGGAATGCATAATGAAACCCGTAAGTGGGTTTTTTGGCTCACTCTRGATCAGACCACTGGGCTGTCTCAATGCTGCTTTGAATTTTGCACTTAATGGTACATTTGTGTAGAACTTGCACTTAATACCTGTATTATTAGCATTTAATTAGTGGATAGTTCCATYTATAGGGCCGAGTATTTACACGGATTACTTTGAGATGGCCCTATCAWGATGACAGTTCCTACCCCATTGCATCTGTTTAGCGGAACAAGACTTTGCCTGTACCCTATTGTTTCATCTGCCTCCCATTCAGAAAGGAARGCTTTAGACACTCTGCAGCTGCAGAGCGTTTGAGATCATATTTTCACAGCTGAGATGCTTTTGGAACCAACTCAAACTATCTTGCAGTATAAAATATGTATAATGCAATGGAAGATAGGCAACAATAATCACTGCTAATGGACTGCTCCGAGGTAGTATGGAGCATCTTCTCCTTCTGGGGGCATTTAGCCCAGAGAGGATCCTGTACTTCTTTGGAGAAAGTTGATGGACAGTGTATGGATACTACCCTCGGCAACTGAAATAACAATGAGCAGATGCACGCTGGTGGCTGGAAGAGCGATTTGTGCACTCTCTGGCTGGAAACCACTTTATTTCACTTTGCAGTTCCATAGTCTGAATTCAAATTGCCATCAGTGAAACACAACTTCCATACAAGTCACAGCTYCCTGACAGTACACACATCTATATTTCATTAAAATGATGATTAAATAAATAATTAATTAGTTGGCGGTAGTGAGCAGTATTCTCCACATTTTTACATCTATTTTATCTTTCATTAAACATAAAATTAAATAGAATTAAAAGAAGCCATAATACAGTTGCTGTTGTTAAAAACAAACACAATCATTACAGAGCCAATTTTGCCTAGTGGCCACATACGTCTTCCAGCCAGTACAACGAACAACTCAAAGGGGAGTTGCTGCAGCAGATACAGCAAAAAGCCAAGGAGAAGAAATTAGCTCTCTAAGGGCACRCATACAAAGACAAATTGACTGTGCTGAGGGATCTGTGTTGTAATGCAAGTGTCCCAGGCACACTAAGACACACTTTAGATAGAACAAAACTGAGAAGTTTTGCTAGAAAAGCTCTATTTACAAAATGGGGATTTTGACCGAAAAGCTTCAGGCTAGATGTAGCTACAAAGTTTGTAGTAGCAAAAATATTATCTCATTCGTGCAACTTATTTCAGCCTCTGTTTGTCACATTTAGTCTTATGYTTCCTGGAAGTACTCATTAAGTTAGCTATTTAGTCAGCGTCATAAGCTATAGATGCTCTCAAGTCTGTGTTGTTACCATATACCGAACTCATGGGCGCATATTTTGGCCTTTCAGGTAAAGAACCCGCGGCTCAACTCAAGTGGGTAGTGWCAGATGGGAAGATAAAGGTAAGAGTTTCTTCAGGCCTGAAATGCACAACTTTGGATAGTCCTTTGAAATACTAACAAAGTGTTACGTGCCTCTAAGATTTAAAGCAGTATCATCGTTACATACAACATCTGTCATTAACTTYCCTGCTTCTCAGAGTTGGATGTAAGAATCGGACACAAAAAGGCTTAAATCATTAACTTTGGGTTAACCAGGTTTGGGTTTATGTAATTTACTTAAGATGATCTTTGAAGAAACTAGCAAAACGATAGTTTATGTATGTTTATGTGTGACTTCTATGTTAACGAAAGTCCTGAGGAAGTAGGAGCTGCTGGAAGACTTGGAAGGCATGTACCTGAAGACTCAGCCTTGGCTGAAAGGCAGTTTATTATATTTTTCACTCAAAATTTCAGACAGGTTTTGTGGTTTGCTAATTAATTTTCAACACCACTCTTACGTGTTTGACTATTATATCAGCTGTCATACTCTCTGAGGTTGGTTGATGAATTTTGTCAGTTTTCAGAGCCCCAGCCTGCCAGCTGGCTGAAAATCACTCCAGCTCATTCGCAGCTCAGGCACTACGTTGAATTGTTTATATTCCAGCAAACTTCTGCTCACACAGTCACAGCTTGTAATTTTCATTGCTTATCAGTTAGCAGAAAAACGACAACTTACAGAAATGGGTCAGAGAAAGAGAATACACGTTTTGAGTATTGGGGTTTTTTTCCCTTAAAATGATGTCTAGGCAAACTCGATCAGTTTAATAATTGAGAAATTCCTACTTTGGTTCCCCTTCACCTGCGAGACCGTGAATGTAACTGGAGACTACTTGATAGTCTTGTAACATTGTCCTCTAGAAAAATCACAGCCCTGTTTTGTTTCTTGGTTTCCCAGGGGTTTTAGCAGAAGCAGGGGTGGCTAACAGGGTCACCCCGCTTTTTGAAATACGGTCAGCTGCAGCCGAGCGTTTGCCGCCCCGGTACTCCCTGATGAGAGCCCGGACTGCCTGTAACAGACCGGGCTATTTCTGCTCCGGTTTACACCCACCTTCCCCCCGCCGCCCCCAGCGCAGCCCCGCACCGCCGCCCGCCTCTCCCCGGGCCCAGTTCCGCGGCCCCCGCCGCACTACGAGTCCCAGAAGCCTTCGCGCCGCCGCCGCCAGCCCGTGCCGGCGCGCCCCGCCCCGCGAAGCCCGCCGGGGCTTGTAGTCGGGCGGCGGGGGCCGGGCGAGGGGGCGGTGGCGGCGGCGCTCCGCCCCGGGGGAGGGACGGCGCAGGGCGTGGGGGACACGGGAGACAGGTACCCGCGGGCGGCCCTGCCAGGCACCTCCTCGCTGCGGCCGGCCGCCGGCTCCGCGACGCGGCGAGCTGCGAGAGCGGCGGAGCGCGGCGGCCTCCCGCGGGGCCCTGAGGCGGARCAGCGGCCTAGGGGCGCCCGCGGCGGGCTCGGGCTCTGAGGGGGGCCGCGGCCGCGGGGGGTGCGGCACCGGCGGAGCCTGCCGAGCCGAGCCGAGCCGAGCCGGGCCGGGCCCGCTCCTCGCCGCTCCTGGCGGCGCGGCTCCCCCGCCGGAGGGACGGGGCGCCGCGGGACCGGGACGCGCCGGTGGCCGCCGCCCGGCAGCGGCGGTGCGCGGAGCGGCCCCCCCGAGGCCGGCGCCGGGAGGAGGGAGCGGCGAGGCGCGGGACTCGGCGCTGCTCGCCCGCCGGCTGCGCCCCAGCGGAGCATGCACTGACTCGCTGCCTCGGCTCAGAGCCATCCCAGCCGCCGGGGTGCGCGTTGCATGGTGTGGGGATACACGGTCTCGATAATAAATGATAGAGGATACAATGACTTTGCTGTCTCTGCTGGGTCGGATCATGCGTTACTTCTTGCTTAGACCGGAGACCCTGTTCTTGCTGTGCATCAGCCTGGCCCTGTGGAGTTACTTCTTCCACACGGATGAGGTGAAAACCATTGTTAAGTCCAGCAGGGATGCGGTGAAGATGGTGAAGGGCAAGGTGGCCGAGATCATGCAGAATGACAGGCTCGGGGGACTAGACGTGCTGGACGCAGAGTTCTCCAAGACCTGGGAGTTCAAGAGCCACAACGTGGCTGTCTACTCCATCCAAGGCCGGAGGGATCACATGGAGGACAGGTTCGAAGTAATCACTGACCTGGTGAACAAGACTCACCCCTCTATCTTCGGGATATTTGATGGGCACGGAGGAGAGGCAAGTGCTTAGCTGGAAACAAAAAACAAACAAACAAGGCGGGGGGGGGGGGGGGGGGAAGGATGGTTACAGGGCAAGGAATGGATGTGGTTTTGCCCACCAGGTTTGTGCGGTTATCTTGAGACATTATCTGGGGGGTTGTTCCTTGGATTTTTTTTTTGGGGGGGGGGCAGGGGGGAGCGGGGGGAGTCTCTAAATAGGGAGAGGGAGCAATACTCCATTCCCTTTATCTCTTGTTACCTCTTTCATGATCGGCGCGGTATAAATGTGTTTATACCCCCTCTGCCCTTTACAGTAGTAAAGGTTTAATTGAAGTAAAAGCTGTTGGAGGTGGTTCTTACGTGCGTGGAATAACGATGGTGAGCACAAACTCCCTGGAGTCATCTTTTGTTACAGCGAAGTGTGGTGTGATCTGATTTTGGCACAGGACTGGTCTCCCCCTCCTGTCAGGGGCTGTGCTCATCAGCAGTGGTTAGAGAGGAGTCCTCTTAAAGGCAGGCGTGTGTGCAGCCTTAAAGTTGGTGTGTGTAAAATGTGTCTTCGCAGCAATTCACTCTCCTGTGAAGACCAGCGAGTCACTAACAATGAGTATGATGTTTGTGAATAGCATGTAGTTTTTAAGTCATTACAACTGTGCTGTCATACTTGTCCCCTCCCTAGTGGAAAGCCAGGAAAACTGTCATTTTGAAACTCTCTGGTGTTTAACCTCTTAACTTTTTTAGGCAAAGTGACTTCCTTTAGGTTGTGCTATGTAATTAGTATTACAGCTTGATGGGATACTTCATTTATTACAGATGACAAATGTTGAAACTATAGCTTCCTCTTCATTTAGGATTGTGGTGCTGCCACGTAGCTTTCTGTATAGCACAAAGCACATGTTTCATAACTGTGGAAAAGGACAAAGAATTTGTCCTTGTGTGACAAATTAGCTCTAGCAACCATTATGCTGCGTATGAGATTACCTTACGGGTTTTGCTGGGATGATGGAAGCCGGAGAGAAATGTTGAAGTTTTTCACAAAACCGAGGAGGGGTAACGCAGCAAGAGAGCTTAGGTGTTCCTCCAGCTGCTTTCACAGGTCAAGTAGTCAAAGTCCTTCCTAGAAAAGCATTGGCAGTGACCAGACACTAATGGAGCGCAAGGATGGCAGCTGCTGCCCCGCTAAACCTGTAAGTGCTGCCTGAAAAATCCAGGCCTTAGGCACGTAATCAAAAAGCTGCTCTTCTGCTGCCTGCACGGTTGTAAAGGGAGTGAGTCGTCTGTCCTACTGCTGTCTCGCAGTGTCTAGCGTTTTGCCCCCTTTAAACACTTCGGATTTTGAATATTGTCGGCTTCATGAAAAACTCTGGTCGTGAACCTGTTTTCCTTTTTATGTCTGATTTCAGCTGGGGCACAGTTGTGCCAACTCTTACTGGCGTACTTGTGCCAGTTCACTATTCCTTGGCCTTTGAGGAATACAGGTGGAAGTGTATATGTATCGCAAACTGGTACACATCTCCTGAAGGAGTATTAGCTCTGATCAGTGTATTTGGTACATCTGGCTCTTTTGTTTTCTGAGGCTTTGGATGGAAGGTGCTTGTGCTCTGTCTTCTGCCTTCTTCCCCTTTGTTTAAACTGACAGTTTTCCTGTCTGAACTGATCAGCCAAAACAAGTTTGCAGGAATATGTGTGTCATGTTTTTAAACCGTATTATGAGATTGTTGCAGATAGAAGTGTGATATACATGCTTAGACTTTGGCATTGTGAAAGGGGGATCTTATTTCTTTCTTTTAATTTTGTATCATGTATGTATCTTGCCCTACACTTGATTGCAAACTCAGTATATTAAATAATCCAAAACTAACGCAGAGAATAGCTAAATGACAAGAATATGACCTATATATATTTTTTGCTTGCTTGTTTGTTTTGTTGTGGATCTTGGAATTATATCCATAAAATCTATTAATGATAATACTGGATCTGTGGAAAGCTCATTTGTCTTTTGTATTCTGATTCCTCAGAACTTGCTCTAATTGATTCAGTGACAAGGTGTGAGGCTTTTATATGAGAGGCCTGTCATTTTGGAAGGTTTAGCAGATCTCTCTCCAAACCTTACTAAAGTTAATGTTTTAGTAAAAAAATGTATGTATCTAGCATCTCTTATTTATCTTTCTAATGAAATCCCCATATGTTCTTAATGGCCTTTACTCCTACAAAAATAGGTGCCTAATAATTGAGGACATAACTGATTTCTAGCTTTAGATTTTATGTAAAACTGATCAGAAGAGCATGAACTGTGTGCGGTGCATACAGCAAAAAGTAAATTACAAAAACTAGGTTTTAATCTAAGCAGGTTTTGTAGTTTTGAATAGAAAACAGGGGAGGGAAAAGAAATAGCAAAATTTAATGCTCTTATTTAATCCATAGTACATAATACTAAATTTCAGGTCTCTATTTGAATTGGTTTTCTGGATGTCTTACTTTATTTTTATTTTTTTAAAAAGATAAATGACTCTGTGGAACACTTTACCTACATATGTAGCAAAGCCTTTGTGAAGATTAAATTTTCCGTATGGGCTCCCATTAAATTTCTTTATGTGTATTTAAAGAACAAAGAACTGCTAATCTCTGGAGTTACATGTGAAACAAACTGTTCTATATGGGGAAAAATTGTTCTTCCAAACAGACAATGCCRCAAATGAGATGCTAGATTAATTCTTTCCAGCTATATACAAGGGAGTGTGTCTCCCTTAATTACTTCCTGCCATATCATGTTGAAGTGGAAGGATAGAGAAGCATGATTCAAGTAATATGAATTACTGTGTAGTGCTAATTTATGAAGATTTCTGGGTTTTGCTCAAATCTTGCCAACATTTTGCATAAATTCTACTTTTCTGTTATGTCATTTCCTCTTCCATCTTACAATTTTAGCCTGAATAGGTTGGCAGCCATGTACTTACATTTTGTAGCTGGCTTGATGAGAAAGCAGTAAGCAAAAATAATTATTAATGCTCTGTGTTACAGCCAAGAATCTAGTGTGCTGCTGCAATTACTTGTTAAAAGCAATAATATTTCAGAGATAAAATTCAGTACATGGTGTGTAGTGCAGTGTTCCTTTTATGAAAAGTTAGTTTGTTTCTTGAAGATGGAATAATAATAATGCAGAACAGGTAGAGAACAAAGAAGTAGACTTAGAAAGAATGAAGAAAAGTTTCTGCCTGTTTTCTCACTGAATGACTTTGACCAAAGGAGTTTTCAAGGTGATCTAACTTAGAATCAAAAAAGAAGAGAAGAAAGTATTTGTCTGTTCGCTCATCAGCTTCTTTATAAGGCTTAAAGATGGCTTGAGTGCTTCCCCCACCCCCCACCCCCCCCCTTCCTTTTTTCCTTTATTTAGAAGTTTTGGGGCTGTCTAGACTGGAAGGTTGAGAAGTGGCAAACTACATGAATGATAAAGTAACAAACAATGAGCTTGAAAGCTGAGCAAAGGAAAGGATGGATGCTTAATCAGAATGATTTGACTATTTTAACTAGCATTTACTAAAGGGTTCATTTCTCAAATATTTAAGGTTTAAGCACTCAGTTTAATGAGATCTCAGTATTAGACAAGAACAAAGCTCAGCTACCGTATGCAGTTTTATGGTTATAGCTATGTTGCGTGTCATTGTTTTCTCCTAACCTTATGAGGTGAAGACTTTAAAAATAATTATAGTAATAGATAGTACCTTATATGCTGCCTGTGCTTGTTTGCGATCGTAAACTGATGTGGATAACGACAGTGGGAAATTAAAGCTCAGTTAACTGTCTCATAAAAAATGTCTTGCTCTTTTTATTTCTCTTAGCCTCCTTAAATAGGAACATGGCAAGGCGTGTTCCTTATGATCTGTAGGTGTGGATAAGAGCATTTTGCATGATATAATTGGTTTTTAGAGTTGCTGATACAGTGTTGCAGTATGTGAAATACACCTTTTTATTTTTTTTCGTAGTGTAGGGAAAGATTGGGGAGCTTAAATGTGAAAGGAGGAAATTTGCTGTATAAATGGCTAATGTTTGTAACCACATAGAGAATCACGTAATGCTTGGTGTGCCACAGGACCTTGAAATCAGTAGCACGAACTGTTGGCAGAAGTCTCTGGTTACTGATTAACTTACAAAGACAAAAAAAAGGGAAAGGTCAGAAGATAATGGTGAGAGTCCTTGCTAGCGTTGTCTGAGTCTGTGGAAACGTGAACGCTGAGGTGAGGGCTGGAGAAGAGGGCACCGTGCCAGCTGTGTTTAAATGAGCCTGCTGTGCATTTAAAATACAGGTACTTGAAAGCATGATTAATTCCTCCCTGATTCTTTGGGGTGAACTTGCTGTTGTCTTCAGGCCCGCCGCAGCAAACAAGTAGCCGCGAGGTTAGGTTGGGAAGGGAACTTCTGAAATGCTGCGTACCATGGTAATAGCTCGTGTGCATATCCTCCTCCTTTAATGAATATGAGATGGCTTAGTCCTCAGGGAAGGTGAAGGGGTAAACTACCATAAATTTACCAAACGTGAGGATATGGGCAGAGCGGTTGTAAATCATACTGTCACTTGTGTTCATACCAGTTAACATGATTTTTAACCCCTTCACAAACTGATGACCTGAAATCACCTGGGTGTAGGCTGTGCTATGATGATGAGCATCTTTTCAGGCATTGATAGGGCAAAATTTGTTCCATTTAATTGCAGATGATAGTTGACAGTTGGAAGATAATGTTTGCCGCCTACCAAATATGAACTAATGAGCTAATATTTTTATTTTGATGATCTTTGGATTTTTTTCTTCTTTCTTCGTTTCTGATCCTAATAGCAGAACATGTTTATGCTGTGTTGAAAGAARAGAAAGCTAACAATTTTGGTATTCTTCTAAATTTATGTGGATCTGCTAATTCTAATTCAAAACCAGTTCCTCTGAATCTGAACTACTCAAGCAAACTTAGTGATGAAAACTTATCTATCATACTTTTGAGTAAAGGCCATTAAGGATTAATGGCTTGAGATTTTATAAAATATAAGAATAAATCAAACAGCAGCTTTGAGTTTTTATGGATGTTATAGCCTAGTTGTAAGGTGAAGTCTCTGAGGCTTTGCAGTTTTAAAAAGAAACTGCTGGGAAGGTTTTCCTTTTATAGTCATTTCCTTCTGTTTCTAATCTAGAATCCTCTGTGAAATGCCTAAATGTTTGAATAAATATTTACGTAGGTAAGGTCATGTTGATATGCAAGTCTCAAATCTGCTTATAAATTCCACACCAGTGGCCTGAAATATAAGCCAAAATGATATATAGGAACATTTCTGTCATTTTGTTTAGTTTATCCAAGTTTTGATTCTTGGATATCATGTTACAGGGTTATGATTTTCACCCTACAAAACCAYGCTTATTTGATTTTTAGGTCTACGCTATATGCTCGTTTGCTGTGCAAAACTGTGACTTAAAATGATTAAAAAGGTGTAAAAATATGTAATTGGAAGTAGGAACTCTTATCGCTGCCATTCACAGCTGTATCATTGGGTGTAGAATTGAGTCTTTTTCAATTTTTATAAAAATCAAAAAGTCARTTAATTTTAAATGCGGTCTGCCAGCTTAGCTTGGATCGGTGCTTCCTTGTTTGGGCACACAGGCAGCCAACTGATTGCCACGGGTTTAATTAAATCAATTTTGATTCTTAGATGCTTTCAGATTGTGAAAGTCATTTAAGTTTCTCCGTGAACTTGAGTAGCTCAGACTACTCCATAGGAAATGTTTGTGTGCGTGCTCTTGCTGCRTGGTCAATGCTCAGCAGCTTATCCATCGCTGTAGATGGGGAGGATATTTCACAACTACCAAACAGGAATGTTCAGATGGCAGTTGTTAAAGTGCCTGACGCTTTTTAACTTGATACCCTGCGGTAGCACTCCTGGGGCCACSTCCTTAGATACATAAGCAATCTCTAAAGACTGATCAAGGCTCAGAAATGACAACATCTTAAATTGCTTAAAAATGTGCTGATTTGTGCTGCTGATACTGCTTACCACACAACATAGGCAATGGTGAAAACTTGTTAGCTAGTCCTGCTTAACCTGGTGTCCAGCCTGGATGTATAATAAACAAATTTAGATACAGTTTTGGGGCAGTAGGATTTTGATCGATTCCATTCTGCAGGTCAGGAACTTGGATATTTTTGTATTTAATAGTGTGAGAGAAAGAAAATTTGGATTCTTCTTCATGTGGGGTTAGTTAAAACAGCAGATTGCTCTAGCTCTGTCTTGAGTGTCATGCTTTCAGTAGCTCTTTTGGACCAGAGTGGTATTTCTCCTTTCTCCCTGTTGTTAGTGATCCAAATATTTATGGTGTAAATTGTTCCTTAAAACTGAGTTTTTGGCTTCTGGCAGTTTCACTTTTTAAACAATCTCCTGCCATATGGATGCTTTGTTTTTCTGCTGTCTAGTTTTCGCCAGTGGCTGCAATTCTCTACAGCAGTCTTGGCCCTGAAGGAAGGCTCCATACTAGTTGCTGGGTTCCCATGCAGTGGATCTGGCACCTCTAAATTTTCCCTTGCTCTCAGCACTCTTCAGCCCTGTCCATCTGGCCCGTCCAGTGTGCTTCCTCAGCGCRTATATATTGCCTTCACAGAAGTGAAATTACAGGCAGTGCTGCACCTTTCCCCCATCCCCAGGAGCCTTTGAACATGCTGATCTCTTTGGAAATGGTCATGCGTGAGACTGGTCAAGTTTTGAGACCCAGAAAGGCAATCCAAAGGTATCTGGCACTAGGGTTTCTTGGGTGTCGAGGTTCAGGGCTTGCACTTCACTTTAAGCACAGCATAGATACTGATAGATCTAGAAAAAGGAGCAAAATGCTTATATACTCCTTCTGTAGTGCCCTTTGGTTTGAATCTATGTGCTTGAAAGGAGAGTTCCCAAAACTGATTTAAGGGCAGCAGCTGCTATAATTATGCACAGAAAGTCATACGCCTCTAGCTCCACTTCTTCACCCTAGTATTTGTTAAAACCTTAAAGTTTAAGCAAACTCACCCACCCTTTGGAYCCTACTGCCATCCTCCCTACTCTGTGCCCCTGCAAAGCAAGCCCCCTCACCCGCACGCCCATGTCCCCTGCTGTCCAGGCAATTTTGTGACCATGCTTTTGTACCTGAGCATCCCGTGAACCTTACACCTTCATCCATTCAGGGGATGCTCTACCTCAACAAGCTGCGCTCCGTTTGCCCATGCCAGCCCTTGGGTCTTTGCACCGGGTAGGTCCGTGCGTGTGGTGGGACCCAGGCAGACCCAGGAGGAGCTGTACAGCGGCGCTGGGTGCTCAGCCTGCATCTCGGGCGGGATGCCAGAGACAAGCAGTAATAAGAGCTGTTGCTGCTCCTACCGTGTGGCACATCCGTGATGATTAAAATGATCTGCATGTTCCTAGCAGTGTGCAAGCGTGCCCCAGTTTGAAAACCTCTGTAACAAGTTTGGGAATGTATGCCCTGTGCCACCGCCTTCCGAAATAGGGAGTAGGTATGAGTGAGGCTCTCTTTCTTTGAATTAGCTTTTATAGCTATCAGTTCCCTTYGGCTGCTGACTTCTAGTCAGGTTCACGTTATCATCAATGTTCACCAACAGTGACTCTGTTACTAGATAGCAGTCCAGCTGGACAGACCAGTTTCTCTGGCTCATGGCCAGTCCAGGAGATATTCCATGTAAAAGAAGGTCATGAAGATTTAATGACCCTTTGTCTTTATTAGCCCTGTAGAGTTTCAGTTCACCCCAAAGATARTAAGACAACAAAGATGACAGATAAGGCAAGTCCAAAAGGAAGTTGCCATCTTGACAAAGATGTACATACAGRCAGCTCCTGATCTCCAGACCATTATAAGGTGTATGCAGAATCAGTAGTTGCAACAAGTTGGAGAATTTCTTTCTTCTGGGCTGTTTGTGTGCTTTTACTCCTGTTGTTTAGCTAGTGTTAAACACTTCAGCTAGTGTTTTTATTAAAGCACTTTAAAACTTACTGCCAAATGTAGAGATTTCATTTTAAAGCAGCACTAACAAATACTCRAGTCAGGGTAAGTAGGGGAGAGTGTGTAAATTATAGTTTAAATAACTGCCCATTTATGCCATCAGGCCTGATATTTAGCTGGCAGAGTTGTTCCTGATCTGGTATACGTGAACTATCTTGATCACATTCAAGAAATAAAAAGAATAGAAAGTAATTGTTAAGACTAGGCTTTCGGGTCTAGCGTAATTTGCAGGCCATAAAATAATCTGAATGGAAAAATCTACCTTTCTTTCTACTCTTGTAGAAAAGTCATTCCAGAAAAGTAGCTGTCGGGTGGTTACATACGGCACTAAGCTGGGACATACGGCACTAAGCTGGGAGCAGCGTCCGAGTTGTCGTGTGCTAAGCAAAGCGCACAAGGGGGGAGGAAGAAGCATCGTTCTTTTGGTTGGGTGCCATAACGAACTTCTGAGAGCTGCGTGGCAGCACGGAGTACCAATCCTACTGCTGCTGATACAAATTGATTATGATGCTGAAACATTGCCGGCTCTCATCATCTCCGACCTTGTCTGATTCACAGCTGTGTGAGCAGCTGACATCTCCAGCCAGACAATCAAAGTACGTGTTTTAACTGCTAAACCACAATGCAATTATCCATAGCACGTCATGTCGGCGAACCTCAAAGCTCCCCCGGAGAAATGAACATTTATTTGCATTTACTTTCAGTGCTAAAATGTTATCCCTTGCAAATTTTCTCATTGTCATAAATGTTGAAAAGGCTTATTTTTTTTCAAAAACCCCTTCAGGGGTAAACATTTGATTTTATTAAGTTCAGTTATAATAGCTGAAACTGTCATACAGTACTGCTTTCAATCAATACGCTTTTTAATGTAATAAATCTCTTTACTTTTTCATTCTCTACCAGATAGAAAACTGCTGGAGGGCATGAAACATTTCTTCTGATAAGTGAAAGTGTGTGCCCCATAATATAGTTCTCTGGTGTGCCATGGCTCGCTTGCACTTCTTTAAACTTGCGTTTTAAATGGGAACATGATTTATTTGCAGGTAGTCTATGCAGGGACTGCACCACAGAATTGTGTAAACTTTCCCTGAAATTTATGTTTCCTCCAAACACACACTGAAGCTGAGGTATTGAAATATCTGATTATGATCAGCATTAAATAAAATGTGTATCCAAGGCTGTGTGCTTCAGGAATGGAAACTTAGTGTGGGAGTAGGAGGAAGGGGAGGACGAAACATGCTTGTCTCCTTAGTTTTCTTAATGTTTATATCCCTGAGCTTTTGCTTTCATCTACTTTCCTGCATTTGAGTGTGAATGTTTTTTTTTCGAATTCTAGCCTTTGTTTTTTAATTTATTACTTAGGTCTTTTTAGAGATGTGTAGGACACTATGTGGGATGTAGAAGGTGCTTTTAATGTTTTTTTTTAATCTGACGTATATGCGATGTGGTTACAGTGGGTTTATTTCTGCTGAGAAGCAGGGAAGTTGGACAAGAGCCTGGATGATCCCACTGAACAAAACTGGTATACTAACTAGATATTTACTCCTGATCATCCTAMGTTTGGCCTTTTATTGTTATGGAAGAAAAGGGAAATCACACAGGGGGAGGTAGGAAAATAACTACAGAGTAGATAATAACAGTCACTATTTCACAAGGAGAGAAGCAGCAACACTGGGAAGGAGACAATCTCATTTCCCCAAAGTGGCGTTAACTGGGAGACGCCAAACTAACTGAAGTCATATGTAGGATTACAGTACACGTAGATGGTTGTGTTACAACTCATGGTCTCTTGTAATTGAGATTAAACAAGATTTTGTTGTGAAAGGCCTAWGATAATGATCACCTGATACTGGGATCATGATGCTCAGCACACCTGATCACAGCTGCTGATGTGAGGGCTAAGCCCACTTGTCTGTGGGCAGGATGCTGCTGGGATTCCCACTGAAGAGAGGTGAAGGTGAGTGGCCTTGCACTACGTGCTTGGAGATGCAGCTAACTCTGAACCATGACAAGGAAAGTAAATTTTTACTAACTGCTTGAGAAGAAAAGCTGTTGCTACCTTTTCTGGCCGTGCAACTGAAAGCATCCAGTGTTCTTACTGGAATAACAAGGCACAGGGACTCCAACACAGAAAGGGGGTGAGGGAGGCGAGAAGTGGAGACTGGGACTTGAAGACAAGAATGTGAATAGAGTAGAAATGGGAGAATAGYGTGTGGTTTTGCATTGTGACTTGCCTTGATTTTAGATTGCTGTAAGACTGGAYGTATTTTGAATGCTGTTTTATCTCTTTCTGTTCATGTTTGACAGAAACAGAGAGCATGAGTGTGCATTTTGGCAGTGTTTCTTTATGGCTCTTGAAGGAGCACTAACAGTTTTGTAACTCTGGATGCTCTGAAAACTAAACTTTGCCCTCTTTGTTTCTACTGATGGTCACTGGTTTGCTGGCATGTATCAACAGTCCTTATTGCTCAGGACTTAGAGAACAAAATTAGGACCAGCTGCCTGTTTCATGGTGCCAATTGGCATYGACATGTCAGAGAAGAGCTCCACGCAGCCCCTCTTCTTGCTTATGTTKCATGCATAAATAGTAATGTGAGGTGCTACATTAATTTGCAAAGAGATTGGTATGACAGACTTTTTCATTTTGCAARATGTTTTATGCTTTCGTATAAGTACATCGTGTAAGTTTGGCTTTTTTTAAAAGGGACTTGCCTTACAACTACTATTACAGTAGTGGTTTTGGAAGGCGAAGTAGAGTGATTGAATTCTCTGTGGATGAATGTTGCATAAAAGATTTGTAATCTTTGGCAATTAGAAAAGTGTTGCTGAGGTTAATGGTGGTATTATTTTTAACTTTGAGGGCAGAAGCAATCTCCTGCCTCCGGGATGGAATTATTTCAATCAGTGCTTTAAATAAGCACTTTCTGTGATGGTTTAAATTGACAAACATTTAAATCATCAACCTGAATTCTTCTTTTGCTTTAGTATTTATTTTAGCAATTAGGTATCCTGGTATACCAATTCACATKATTTTTATTTTGTATTGTTTCTGAAAAGGAGAATGGTATTTACTATCAATTTTTTCTTTGGTGAGTTTTTTTTTTTCCCCCCCTGTTTTTGTGTGGATATCGTAACTGTAAATAAAGGCAGAACAAAAAACTAAATAAGAGGCCAAATAACGTATCTACATTTGTTAGAAGTTATTGAATGATTTGCATCTAGAACTAATTGTATGCAACATTTTAAGCCCCTGGAGGGTGAATTGATTTGAGACACACTTCTGTGACTTTTAAGGTCAGTTTTGTGATGGAGGTCCTCTTACCAAGCATCTCTTCCTGAGACCTGGACTCGGTGGCCAGATTGTCTGTGATGAGGTCAGATACAGTCTCCTCAGACTCCAGTTATAACTTGAATTAGAGCAGGACAGACAAGAATTAGAGGTAGTTCTACCTGATCAAGCTAACTTACCACCTCTTCAAAGATAGTCAATAATTTCAAAAACCCCACATTTTTTCCTGCTTAGGAAAACCTACTATCCTGTAAGGTATTCTTTGCTAGAATGAATGTCCTCATCTAAATCTGCTCAAAGGCTCTGTCCTGGTTGCTCTGGTAGGAGGTGGAACCTTGATATTACCAGTTCAGTAACTCTATTTGTCTTCAACGTTCAGAGGCAAATATGTGCTGTTTCTAAGCTATTATTTTAATTAGTTATCTTATTAAAGTGATGATAGATTATATTCTCAGGCTTTAAGATACAAATTTTGCTAATAGTTTTATGTTTAAATAACGTGGTTTTTTAGAAAAGCAACTWTTCTCTAACTTACCTGCCTCCTTGTAAAGAACAGTGCTGGTCTGCCTGGTGGTGTCGTAGAGCAGCTCTAGATGGTAGCTGCAAAGTGGTTCATCTTGCAGGTCTGCATGTGATGACTAGAAAAATACTCTGAGTAAATTAGAGTATCTCTTGGGATGTGTTGGGTTTTGCACTCCACGCGTTTAAGTTGCATGAGTTGGAGTTTGTATATTCTAAAGTGTTCATGTAAACTTTCAAGACTGGCAATTGAGATAGCTGCTTCTAATAAACAACATTATGATGCCACGGCAGAAGAGCCAAAAGAAAGTGTATCCAGCTGCATATTGGAATTAGTTGTTTCAAATGTAGGTTTTAAAAGCTTTTTTGGCATGCGGGTGGTGCATCTCTTATTAAGGAAAAAACCTGAYTGTGAAGGAAGATGAAAATCATGTTGATGAATATGAAAGGCCGTAACCTCAAACCTATTACAGTGAAGAGAGATATTTTTACTGGGATATTTTTTTACTGAGTTTCTCAGCACTCCCGATTGATAAGAGAGCTAAATACAATTTCAGTGACCCACACCATTTAATTAAGGTATTTTTATCTACAAATTGAAAACTTAGCATTTTGTCTGTCACAGTGGCTTTAAGTCGACCTCACTGTGCTTCTGATTCAAAGTATTTCAAAAGTGTGTCATGAAAACACATTATACCTCTGTGAACAGGTGTTTTCAGATCATTTTACAGGCTTAAATTTCTGCTTATGTCCCTTGGCTGATCTGATACAAGTCAGTAACACAACTGAAAATAGAACTTTATAGTCCCTCTCTCTTTCTCTCCCAGGTGCAACTGCTCCTTTTTTCTCTCCGTCAGACACCGACATCGTTAACTGTGTGCCTTCCGTTATTTAGTGTAACACCATCCCCTACCTGCTGGGTTTTGCAGTCTTCAGTGTCTTTTCTTAATAYGGTTATCAAGAAAGTAGTGGCACCTAAGACCCAGCAGCATCAATGCTTATTTCACATCGGTATTGTGGATCTTAGTGGTTGTCGTTCATGCCAAAATAACATTACTGATGTGTCCCCGTCACTGTGAGAAACCCTGATTTGAACCTGCGGCAAGCGCTACTGTTTGTCATATTTTAAATGAATTCTTTCAGCATTTTGTTGTGAAACAGAATTTTTGGTTTAAGAAGTGATCTAAATAGCAAGGCGTGAGTGYGAGAAGATGGCCAGCTGTTAGGCATAGCTGGTCACTGACCAGCTCTTCTGGACATGRGGAGGGTGAGGAGCACAGCTGGTTTCTCGTTAAGTGAACTCCCCGTCCYGGTGGCTGATTCGGTAGCTGAAACTCGCTGTGGATGTCATGAACTCATCAGGTGCATGACCTGTGAGTCTGGCACTTCATCAGTCATTTCTGGAGCTGGAGGGGGTTTGCTTGGCAGTTTCAGGAGACCCGARCACTTATCCATTTAACTGAATTAACCCCCAGCACTTCCAGCCCTTWTCTGCTGTGTTGGGGGAGAAGCTGAACTTAATCTTTGTGCTCACCTGCTTCTCTGGAAGGGGGACTTGGTGTTCCCTTTCTTTGCCAGCAAGAGTTTTTCAGCGTAGGGAGCTAATGGCAAGACTTGAAAACTTGGCATAATTTGTTCTCTCTTGAGCAACATAAAGGAGAGTCACTGCAAGCAATCTATTGCTTGCAATTTAACTGGTGCAGGTGTTGCAGCGTGGGTTCCTGAGGCAGTACTCTTTCTTCTCTCTAATTTTCTGGTGTTGAGAGTTAAATAAATGCCCTGGAAGACTAAAATCTTCTGGAAACTTTTGATCCAGGAGACCAACTTCTAAGAGGCTGGGGATGTGAACACAGCAACAATGTGGAGGCTGGAAGTGAGTATGGTTAATGTTTTCTGATTTAAATAAGGAAAGAAAAGTTAAATTAGGGAACATAGGGGGTTTTTTTATTCATTTCATAAAAATGCCCCAGAAGAGCTAGTTAAGTGGTTTTGGTTTTGACTTTCAAAGTTACATTAATAAAACATTTAAGACCGCCTGATCTTTCTTGAATTAAAGTGCCGTATCACAAGAAAATTGCCCTTAGCAGTGAGGGGCGTTTCAAGGTGAAGAGGGGTAAGTTGGGAACAATAAAGGGAAATTAAATGAATTAAAATGGGAGTGGGGTGTCTGTGTTTTACCATGCTTCTGTATAGCCACATAAGTAGAGGAAATCAAATGAACCAAATGAAGGAAATGCGTGTATACCCCAGCTGAACAGGGATCTTACTATTGCCTAAAGCTTAACTCCAAGCCACTGGAAAGAACCTACGGGCATTATTTTTGTGCAGCAAGAATTAGTGAGATACTTAGAAAAAAAAAAAAAAAAAAAAAAAAAAAAAAAAAAAAGAGAGAGAGAGATGATGAGTGCTCAAAAGGAGCAAATATGTAAATATTTTGTAGGGAGAAGTAATTAATGGTAGGAATGAGCTAATGCCCAGGCCCTGAGCTGCCAGAGAATCTAGATTCCTCAATAAACAGTTTCAAAGTGCATCACCAGTGCCTTATCTATTTCAATCATTAATCCGTAACACCCAAGAATTTATTCAAATGTCAGAGTTCAAGAGCCTGTCATGCAACTGTCTTTATAGGAAGAAAATGAGTCAAAACGCTCCAGGAAAGCTTTTTTTACTAATGTRTCTCTGCAGATGCCTGTGTCCCGGGGAGCACAGTTTCCATCAATGTACTTTAGGAGTTTGTGTGAGCACCTCTTTGCATCTGGGGTTTGAAAGCTTTGGCCCCGGATTCACGCGGGCATACAGAGGTGCATAGGCGCCCCGAGGGAACTCTAGCAGTGGTGTAGCACTGGCAGCGCTCCGTAAGTGCTTGGCAGTTTTTCCTCTAACTCTCTAGCTATGGTGCTCTAGGTTGATAAATTAGAGAAGGATTCGGGCTGCTTTAGGAGTTAGCAGTGTGCCCTGCACTTCAGCAGGAGATACGAGGCCAACGTTGCCTTGACCTGTCCCTGTTGTGCGATCTTACTATTTCAAATGTGATAATTTTCAATATTTGAGACCATTTGAACCACTTGGAATTGGTAAACATGTTAATGATCTCTTATTTGCATGAACTTGAAAAGAGCAGAGCTATTTTAAATTACAGTTGAATTCCAAAGGGACCAAAGTAAGGATGGGCTTAACTGCCTGGTGCATATCTTGCATACCTGTGAGGTACCTGGTGATTGTGGGGCATGTACCTGAAAGGGGGAGGCATAAGTGCAGGCTTTCTTATCCCTGTTTTCCTCTTTCATTAGCAGAATATATAGCATTATGGGACACTATTTATAGCATAAAAAGAGCTTGACCTCTTGATTTATCAAAGAATAGAAACTGAAGATCTCATCAGTCCAAAGTGAGATTTGAAGGAAAGTTTGAAAAATAAAAGTGAAACAAGCCAAATCTTTTCCCTTCCTTTAATAGAAAAACAAAATCAATTCATTGGTTTCTTGATTCATTCCAGTAAAGATAAGAACGTCTGCTTCAGCTTGAAAACAAAGGTTGAAACAAGGATCAAGAGGGACCCATATATTGAATTCACTTATGGAAGTTGGCTTTGTTGTGTACGTGTGTGTGGTCACCACTGCTCCTACAGCTGGATRGTGCTTTCTTGAGGACCTCCTAATGAAAGCCACTACCAGCCCAGACAGAAGCAGTGACAACACGAAAAGATCTGTGTGCGTGGAAGCAGCTGTAAAGAGAAGTTTCTGAGTTTTCTTAGGTATTCATCAGTCTCTTTTGTTTCCAGCTGTGTTGTTTCCAAAGCTCTTGATAGAAGAGCTATTTGTTGTTTGGGAGAAAAGTGAAAAAGGAAAGATGGCTACTCTGTGAGCAAGATGCACAGGCTCTTAATATATTTCTCTGCATTTCATAATATCGGGTATTCCCATGCTGGACTGAGAGGTGATAYAAGAGTACAATTGCAAAGTCTTGGGTATCTGTATCTCTCGTAACTGCAGTGCACCTTGATAATGTACTTCAAGATTTGCAGAGAAGCCAACTCCTGCTTTGCCTTGTGAGTTCTTAATCGGGAAAAAGAGCAGCTTGTACAGAAGCCTGAGGCTATAATGCATTTAACACTCATTTTAAATGTTTCTTAAGACGAGGAGAAATATTGCAATAGAATGCACAATTGTATCAGGTTATGATAGTTTGGAGATGGAGGCATGCCTGTGCCACTGGCACCGCTGTGACTGTGGCATGTGCAAGCTTGTTTGGACTAGCTTGAGCACCAGGACTTGTGCAGCTATTGCAGCACTCTGAGGCGGAAAAAAGATGTGTAAAGTTAGCCTGCGTGGGTCTCCATCTTACAACATCCACATGCTAGCAATATGCAAAAAGCTATTTAAAATTAGCACTTCAGCACAGTAGTATAGATTATCTTCAGTATAAATRTATTTTCTGCTGTCTCCACCAGACCTACTTAATTCCTCTTCATTCTTCCCAGCAACAAAGTTGAAATGTTTAACTGCTTAAATGAAATATTTGTTAGATATTGCGGGAGTTAATACTTGGTATTTGTGCATGAAACCAGATCGTTGTTCATTAGGATGGAATTGGGATTTCTAGCTAGTAAGGGACGATAGAAGTGCTGTTTCAGATTCTGCTATATGAGAGAATTTAGTTCTAATTACTCATTCTGTGGATATTAGGTTTTGTTATTTTATATACAGCTTTTTAAGTAGAGACTTTAAATCYTCATATCCTGTCTTGAAAACTGAATTCCAATCTGAACTTGACAATCTGGATTTAGATGGTTTTGAAACATGAATAGGGAAGCTTGCAAAGCACTATCCAGCACTATATCTGGATTTCATCAGAGTTAGTAATGCTTCTTTTTTTTTCTGGACAAGAAATCTGCATACATATTTAATGAATCACGCGTGGGGAGAAACATTCTGCGTGTTTGGTCATAGTGCATACGTAAACAATAGAAGGTCAGACTCCGAAATGTTACAGTTCTTTTTATGTTGAAAGATAATAACCATAAAGCTTTCATACCCTGAAAGTATATTTAATAGAGATTTATTAACAGCTAAGAGAAGTCTTACTTAAAATGAAATCTGTTATTCCATGGGTACGTGTTTAGTATCAGTGACATTTTCCTTTCATTGCTTATAGGTATACAACTTGCTTGTGGTTTGACTGTAGGAAGGAGATGGTTAGCCTATAATCCTTGCCGTGTCAATGCAGACTGGATTTAACAAAGGAGGTGATTAGATAGTTTGTTGGAGTAACTTTTTGTTCCCACTTCATAAAGGTTGCTTAAARCTGCCCTAAAAGTGAAGTTCATAAATTTTTTAAATTGTCCATACAGTAAAAATTGTAGATTTATATTGGTTGAATAATTCATCG
This sequence comes from Oceanodroma leucorhoa, assembly GCA_030449065.1. NCBI lineage: Eukaryota > Metazoa > Chordata > Aves > Procellariiformes > Oceanodroma > Oceanodroma leucorhoa. The sequence continues at coordinate 286,778 of JASVER010000220.1, forward strand.
CTCCCAGGTTGTAATCCTGATGCGACTGCTGCCCTTCCCACTGCAGATTAAAGTTCTCAAGACTTCTTTATTTGCAAGACATTTATCTAGATGAAATGGAAACGGAACTTTGAGACCAAAACATATTTAGTGTGTGCAAGTGTGTAAAGAAAGAGATAAGGAAGAGCAAAAAGAGGATAAGAACTGCAGCATTGTGCAGCTGTATCAAATTCATTTCTGCTTTTTGTTAGGATGCCCAGGACTAGTAGTCCGTCCTCTCGTGATTCTCCCAGATGCTGTTTTCAGTCCTTGTTTGGCTGACAGAAGATGGCTGGAATGACAACTATTTATTATGTCAGGGGAACGCCTTGGGTGGACAGCGGTCTTGCTCTGTGGGAACTCATTCAAAGACTGTTGAACTAATGTGTGCTAATATAGGAAAACAGAGGCCATGAAACGTGTGTAAAGTATGAGAGAGAACCCAATTAACAAAGTTTTCTTCCATCTTAAAGAAAAGGTGGAGATTTCTTTAGCAAAAAGATAAGAATACTTGAAGGAAACATTGTGATACTTTACCAACTGAAAAAGAGCAAGAGGTCTCACAGAAAATATGCTATTTGAAGGCTACAGCTGCTCATCAACAGAATTTATCAGAGCCAAATGTCGGGAATGGAGAAGTTAAGATAGACCGTCTAGAAGAAGAATCTGTGAGCATTATTGGTGTTTAGGTCTCTATTAGTCAAGAGGGTCTTGAAGATTTGTTATTTTAAATTGTTCCAAGTGAAAAAATAGGAAACGTTTTTTTAGTACCTCTGTAAAGCTGTGTTAGCATGTTAGAGGTTGAGCATTTGCTCTGTCTATTATATCTGCCATTGAAATGGAGTGATGGTATACAAAAACTTGTTTCACTAATTCTTTCATTGTGGAAACCACGTTTTGCTTTCAAAATATTTTGAGTATCTATTGTAAACATGATCCTTTAAAATAATTTTTGTATTTATTATTGGATTTATTAGTCCCATCTTAAATTAATCGCATCTTAATATAGGACTTCTCTTTAGAGAAATAATGCAGTTTTAAAATCTGGATATAGTCATACTCATGCTCTGTGATTATTTGATCTTCCTCAATCCTGTAATGCATTAGTCTAGTTTTGAGGTAACGACCATCCCGTGGTAAATATTGATTGCAATGCTGTCCTCCAGAGTTCAGTGCACATTCTCTTTCTGAAAAGTTACGTTTGAAAAACTGACTTTCAGTTCTTTACATACTGAGCGAAGGTAGAAAAGAAGAGAAAATTTTGCCGTATTATAAAGGCTGTTAATCTCTAATAACTACAGCTTTTCAGTCTGAACTTGATTCTTATTTACTGTGCCAAAAGCGTATGATTTTTTTTTTTTAATTTCTGAACTACTTTGCAGAAATCATGTGGCAGCATACTTCTGGTTGGAAGGGTCTTCTATGCTGAAGATGAGACGATTTCTTTATCAACTGAGCAGCTGTGTTGCAAGAAAACATCTTATTCTAAGATTGAGAGACATGGAAATACACTTTTTGGGAATGACCATTACAGCTCTGATGCAAACTGAAGGACACTTGCTACCGGAGCAAGTCTGTCTGGGAAAAGAAATAATTGAAATAGTTTGAATTCATCTTATTTTTTTTCATCCAAGCAAAAACAGAAGTTGAAATAGAACTCATCTGTAATTTGACAGTATTTTGACTGGACACAAGCAGKTTTTTTCAGTGCTTAGCAGTTCAGTAAAGGAGAAAAAATAATAGTCTTGGTATTCCAATAGACCTCAAAATATTATCCATAACTATGACAGAGAAAAAGGAACTGATAAGTGTTGTATAATTACTTAAAATGATCTGATTTGTCCTGTGACACAAACACCTATTTGTTTGCAAAATCTATTGGGTGACTGTGTAGGAAAAAGACATTTCAAAATAGAGGTCAAATGCTGACGTTCAAGATGTTATAAAAAGACTTTTGCACATGGAAAATCTCCAGTCAGGGGGCAGAGTTGGCAGGGAGTTGATAAATCTTTGCAGGAGTGGTCACGGCCATGAATTCCCCAGCTGTGAAGTTGTTCTGGCCTCCCAGTACAACTCTGACTTCCACACACCTATAAATGTGCTAATTTTTTCATGCATACTTTTTAATTTGAATATTTTCCAGTTCAATATTTTATCTAGCTATGTAAGATGTCTGTAGCAGGATGTCTCGGATGTGGTCTGTTGCTAGCAGCTCTTGCCTGTCTCAGTTAAGGTGATGTTAYTCCCCACCTGCTTTTTGCTTTCTCTTACATAAAAAACATTGCACTGAAGTGTTCAGCCCTCATCGTCTGTTTGTAATCGGGAGAAAATGTGTTAGCGTATTCTAGGAACACTGAACTCCATACAGTGTCTTGAATATGTGACATGTTCAAGTGATGGTCACGAGTAATCGCCCTCTTGGACTGCCTTGTAAGGAAGAAAATTTTCTTTCTTTGTGATGCATTAAGATCCAGTTGGTATTCTTAAATATACATGAAATTAAATACATATTTCTTCCAAGGCAGGATTTTATATATACATATAAAAAAAATAWATGCTTTCCAAGAAATGGTCCTTGCTTTGTCTTATCAGAAAGGCCACAATTCTTCTACCACAAATGGCGTAAGTAAATGCAACCTAATTCTCTCTCCGTGACAAAGCCTGTGTGCCTACAATAATCCTTCTCCTGCTGTTCAGTTAGAGATGCAGTGTCTGGAGAGAGGGAACATCCTAACTAAGATGCTGATTAAATGTCTAAGTGTTAGAAGAAATTTATTTATTGGTCAGCTTTCTTAGGTTGTATGTCTTTCGATTTAGTCTGCTAGTCAGACGAGGAATATATGTCAGATACATGTATTTATACACAAACACATGCACACAGACTTGCTCACTGTGAAGTCCTAGTCTTTAAATGCAGAAATAAAAATCCTCAGTGTGATATTGGGCATAAAATGTTTGCATAAGGCTTTATTTTGCATAAGACACAGCAGAAATTGGCAATAGTTCATTTAGATTTCATGCTAAATTCAGATGCCATTGTGGCAAGAATGAAATACAGGGAAGTCCAAAATGCAGACTATTCTTCAGCTATTCTGCTGAAGCCTGGAGGGCAGCAAGGAGTTTCAAGAGGCATAATGGGAAATTTGCTTTGATTTAGCAGTTCTTGGCCCCATCAACAAGTTAGCTACCAGTAATCGAACCAGAATCAAACTCTGTGGATGAAACCTTCATGAAAATGTTATTTCAACAGGTGCACTTAAAATGCTTAACAGGTTCTGATTAGTCCTATGGATTGGGGGATTTTTTAAAGAAAACCCGAGGAAATGGTTCGAGAGTTACGTATTTCTGGCTGATCAAAAAATCCCCACTAGACCATTAGCCTTTTAGAGATGCAGATGTGGAAACCAGGCAGATGTGGTAGCAATCAGCATGAGAGCAGYGCCAGCGTCATGAAGAAGTATCTCAGAGTCCTTTGCCTTTCAGGTGGTCCTGGTGTTCTCTGCCTTTGAGAAACACCTGCAGCAGGAATGCTTTTGTATTAGTAGAAAGATAATTCTGAATTTTTGTGTTAAAAACATTTGTCTGAAGTCTTTAGAAAACCYTTAATATGGTAAATACATGTATTTTGGTGGCTCTTTTAGTGGAGTATGTTGTACCTTCTTTAAAAAGAAGAAAACAATTACAGTAGAACATTTCAGTTACTGGACGCAGTGTAAAAAGCACTGATCTGCAGTGAGTAATACCGTCTGAAGTTAGACCAGGTATCATTGGGAAATTTGCCCTATGTATAGCTTCCTGCKTTGGATTTAGAGTCACAGAGTAGGTTTCTTTCCAAGCTCATCAAAAATAGCTCTAACCAGTCTTCCACAGACTGTAGCCTGTATTTTCTTAAGGCTCATTCATCTATATGCAGAGGTTCCGGTAGATTGACATTTAATTTGTTTGCACTAAATTACTTTGCATCAACATACAGGTCTTAAAAATCCTTTAGCGTAGGGTGTCCTGTTTCACCCTGTATCTACCCTTTTAACTGCCATAGCTGCCTTCTGCCTACCCTACTTGTTTTCTTCTTTTTCTGGACGCTCGAAACACTGCAGTTAAAAGTTTTGTGTCTCATTGTTAAATTAACTCTCCATGGACTTTGCTTCCTCCACAGCTTACTGTGCTAAAAAAAAAAAAGGGGGGGGCATTCCTAATTCCACAGTCCCCCCTGGGTACTGTCCTAATAAAAACCTTGTCAGCCGATTGAATTGAAATGAGGTTGTTTTATGCAGCTAGGCTGGCTATGCCTCTGTAAGCCAAAAGATGTGTGTTTCTGTGGGGTTTGCTTTTGTTGTTTATAGCCTGCTATATCACAGTAAACAAACAAGCAAGCAAAATAAAACCCTGTGGAGCTTCTCCACCAAGATGAGAGTACTTTTTCTAACAAGCTTTCTGTTCTATCCAGTGAAATTAGCTAAAGCCAACCAACTAGTTCAAAGCTACCGGCCGGTGCTGATTGAGATCTGACCCCAGGTGAGTGAAGGCGGTGCAAGGGAGCAGGTTACTGGGCCTGCACCGGTTGCAGATTCTCTCCTCGCCACAGCACCCAGCTGTGCCTGTGCTCATCGCTGCTTCTCTCTAAAGTAAAAAATACATTAATTTATTCCAGCGGGATGACTGAGACTACAAAGGTGGTTTTTACTTCTCGCCGAGGTGCATGTATCACAGCTCATCTGCTAAACAGTAAGTTGCTTAACAAAAGTAACCCGGATGTGGGTTTGGTGTGTCAGGCTGATCTAAAAGAGGCTGTTTCCCCTCTCTGCTGCCCCGACCTTGCCTTCCTCCTGCCCTGACACTTCACTGACTGTCAAGAGCTGCTTCAGGAAGCTAAGTTGGCAGAAGCTGKTTTTTTCCAGCTGGTATCTGCAGGCGTGAGCTAACCCTGGAGCCAGTGGGAAGGGAGGAGAGGGAACGTGGGGCAGGGACCACCACTTAGCTGGGTTTCAGTGCACAAACTTTGTAGTTTCAGACACCTGTTCTTCTGTGTAGACATCACCTAAAGAACCTGGTTTTCCTTGCAAGGGCAGTGCCTCAGGTTAGGCTCCTTGGGGCAATCTTCAAGTGTTTCTGTGACTCACTGTCTGCTGTTTCCTACCCCCCCCCCCAATCTTCCAGTGTGGTTTTTACACCTGTGTCTCGTTAGAAATATTTTTCCTATTCCTTTTCAAACCTTTCACTGCTTCCAAAGATTAGCTTAGCTCCTCCGGCCTCGGTGTCACAAGTATTTGCTGCTGACCCCTTGCTGTAGTCTTTTTTTTTTTTTTCTTTGTTTCTCTGGTTTCGGACATTAAACTGCTTGTGGTTTTGTGTCAGTCTGGAAAGCTATGGGAGAAGTAATTGATGCTTGAGAAATATTACAGAGGTGTGGGAGACTAGCAGTGCTGCTTTTCTTCTTTTTTTTTTTTAAACTACAGCAGCAGAAGCCAGCCATAGTTCATGTCTTGTGAAAGAATATATTTTGTGGGAAGAAGGCAGGAGAGGTAATTAAGGTGGTGTTTGAGTGCATGGGTTTGTGTGTGCACCCATTGTGCTGGGGTACAATGAATTACTTGTCTCTGATATGATAAACTGTTATTGCAGATTTAAAAGTGCTTCATATTACGCGAGGCATAGTAGAGACAGAACAAATCTCCCCAAAGGCTATATTAATATTCATTACAGAGTTAACAGCATTACAACGCTCCAAAACAGACATAATATATAGAGAAGAAACTTTGTGGGGGTTGAATCTGAGGACTCTCTGATCTAAAAGTAGCTGCTGCACTTTTGGAGCTGAAGAATCTTGGCAGCAGGAGTAACAGCACTTCTCTCCTTCCAGCCATTAAAAGGCAAGTAAAATATAGCATTGCAAAGCCTTTATATTTTGAGCTCCATAAATTCAACTGGAAAAGATACACGGGTCTCCTGGCACTGACTCTAGGCAACCTGTCATGAAGTCCATAGAAACTCAAGTGATGTGCCATAACTAGGCAGTTCTGGGGTCTCTTAAAACCAGCCTGCAGACGTCTTCTCTATGAAATACCTCTGTCAATGTGCGTGCGTCTCGTATTAAACTGAACTTATATACTGAAACCACTGCTCTGGTTAAAAGAAAGCTGTTCTCTGTCTATGCATCTTTGAATYTGTGCAGCATTCTTAATGTTAACAAATGTTTTATTCTCAGCGATGGTCTTGTGAAATAAGCAGTAGCCTTTTACAGACAGAAGGCGGCTAAAATGGAGCAACATGTTCCTAGAAAAACTGTGTCACTAGAAGAGAAAAGGGACGGTCTCCACACCAGTAGTTGGAATAGGAGTTACTGAGGATAAATGAGTTCCACACAGCAGAGGATGAGAGAGCGTAGATGGCGTTTCTTCTGTGCTAGGCCGCTACATATATGGTTCAGCTCTAAAGCAAGGTGATGGTGATAAATTCCCAAATAATCAATAAATAAAATCTGTGCCATATTATTCCATCATTTTTACACAATCTAGTTGCAAAATACATAGTAGCCCGTACTGTATATAGGTATTAGTCCTTTTTTTGTTTACCTGACTGTGATATTGCTATAAATTTAGTTAGGCATTGAAGCTAGAGCTCAGGTGCTGCCTTCATTTGACCCAGTACTTAACATATCAGTAAATTTCAGTCTTACTGAAATGACATATTATTACATTTGTTTAGTAAGCTTTCATTCTCTTGGCCTCATTGACTGCATTTCACAGATTCTCAGTATTATGGTTTATTTTCATTTTGTAATTGAAAATGTTGTGTGATTCCAAATGGGCTTTCAGGCATCTTGACCTCTTTGCATCATCTCAGCCATATTTATTAATTTTTGATTCCTTTAATGTAAAAGGCATTCCATTTGATGTTTGCTTTGTGTTGTCTCTTCAGTATAGCAAAAATCAGAGAGAAAAGTCAGAAATTATCTAATAATAGTTGTAAGTTTTATAAATAAGGCCTTAAACACTGCATTTTCTTGTAATAAAGGTGGCTTAATTAGTTTTACTCCTCTATGGCAAAGGGAACCAAGTGGTAGGTGGCAATCAGCTCTGATCTGATGGGTTTCAGACCCAAGGGACTAAAGCTGTTCAATGATTGGTTTGGGGKTTGTTTATTTTTAAAGTGAGTAATTGTCTAGGCTGGGTCTTTGTAAGGTGTATTTTTGTCTGTTTAAGTGTGGTTAATACAGTCTGTCTCTTCAGTGGAATCAGTCTGCGTTACATGGCTGAGCAACCATAGTTTAGTAACTGATACTAAATATTTCTGATTGCTTCAGAACTATGGCTAAGATCAGGCAGAGCAAAATAAAGGGAAATAACTAAAATTTTTAAAATAAAATAAGACAGACAATGCATTTAAGATTATTCTGTTTGTAAATTATATGGTACTTCCGTGGAGGAAATATAGGCTGTTCTTAATTTGTGCTTTAATAACATTTTTAAATGGAAGATTACAAAAAATAAGTTCAGAAATGAGCTGAAGACAACAATGTTTGCAAATTACTTTTAAAATACCATTTGCTGTAGTGTAAGATGAGTGTTCATCTTCCTGTCTGCCAGTGACGATGAGGGTTCAAAGTGCAGAGGTCATTACGATAGGAGAAATACCCCTCTTTTGTTGACGGCCTCAGACTGTTGTTAGCGACAGTTGCGGCGTCCCAGAGCAACGGTGTTTGGTTCAAGATTAAGATTTGTGTCTCCGTAAAAGTTCTTGCCTATTTGGCAGTGTGAGTTCAAAAATTCAGCCAGGAAAATAAATGCTTCACATCTAACAAGTTCACTTGAAAATCATCGTGAGTTACATAAATAATACTGTTTTAAATTTTTCCTCCACATGTCTTAAGAGAAATGTGGTTGCTAATCCTGCCAGACATGGCAAAAGTGTATGGTGCAAAGCTTATAAACAGCTCAGCAGATGGATTTCTTAAAATGCTAAGTTATTCCCGCTTCAGAGCACAGTATTTGCTGGGTTTGTTTATCTGCCTCATGTGCACTCCAAAAAGTCTCTTTAGGCCAGTGCTGACACTTAATTTTAAACCAGCGATGACACTGATGCATCAAGTTTTGGAGGCTCAAGTTTTTTCCCCCAGATAGATTGCACTGTCTCTCTACATTATAAATATTTAGCTCAGGGAGCATGCGAGGTCCAGTCCAGATCACTGCCATTCCACAAATAAGTAAGTGTTAATGTAACTTTGAAAGGGAAAAAGGTTGCTTATTATTTTTATAAAAGTAAAGGTGAATGTCTCTTCTCACTTTRTTTAAAAAATTTTGAAGGCAGACCTGTGACAAAGCATACATAGGAGTATCACTTTATCACCATTTAATTTGTAGAAGAGCTTTTGGAAATAGCAGTGAATGCAATAAAAATGACTTTGCGCTTCCATCTGTTGAGTACCAGCCACAAAAGAGGTGTCTTTGTGTTAAATCCATGTTGTATGACGTAAGGCGGTCAAGCTGGTAGTGAGGGAAAAATAGATAAACAACTTGATAAGAATCCCTGCATGTGCTGAAAATGGCTTCACATGATAAATTTGAGGGGTGRAAATTATAAATACTTTACAATTATAAAGACTCAAAGAGAGATTTTAAATTAGAGTTGCTATTTTCTTAGAATTCATTCAACCTGATATGAAGCCAACATTTTGGAGAGGTTAAGATAACAAATAATGAACCTCTAATTTCACAATTGATTCCCTGCAAAATCAATTACAYGTCGAAGTACACTATTCTAGAAATAATAGCGTGGGTTTATTATTGTAGTTCTATAAATTTTCTTTCCAGAGCCTAAAGAAACTAGTTTTTTTATTTTTCCATATAAACCTTCTGAGAATATAATATGTTGTAAGCATATCATTTTATAAAGAATTTGGAGTGTGAGGGATTAAACCACRTTGCTAGAGCACCAGTAATGAAATAGTGACTGTAGGCATAAGAACTGAATTACGTTTATGAAAACTGTTTTAATAGTTTCAAAAAAATGCCGAGTGCTATAAATGTATCTGAAAATTTCAGTCGAGAAGAAGCKGTTTCTAGTGCTGTATTTAGAGATATGTATTTGTCATCCATTTGCTGCTGTCGGTTAGTATGGTTGGAGCATGCTGTCCTCCGGAAGASGTAAAAGTCCTAATGCTTAGAACTGAGATACTCATTTGATATGACAGCCTGTTGGCTTTTTCAGGCCACCTTGGAGCTACAGTATTGCCATGCTGGGGAACAGCTTAAAACAAAGCCCTGACCTGATAGATACGAGTTCTTTCTTCTGGTGGAACWAAGACAGTCAAACCTGAGTGTTGCCCCTTGCAAGCTTACCTTGTCCCATCCCAACGCTGTCTAAAATAATTTTGCGACATGTCTGCCACACTAGAGAAGGACTGTGTGTGCCAGGTAGGTAGATGCCAATGCTAATAGAGCACCTAAAGAGCTGGCCGAAGGCATGAGCAGTCCTCGGAAACACTTGTTGAGCTCCTTTCACTACTTTTATTTTGACACTATTCTATCACATCTGAGTCAATGATGCTCCCCATTTTTTAACCTCTATGTCTCAACAGAACCTAGTAGTGCCTCCGAAGTTGATGTTTATGAGGGACCTGCCTGTCTYCTGGTGCGTAGGGCTGTCCCCACAAACTCTCCGTACCTTAAACAGSGGCATACTGAATATAGTTACTATCTTCAACATAAGAGGAAAAACAAATCAGATTCATTTTCATTTAGCTTTTCTTCACTGCTATGGTCCAGTCTGTAGCCTGTTTTTTGTACAGTTATTTTTATAGCAAAAACTTATATTCAATTTCAGCATTCTCATTCATGTTTTTACGCAAGTTTTGCAAATTATCACATTCTTGCCGGCATCTTTCTTCCTAAAACTTCAGGCTCTCTGATCTTCTTTGTAGCTGTCACTGATGTCATGACCCCAACTGACTTGGAGTTTAGACCTCCCGCTGCTTTTATGTCTCATCTTTTCCTGGGCCCTAGGTTATCTCCTTCCTCTCTTTCATACTTCTTTTTCAGCACTTTTAAGCTGTCCTCTCGGCCCTTCTTTTTCTTCTTCTACAGCTAAAGGTAAAATGTGCAAATTTCACACTCTGTTCTCTCGGAGCTAAGATGTCAGTGTTCATGGTCAAGTCCTGATCATCTATCACTGTTGCTATTATAATTTCCTTGACTGACATTCTATATATCTGTGGGCTAAATTTTGCAAGACTTTTGACACACTCATCAATTTTCTCGGACTAGGTGTGTCTTGTCTTTTTTTGTGGTGGTGTTTCCCAGCCRGTTAATAAGTGTGACTGCTTCAAACAAAATAGGGGGCACTTTCTCCGGTCCATTCCCAGTCATTAATATGGTCTCGCCTCCACTGTTTTTCCAGACGTGTTGTTAATACTGAGTCCTCTTACTCTCTGGTTGAGCTCCTGAGACTGCCRGTCTTGGATCTATGCTCAGATCCAGCTCATGTCTTGTATGCAGTACTGTCCTGCTTTTCTTTTCCTGCTGGGAAAGAGTCCTGGATTCCCATTGCCTTGTTCTTACCTCTGTGTAGTATTTCTACACAAATTGTGTGGGCTTGGGAGGAGGTTTTCTGGTTTTATTCAAGTGAATTGTGGTCTGTGATTTTGTACGATGAGYATGCAGCCTTACAGAGGAGGTCAAGGCAGTTTAGAGAACAGGATCTGATACAGAAATAGGTACTAACAGTAATAATATTTTTAAAAAGCCACTGCCAAACATATTCAAATATTTTGCTTTTTTTGTCAACTTTGCACATTAACTGCTCTCTGTCGTAGCAACAACTGACTGTGCTTATTGAGTCCTGATTTATTCCTTTGCTGGAAAAGTCATTATTCATTGCCTGGCTAGATTTACTGTACTATTTTATCACATAGTAATACAAATGTGAAACACAATCTGGGGAGGGGGTAAAAAGTGTAGTTAAATTGGTTATATGTAATGCCAAGTGAATCAGTTCCTTGTTTTGTAGCTCTTTGTAAAGTTTTCTGCATATAAGCGATCTACTTGTACTGTGCATCCAGCTGTTTCATGTTCAACAGTTCTCACATGGGAAGAGAGTGAGGAATTGTCTTACAGTGCTTTGACACTTTGTGGATTTCTAATTAGATGACCCAGATAGAGTCATCAGCTGTAAGTAGTGCTCTGCTAATTTGATGAAGTTCTGGGCCCACAGTTAGCTGAACAAATACATCTCTCTGCAGAAACCACAGGCACTTCCCCAGTAGACAGCAGTTGTGCTTGGGTGCAGCAAGTAAAACGAAAGAAAGCAAAGAACAACAATGCATTATGTGTGCGAAACAAAAAATAGCAAAAAACCAAAATCTGYCTGCCTTGCATGGTGTCTTCATAGAAGGTAATTGTTCTTGCAAAGCTTTTGCTCTCTTTGCCTCCTTATTCTGTTGCTGGAATGTCAGCCCACTCAGAGGCAGGCTTGGCTGTTTTGACAAAAGAGCTTTTTATTTAATTATTAGTATTCAGAAATGGGCTTTGGTTGTTAGATACCTTGTTTAAAAACTGGTTTTACCTAGGTATTTAGAGAAGACGGGAGTAAATTCATCTTAGTGTCACTTTTTGTTTGCAGAGTAACTCAGTCCAGTGGTATGTTTTAGTTACGTCCCCATATAGTCTAATACCATCTGGTGAGCTTTGAGGAGAGGTAAGCATATAGTGACATATTTGCAGTGTTTCAGAACTGGGAGAAAAATAAATATTTAAATATTCAGCCAGTGCCAGATAACTGTAGTGAATTTCCCACACCTGAGCCAACCCTGCTACTCCTTTCATCAGATCTGTGTGTCTGCCTCTCGCGGCTCCCCGTTAGGGGGATCAGCATCTCTCGCAATAGCATCTAGCGTCTTCCAGTACTTTTGCTGATGTTTGATCATTTTAATTCAGAAGGAGTCTAATATAAGCCCAATGAATTCACTAGATTAGGCCCTAATCATTTCAAGACAGATGGGCACAAATTAGCTATCGCAGGGTTGGGGACCATGTAAGTATCTAGCTAAATGTTTAATGATACAAAATATTAAAAACTAGCTCTCCCATGGGCAGTAAAATATGAGGAGTAGAAAACTACCGAGTGACATTTAATTGTAATGTGAGTGGCTTCAGGATATGAAGAGCAAACACTTCTGGGCTTATGTGGTGAAATAAAGCTCTGTAATAACTGCAAGACTTTATTCCCAATGTGGGAATGAATCCTTTCATGGCTTTCCACTTGGATGTGGGTCCTTTTTATTTAGAGAATTTAAAATCCTCTGCCTGTGATGTACGCAGTTCCCTAGGAACCACTAGAAATTTGAAATAAATGATCACAGGACCATGTCGTTCTCCACAATTGTTTCAATTTCAGCTTTCCTTTCTTAACAAGGTCTATCCTGTAAGCACAAAACACTTCGTGTTTAACTCTGGTCTCTCAAAGCTAAAAACCATGTAGTCATAATTGGATAGCTTCTGAAGGGCATCAGCATGGGTTAGTGAGGTGGTCTCTGTCTTTGCTGTTTCCTGTTGATTAAGGAAAATCTACATTTCCTCCTGACATGCTTGTTCCTGCTGAAATGTTATATTGTTTTTATGTTTACATATCAACTAGTTTYCTTTCATGCTATCAAACTGAAGGAAGTAACTGTCTGGGAATAAATACTCCCAGATAACATTGCTATTAAATAAATATAACTAATTAATTAAATATTATGTATTATCAAAAGTTTTTTCTTTTTATAATCTTACAAATACATAGCATAAACACTGCTGCTTCCTTCATTTCTTTGCTTTTCTGTTAAACTGTCTCTCTGGCTGTTGAGAATATGGCGATACTTTGCAAAAAAAAGGCAATCTGGAAAAGTCCTTCTCTTAAAAGGCACTCCCTCAGCTCCACAGACTCAGGAGTATAACTTTAAGTTGGTAACAAGTTCAAAAATAAATCAAACCCTATAAACATATAGAACAGTATTAGGATAGAAGTTTGCATATGTGTAGTAAATCTAAGGCTGCACGCAGCCTTTCCTAAATAGATGCCTCTTGCAATTACTTTTCTTCCTACTTATTTTAAAAGGTTTAGTATTTCAACCTCTTAAATACTTTTAAAGTTTCAAAATATTACTGTGAGTGCCAGCTCCTCTTAGGAGGAATCTGAAACCATCTCAAGTGTTTTCTAACCTGTCGTGTGAAGGCAGGAAAGCTTTTAATGCATTCCTTCGGAGCTGACACGTGGGAGTGGAGTGGAAGGTTGACTTCACGCAGGTGAGCAAACGGAGTCTGAAAGCCTGGGGTGCACGACTGCAGCATCTCCTGGCTTTTGCTGTCGGTGGCTTTTACAGTTATGTCGCTATTCCTACGTTTGTTTGTCTTGATCTTAAAACATTTACTGTGATAATTAACAAGCCAAGTTTGTATTTGTTCAGGACCGTGTTACATTTAAGAGAAGTACACCAAATAATTTTTCAGAATGAAGAGTTGGACTATTTTTAAAAAATACTCTAATTTAAGATCGTGTTACATAGAGTATTTTCCCCCAAATAAATTAATTCTTACATTAACTTTACAAGCCTATTACTAGTGCCTTTATTGGGTACACCAGAGAGGCAGCCTGGCTCAGTAATTACATCACCAGCCCGTCTTTTCTCCGTTGCAGAGYTCCTGTGTGACCTTAGGTAACTATTTAAATTTGTGTGCGTCATTTCCCCATCTGCAAAGCAGGGAGGAAAACTCTTCCTAGCATTACAAATGTCTGAATACAAATACACCGAACGTTATGAGGCCTGTAGGTGCTACAGTCTAGGTTAAAACAAGGGCACTATTGATCACAAAAATATGTACCTTCTAAACAAAACAATTTTTTCAATGAATAATCCAAAATAAGGATTGTTTTTATGTAGTTAACTGTACAATTGGTCTCATTAGRCCTAATGAAGTTCATTTTGATATCAACTTGGAAATTTGTTTTCCTGTGGGGACACTTGGTTTTAGGCTACTGAACTGAAACTGTATTAATTTTTCSACAAGAGCAGTTGGAGATATTCTTCTTAATGTGTGTCAAGTGTTCAGTGGCTGGAGGGAGCTGTAACTTTGAATCTGGCTTCTCCGCTTAGTACCTTTTCAGATGTTAATACCTGTGTTGCAAGATGGTTTGTACTATGGGTTGCATGTGTTTCCATAAGTAACTGGGGAGCAGTTTAAAAAGATGAAGTGGTGTTGTTAACTACAGCCAAATCAAGTGACAAATGAGTGCGCAATAAATTTTCTGTTGCATTTTTTTAATTGGAAGCTATGTTTATTAATTAATGCAAAGCAAATATGTTCCACAGCAGGTATGGTGAACATAAAGCTAGACTGTGGAACAGATAAATTAATGATAAGATATTTTAGGCATTTATACAGCCTGCTGCTAATTATTTTCTGAGATTTTCACAAAGTGCCTGTGTGCGTAATTTAAGTTAAACAGGATCGAGGCACTTGGGCACTGCAAGTTTCTGCCAGTCACTGATCTGTATCTTTTAGAACCTGAAAACTTAAAAATATCTGTCACTGCCTGCTTTCCTTATGTAATGCCTCATGCAGAGCATTACAGGATCTAAAATTCCTAATTCCTTTCCTCATAACACTAAATAACGTTTTCTTCCACGTAGAAATTAAGATTTTGGGAATAAAACGCCACTTAATGGCCTGGAAATTGTCTTTTTCAATAYACAGTTCATATGCACAAAGCAGCCCAGATGGTCTGCTCTTCTACATTGGGGGGAAGGATGAATAGCAAAGCTTTGGGGCTAATCACAGATACAGCCCATCAATGACAATATTTGGTACAAAATGCAGTTGTAAGAGGCCTCTTGAGTTTTAATTGCGTGTGTGAAATCCTCTGGCCTTTGCAACTTCCAGCTCACTGCAGTGAAGTCTGATCGTACCCTACTGCCATGGTGATCTTGGAGGACCTCAGAGAGGTGTCTTTTGGATCCCTTTAGTAAACCAAAAGTGCGTAAAAGAATTACCGGATAACTGTTCTTCAGCAGATGGTACAAACAGTTAAGAATCAAGCTTTCTATCACTGAGCCGTTAGAGCCATCTTTAATCACGTTGCAAAGTGGCTGGTTTTACAATGACCGTACACACAATTTATTTGCAAGTGAAGGCTTAATTTCGGGCACTTGCTAGCTTTCTCCCTGCGTGCCCTGCATTCATGTTGCAAAGCCCGCATCAGTCGTGCATCTCTCCCGGCTGCCGGCACCCTGCTCCGCAGCCCCTTTCGCATCTATTCTGGGAAGAGCCATCTATGTCACTGTGCGCTTGGGGGGTGGCCCAGCCGACTTTTCTGTCATTTAAAAAGAGGAAAGTAGGCTGCGCTGCAGATCCCTGGGGTGTGGGTACTGGGAAGGTGTCAGCATAACCTCTGAGCACTCAGAATCGGGATCCTGCAGGATCGGGAACTTGTCTCGCACCGTTTACAGGCAGCAGGGCCAGGAGGCCAGCCAGGATTTGATCAGACAGCACGTTTTGGGACATACTGCGTTTATCGATGCTTTATTGTATGCTCCTAAGTGGTCTTCATGTACAATAGTAAGAAGAAAAATTGGGGACACATTCTCATGTCTAAGAAATGTTACCTCTTTTGTCGTGGTTTGAGATTTATTGGGCAGATTTGCATGCAAGAGGTGTTTTTAGCCTTCTCATCTTTCAAATTCAGAAGAACAGAATAGGCCTTTCCAAGGTTTGTAGGGAGTGGTAGTTGATAATTTCTGCTTTTCTTCCAGAGAATTTGACCAAACTGAAAAATAGTACAGTTTCAGATTTCAAAGAAATCTGTTTTTTAATTTTAAACCTACTGTATCATTTAAAGAATGTAAAATATGCCCACTTTAACTTCTTATGTAGATAGGGGGAGGGGACAAGCCCTGTTATTGCTTTAAATTTTGATTACGGTTACTTGAGTTCTGAATAGATCTAGGTCAGCAGAAACATTAGCAACTAAGCCAACAGATTTTTTGGGTATTACAAAGCCATTTTTTGAATGCTAAGACAGAATATCCCGGATGGGCGAGGGGAAGATTTGAATTTTATTAGAAAAGGTACTGTCTCCTCTGTGGAGCAGGGGCAGCCAACTGAGGAGAATGAATTAGTCATGGTAGCTGGGTAACATCTTTTAACTGTGGCATGCTATAATCTGTGGACATATATATATGCAAATATGAAAGCCGTTAACTAGACAGTTTACAAGACTCCCACGTGTCCCATGGGCAGCTGTCTGTTTCAGAACTACAACTCTATTCCTTCACCTGGAGGACGGCCGTCCTGGTCGTATCCTGGTAGTTACCTGCCAAGGCAGAAAATAAATGCTGGAGCRAGGCTGACTGTACCTGCTAGAAATGGTGTAAGACATCCCACAGCGCATGTCCAACTCTCAGCATGAAAACCTACTGCAGTTCTTCATTGTTCAGCTCTTTGAATATACATTTCTTCTTTGTACTAATTTAGTAAGCTTTTTATACGTTATACCATGTGTTAGCACTTGGATATCATCTKTGATTGTGCACCTTGATGTACTTACCAATTAAATGGTTTTTTTGCATATATTAAGCATGCACTTAAAACCCTTTTAGCAGCACCTTTCTGCTCAGCTCATGCTAAGCAATTTTAAACGCCACATTCGGACGCGTTCTGGGCTGCACGTTGTGATCCGTGCCATACCATGAGTCTCACTTGCYGACTGCCGGTGCTCTCTGTTCCCCAGGCATCCCAATCACGACTCCACAGCCCAACTGCTCGTGGCACTCCCAAGTTCCTTGGTGCTATTGTTCAGCTACAGTAATTACTCATATTGTGTTAGGTTTTCATCTGTTTACTTTAGCCGGTAAATGGCTGATTATTTACTACAGAATTCTCTGCCATGAATAACTGAATAGCCTGTAAGTCCTACTACTTCAGAACAAACTTAAACCTTTCTCTTTA
The DNA here is from genome assembly GCA_030449065.1 of Oceanodroma leucorhoa. Lineage (NCBI taxonomy): Eukaryota > Metazoa > Chordata > Aves > Procellariiformes > Oceanodroma > Oceanodroma leucorhoa. The sequence goes on from JASVER010000220.1 coordinate 303,775, forward strand.
CTCACTTTTCTCTTATAAAAAAACCACAGACGTGCAAGATAAATTCTTCTGATCCTGGATATGCAGCGAGAAAAGAGATTATGGATTAATATTGTTTGATCTGTCTGTAATCCGTCTCTGAATTTATGTGTGTTTTTATTAGGTACTCAAAAGCGATATTGAAGTGTATGATTACAGGGCAAGAGAAAAGAAAATCAACGGCAGAATGCAGTAAAGTTATTTCTCCTCTGCCATCACCACCAGGAATTAATTATCAGAGCTATGTATTCAAGGAGATACAGGTCCTGTTTTAGAGCTGTTTCCCTGAAGAGCCTCAAATCCCAGGTGTCTTCCTCTTTGGCATCATGTGCTTTCTCCCACTTCTTTGATTTGTCTGTGCCATGTCCCAATTAATTGTACACGGTTGATTTTATTATTCTGTGGCCTGAAATGGAGAGTGATTTATTTGTTTATTTATTTTGGGTCACACTTGTGACATCTTAATGAAAGTTAGCAATTTAAGTGCAACATCTTGTAGGATGAATGGCAATTTTAAGTTTATGGGGTTTTTTTCTATCGAGGAGTTTAAAATTTTTAAAAAGGGATAAAAGCTTTAAAAAGTTGTTTGACAAGAGCTGCTATGAATAACTTCCAGAAGCTGCTGAAGTTACATCTTTGGGCCTGCTTTAGTTATGTTCAGGGAGGTAAACATGCAGTTTTCCTTCACTTTGTACAAACAGTGTGATAAATATAGTCTGTTTTAATTTGCCTGTCTTGATGAATGTCATTTCAGTTTTTCATTTACAAATTGCTAGGGCATAGCGTGTTGAGTTATTGGAATAATTGTGGCTTTCAGAAGAAAAGAATAAATGAAAAGAGAATGGCTTTTTAAGACTGTTATTATGCAAAGATTGTGGGAAGCAACATTACTGTTATAGTCCTTTTTGGTGCATCTATTATATAAATGCTCACTATTCTTTAATTTGTTGCAACTTGAATAATCTGACTTGCTAATGCTCACCGACAGCTTGAAYGCTCAGTAGTACATCAGCCCGAGGAGATGTCACTGCTTGTGACTTGGATATTGCTTTCTTAAATAAAAATGCCCACTGAGTTTGGGTTTTTGTTTGCCATACCCGAAGACATGCATTCCCCGGGAGCTCCTCTGGTGTATTTTTCAGCTGCGTAAGTGTGGCATCAAGTGTCTGTCCCATTGCTCGCACCAAGTCGGGTGCGTTTGCCTTGAGCTTTGTTGCACGACGCAGCGCTGCACGATATTTGTTCGTACTATTTATAGACCGATATTCTTTGAGCCACAAAGTTCTGTTTTAAATGACATAGTCTAATGACATAGTTGGAAGTGTCCAACTTCACATGTAAGGAAGCAATTAAGCCTTTGGGCAATTAGCTGTCAGTTAAAGCATGACTCCTCTTAAATTGCTTCTAAGTAACCATGAGTTAAGTTCATCAAGATGAGAAATTCAGCACGTAACAGCACAGTTTCATCTTAAAAAGGCTTTTGTTTCCRTAGTGGTCATCCTCTGTAAGACCCAATCAGTGGTGTTAGCACGTGTTTAAATCATCTCTCCAGCTTCATCAGCAGTAATTGCCGTGATCGATATGCAATTATTGCAAGTAAAACAAGTTCTAATTAACTTGGTGAATCAAATAGGTGTCCAGGTTTTTTTCTATCTCRTTTAAATCAGTTTTTCAAGGATTTTTTGTCTGTCTTGTACTGAAACAATTATTTTATTTTGTGCTTAGAAGTCTACAAAAAGATATGGTCTACATCTGGAATACGTATTTACTTAGGTCTTTTTTATTGCAGTCTCTTAAAAAAATAAGTTTGCCCATGCTACTTTATGGGCAGACTGAAATACAAAAACACTTTGGATGTCCTGTTTGAGACATATAAAGCCCAAGAACATAGTGGCCACAGATTTCAAAGATCTTTTTTATTTTATTTTTATTTCAAATTAAGTTGCGAATGCTTTGTTTCTTCACAGATTAAAATGTACTGTCTCAAATTGATGATCCGCAAAACACAGATATCAAGAAGTCATCAAAGTCCACTTCCAAAAATTCAGGCTCAGGTCACACACCAGACATGTCACAGGGGACTGACGAAGGCTGGAGGTGAAAGGAGGGCTGTGCCTCCTGGCTGCAGCCGTTAGGAAAGACTGGTTTGAGTGTATCTGCTGGCTTTGAGGGGCTGGGGATGCAGGTTGGGAGGCAGAGGGGGTCCCAGCTGCGCAGAGGTAGCTGGGGAGCTGCAGGATGGTTGCGATGGCCGTGGGGCTGGGGATGGTGGGAGCTTTTGGTGGCCAACGTTGGACAGAGGGCAGCTCCACGGGGCCCGGTGCTGAGCGCCGCAGGGGTCTGCGTGACCCCCGAGTGGGGAATGGTGGCTGAGGGCTGGATTTGCTGGGGTGGTGGGCTGCTTGCTGGCAGGGTGGAGGGGACAACGTAGGGTGAGCCAGGCTGGTGGAGGCAGCTGCTACTGCTTTCTCCTCTCCCAGCTCCTCCTCCTCCATTACGCTGGTCTCAGCTGGCCTTGGCAGCTCAATCCCCCCATCCCTTATGGACAGACTGACGATACGAGATTATCCTGTTCTCTGTTGACTTAGGGTATAGTAATTGGCAGGTATAAAGATATCTGTGAGTTATGAATGGAAGACACCCCCTTGGTATTCTCCATGAATATGGATGTGTAAAGTATTGTATCAACGAAAGCAAATTATCCTGAAAAATGGAGCACTGGCAACAATGCTATTAAGAGAAAATTATACAGGCTTACCCTTTCTGAATAGAAGTGCCTCTAGCAATATCGTTTGTCCAAATCGCAGACTATGCGGTCTAAATTTTAAAAGGCACTTCAATATTCCTAAACTGAGGAATTATTCATAGCATAATGTACATGTGAACTATTTTTAGAATGTGCAGACTAGAGACTATTCATTTTACATTTACTTTGGGATTTAGACTCTATTTTGTACTGTGTAGCACGGAGTGAGTTTTCTGTTAAAATCTCTTGTCCGTTCAGAGGAGGAGGAAAGTAGAAAATACTGTGCCTTGCTGCTGTTTTTAAACCAAACAGGTATTTTGTACATTATGGAAGGACAGAGATGCTGCCTTAGTCTACTTAATTAATTTTCTACTTATTATAGGAAAGAACGACATAACCTTAAAAGCTTCAATGAAAGAATACAAGCTCCACAGTGGTGACTGTGCGATATTGCTGCAGTTTGAGTAATTGTCAATAGATGTTCAAGATATACAGGCATCCATATTGCCTTCATCACATATTAAAAGCATAAACATAATCCTTGCAAACAGATGCTTAACAGAACTGTGCCTTGAACATATTACCTGTATTTCCCCTGTACAAGCACGCAGGATACATGACCACTGTAAATGCTTTTTGGGGGCATGAGGAGTATCCTTTACTCGTAGCGTTAAGATTGCTGGTGATGAACAGGCTGTGTTAGCAGGCGTCAGTGCCCGGAGGTTGAACGCTCAGAGATGCAGCCCACCTTGCAAAACTGCCCCTCAGAGGGCGTTTTTTTGCCAAGAGAGAGGTTGTTTCAGACAAATTGCAGTTTACTTCCCCAGAACGCACTTGCCGCGGAAGCCGTAGAGCTGCTGTCCCCACGCCTGGCAGCTTTGCACAAACATCAAACCCGTTTTTATATGAGCCTTTAAAAGTCACTGAGCAGAAACCCAAGCAAAGCCCAGAAAATATTCAGAGGAAAAGATTTGGTGGAAAAAATACTTWAAAGCGCTTATTTAGTTTGAAGTAGCTGCAGAGGAATCACTTGAGTGTTTACTCCATACTTGCCATTAATATTTATCTTGGAGGAGCTGAGAAGGCAGAAAGGGAAAGTGCTTTGGTATCGGTGAGACAAAAGAATACGTGAAAGCATTTGCTGACCATGCAAGGTGTATCATCTCTTTCAATAATAGAAATATATTTCTATTTTTGTGCTCTTGAGGGAAGCATTTGTGTTAATGGCTTTCACTGCAGTAAAAGCTGTGACATGGCTTCTCCTCAGCCTAATGACCGTTCATATCCAGGTTTTGGGAGGGCAGGGGTTGAGGAACAAAGAATCTGGCAACCTTCTTTCCAGCACCAAATGCACGGCCAGATTTATGTCTGAGATCTAACCCTGCTGTAGAGTTACAAATTCAACCCTGCATTGAGTTTGTAGAAGAATTTGGCTCTCGAAATAGCTTATAGTTGATTGCTAGACTATCTGTTCTTGACGAACGTCACGGTTAATTTGCAGCTAAAGCTGTTTCCTTGAAGACCATTTGTGTGGATATATATAGAGTAAACTTTTCTCATATGCACTGACCAGAACTGACTGCTAGATTAAAGCAGAAATTCCTCTTCTCTTCGTTAGCTCCAACATCCTGGCAAAAATATCAAATAGGGTCCAGTGATTATCTTAAAATGAAGTGGGTGCCCTGCTTTATGTTTTTTTGGGGAGAATTATTTCCAGTTCCTATTTTCAGTGGAGATCTGTCACGAAGTTTCTTGCAGGTCATAAATATAAAATACACCTTGCATTCACAACTGAGTTGTAACTCTGTGGTGAAGACCAAAATATAGTACATTATTAAAGGTGCTTTCAGGAGGTGTACCCATAAAAAAGACTTATGAGTAACTGTCCCTTATCTTTCATGCATGTTTTGCAGGAAAATATGTCTTGTCAAGTTGACTGTGATGGATGAGATTTATTGTACTATATTGAATATACTAATATATATAAGAATCTGTACAGTCATGTTCCTAAGGGGGAGCAGCTGGAAAACCACAGGCAGCAGAGTATTACCAAGACTTAAAATTCACAAGAGTGTCTTAAAAATCTCCAGACTTCACTGAAATTATTATATCCTCTTTATTTTGGCCTTTTAATTATTATTATAGTTTCCCCGTTCATTCTTTATGGGTGGCTGCTGAGAGACTGCTATGGTATACACGTATATAAGTTGTTTTTTTACTTTCTGTGGTAGAAATACCAAGGTTTGTATCATGGGCTGCCTGGATAATGTGGAACTTGGATGTAATGGGTGAATTTTACGTTAGCATAAGATCACCTTTGCCTCGAACCATCCTGTCCCAGACTTCTTTCCTTCTTACACCCCTTCTCAGCTGTGGTGTCACAGCAAGGGAGGGCAGTGCTTATTCCCTGTTTTCCCAGAAAGGGAATTACCTCTTTGTTACCTCTTCTGGTGCTCTCCTTTCCTCTTCTCTCTTGTGTAAACGCTTCCCTGCATCCCCTGCCTGCCTCAGCATTTCTCTTGGCTCCTGAAAATGGAAGGGGAGCATCCCTTTATTGATACAGTTTATGGCAGTTTGCAGTCTAAAATTCAGTGGAGCAGCTATGACAGTTTATATTCAGCAAAAATCTGCCCTTGGGTAGTATTAATAGTGTAATTTTATATTCATATTAATCAATCTGACAGCTTCCTCCTGGAAGGACAGCTTCCCACTGGAATGGAAGCTGCTGATCAACATGCTTCAGATAGGAAGGTAGGACTAAATTATTGAGGTTTTAAAGCTTATAAAAAGTGGCTTAAAGAAGTGACACTTTTTTTTTCTCTTGGCAAATCATCGGCACTCTGCTGTGAGCAATTATGGTGGTAGTTGTCACTAAAAATGCATCTTGCTTGTCTACACCTTAATGATTAAGYGATACCAGTTTGAAATGGGTGTCTCTGCTGCTGAAATGCTTTTCATGAGGCAAAAGCAGCTGTAAGCCTACAAATTGTAAGATGAAGGAAGAAGTGGGGTGTCTAGCTGAAGCCTGGAGTTCTGCAGGAACCTGCATCTCCTGTTACGGAGCAAGTGTCATTTCAGCAGTATTTCTCTGAAGCTTGTAGTCTTCTTGGCACTGATTGTTGGTATTCAGACTATTCAAAGAGCGTTTTTTAAGTTGTTCAGCCTGTGCGCACACATATTTCATGCCTTACAAGTTCCTGTACTACTTGTCCTAGTTGAAGTATAGCTGGATTGTGTTAAGGTACATAACATCGCTCATTTTTCTGTGTTGTTTTTCCAGGTGGGAACTTGTTTGTGCAGCGAAATGTTTGCTTTGGTAGGCTTTCCTTGTTAAATGGACTCTTCAAAAGTGTTGCTTTGTCTCATGTAAGAGGATGTAGATGAAAGCAGCACACCTTGGGGGGTGAGTTTTGCAATACCCTTCAATTTCTGGGGGAATTTTGGTTGTAAAAGCTGATCAGGGATGATAGAAAGCGTGTCTCTGCACAGTTTACCTTTATCCATTTGGGTAGTGTTGCATTTTGCCTAAGTAATTGGTAAAGTTTTCCATCSTGAGGCTTGAGATGGTGGACCCATATCAATAGTTAGTGTAAAGCTAGGGACCAAGATTATGAAGCTGATTTAATTTGTATGCATATCTTGAATAGTGAGATAATAAAGCCCAATGCCAGACTTGCACTGATAAAGAATTTATTAAACATATCGTATTAATGTGGATTTATTGTGGATGTGATTTTGTGTACACAAGGTTTGTCATTTTTTATATTCAGCGTACCAACTTCGGCATTGTATTTAAGCCCATTATTTTGTTTTTGCAGTAATAATGTTGCACGGTCTCTGTAAATGTACTTGTGTAGATTAAAGTCTTATCAGTGCATAAAGTCTTATCAGTGCATCAAAGACATGTATAGTGCAGACATAAATATTGATAGTACATACGTCATTGCAAAAAAATGGACAAATGCAGCAAGGAAAATTGTCYTTCTCCAAGTGATTCTGGCAACAGTTAAAAATGAACGTTGTTCTTGGGATGACACATCATGTCTTCTCTGTGACATTTCCAGGCTTCAGATTTGCATCAGCCTGCAAYGATGACAGAACATCAAGTCTCCAAAAAACACAACCACCCCCGCCCCCAACTTACCCAAACAAATMATTTCCTTTTTACTACTACTGTTGTGTCAAAAACAACAAAGCAAGCTGTTTGGGATTCTCATAATAGAAAAGAAAGAAGAGTGTCTTCCTGTATCTCCTTCTCTAGCTTTTCTGGAAATGGCTGTGCATCATTTATCTYTAAACAGTTTTTCTTTTCTCCRATTTGACTTTTTGGTTTAAAGAGAYGACAGCTTTTGAAGGATAAATTTTGTTGCAATGTATATAAAGCAAGAACTTGTGTAGTACTTGCCTAGCAGTATATATGCTGAGTATATTATATATATGTATGTTACAATATATATAGAAAGTGTATGTGTATATTATAGCCTATGTTGTTTATACTGATGTAATATTGTCTACAATATTCAAAGTATTACCTTAGATTGCCGGTCCTGAATGAAGTGTAAATGKTACAAGCAACTTCTATGAAATTTTTGATAGAATTAGTATATGTCCTGAGAGCATCATCACTTCGCTGGCACTCGGGGGTGGCGCGTCACTGTCAGAAGCATCTTTAGCAGGTCACTTCTGAGCCTGTTACGCAGTGACCCGCCTGCAGCCTGTCTCGCCAACTGCCGTCGGTGCTTGTGCAGGTGGAGAAATCCCACGTTTGGGGCAGGAAACTCTCGAAGCAGTGGCTTCACCTGTACTTTAGCTCTGCTGCACATGCATCATTTTAGTCTCTTTTTTGGTGTTTCTGGAGCAGTGACCAGTGCTTTCTGGATGCAATAGGAAGGGCCATGGGCCAGAGTGGGCTACAAGAGGGGTTGCTGAATCCAGGGTTGTTCATGCTGGGATCTACAGCCCAGACTTTTTCTTCCAGTTTCAGCTTGCTCCATCTTCAGAGTGATTTATAGAGGRAAAAATTTCATCTCTGGTTTTGAAACATTGCATTGCAAAAGTAGCACTAGAGAAGTAGCAGCCTGCTATAGTAGTGAGTGTGGCAAAAGATGCAAGTTGTTCTTGTCTTACTGAAATGCCTTAATGTTAGGTCTTCCTTAACCTAGGAAATCCAGGACTGATGTTGATGCAGCAGCCTTACTGCAGGGARCACTAAATAAAAACAAAAAAAGCCRACAAAAAAATCTTCTTTTCACTATCCTGTAATTATTTTCTATTAAATGGAGATAACGTGTATTAAGTTAGCATCCTCAAAAACATTAGAGGTTAGACTTGAGTAATAACGCAGACACAGCAAACCCATAGCACAGCRGGACTGTTTGAGTAGACTGATTCCATCCTGCCGCAATGTCATTTTTAGGTTTCATTTTGGCATTTCCTAAGTAATAGCAGTGTAGAATTATTGTTGGATTTCAGTACGTTCTGCTTGATGTACTGGTTTTGCTGTCCTTTGGCAGAACTTGCATAGCTCGCCTGACTTGGGATGGRCTTTATCTACCCGCTCGCTGGCAGGGGCTGTCCTGCTCGCTCAACCAACTGCCTCTTCATGGGCAGGCGACTGGACAGTCCAGTGAACATGGAAGAAGGTCTCTCCTACCACCTGCCCYGCTGCCTTGATGTCGCCTTTGGGGAGCTGTCCAGGCTCTCCCTCCCAGACATTTTTTTTTTAGCTTTCAAAGCAGAACTGTTATCACAGTTTTGGAAAAAAAAAAAATCCAAAATGGGCTTCATAAGGCCAGTACACAATTCTACCCGTTACTCTGCTGCGTAAATCGGCTTCATCGTAGCTAACAAAGGGTGACAGCGTGACTGGGAGGCAACTGGAGTTTCTTTAGCATGAAGGATTTCTGAAGTGGAAATAAATCTTGCAGATCTTAAAAATAATTCTGTATGTTAGCAGCAGCTGAAATAATAGTTACGTGGTCAGTTCTTTGCTCTGCATGGGCAGCACTTTACAGCAGTATCCACAGTGGAGCCTTTGGTCTCTGTTTRTAGATTATTCACGTTTAGAAATATTGCTTATATATTCAAAATACTCACTTCTGTATTCATACATGTTTTTGCATTCACATCTGAAGCAAAAATTACATCTGAAATTCATATCTTAACTCTATTACAGCGTCCTTCAGTTMTGCGCTAAGGTTTTCATTATGTTTCTGAAATTTATTTATTAAATCTTTATGCCATTGTAAATTTAGGGAGAAAAACCTGACATGTGAGCCACACATCAGCAGCAATTTGGCCACTTTAGCTTTTGTCAAGAATAAAATCCCCCATGATTAACAATTTTTATGCATTGTGCAGTATATGCTCAGTAAACTGTGCAACTCTGAAGAGGTATATGCACTCACAAACATAGCGAATATAGGAAAATGCCATTTAATCTACTATTTCGCTTTAAATGTTTTAAGGATGTTTATAAAAGCACACAGTCAAGCAGCATTGAAAGAACATTCTTAAGGCTATAATCTCCTAAGTTCAAAAATGCTGGAGTTAAGTTTCCGATCCCTGTAGTGTGTGCCATGCTTCCCCCATACGCTGAGTTTCTATGCTATTCATGCTATTAGCTGTAGCTTTAGACTTAATTTGCATCTTTTTTTTTTTTTTCTTTCCCGGTGGCAGTTTAAGGTACAATGTGATGCTAATTTCGCATTAACAGCAGAAAAAAATCATTTTATCTGATTAAATTAAAATGCATGGTTGTGATTTCATCTTCAGCTCCGCAGTCCTGAAGGAGACTTTTAAAGTTGCCAATCTGTTGAAGGCAGGAGGGAGGATGTCTGAGGACAGCGATGGGACAGTGCTGTGCCCTTGCCCTTATTCCCCCGAGAGGAAATCTCTAAGGAGAGGTGCTCTCCCTTCGCAAGTCACACCTTATTTCCCTATTTTGCCTGGGGTTCAGCCTTTACGTACTCCAGTAAAGTAAACAGTAGTGCTAACCTTTGCCTATAGTAGTACCTTGTGTCAAGCAGTTTGTATTTTAATGTCCATAATTCTAGTGATTTAACTTCTGTTCCCTCTGCTACATAAAACTAGTTCTGGGTTAGATGTAAACAATAGTTACACTGCTGTTGTTTGCCTTCTATAATAACCCATATTTAATGAAGTGGAGAATAAGTAATAAATACCAACTGTTTGTAGATCTGCCTGCTGGAAGCAGAAGAAGATATAATTGCTTTTTAGTGCATTAGTGCCATCATTCCTGTGATTAGCCAGGAGCTGGTCTGAGATGTTTATAACGTGACCAGAATCRGTACCTGCATCCTCATCACCAAACATGCATCTCTGCTACCCTGAGGAGCCTCCTGAGGTCCAAACTCAACTTCACCTCTTTCTCAAGATTTTAATCTTCTGACTCAGAACCCCGTATCCAAGGACTCAGAATTAAATTGCTATTTCATTTAAGCAAGTCTGGACTTCTAATAAGTTCAAAGTCCTTTTTCTGCAGTCAGTTCATTAAATTTTAACTTGTGCAGTCTTTTTCTAGAAGGGCTTTGAGCAGGATTTTCCCTTTGCCGGGATAAATTACATTTCTCTGTAGATGCTGTGGGTTGTGGTATATTTACGAATGATGTTACATGGGTTCTAAAACTGGCGAATACCATTATATTTATTGGATTAACCTCTGAACTTTCTAGTCTTAAAAATACCTCGAAACATCAGACATGAAGCAGACAGCTTTTTTTGTTTTATAGCCACAGTTTGGTATAATTTACTTCATTTGTCATCTTCTGTAATTATTTTTCCAATGCTACATCTACCGCAGAGACAATATGTGAATTTCAATAAGCTGTGAAAAGCTGTTCATGAGGGGAATAACAATTTAGACATGTGGAGGTAGTTACTTGCATTCATTTATTTTTAAATAGAAGTTTCTTTATCCTTCTTATTTTTGTTCTTTATTRTTAATAGAGTTATGGCTTTTCCCAAAACACTGCCATGGTGCATGCGATTTCTGCAGACGGCCGTACTCGGAGGGCGATTTCTTTTGATTAGCTAAAATGGTTTAAAATAACAAGGAAGTAATTTAAGCTGCTAACCTGAGCTGAAAGCCGGATTCCCCCTCATCACATGCATTATAACTGAAATGAAGAACWAACCTTTTTTGCAGTGCAGGGAACCATAAGTAAATTAAGAGCCTGCTTGGTAATAAAATGCCAGTAGGGCTTTAGTCTTAAGTATTGACCCATACTGCTAGCTTTCTGATGTGTTATTCGATGATTTCCTACTCAGCTTGCCATGACTACACAGGTTACAGTTTTATACTTTTGAATTCTCTGAAGCTTTTTGCTGTAAAACTTAGGAATCAGCCTATTTATGAGACCTTCTCATAATTGCTCTTAATTTACGTTGTCTGTTCTATCTTTCTGGTTGCAGACTTGATGGCTTTTACACAACAACAAAGTTAGTAAATACAGTGTTTACATCAGGTATCTTGCTCCAGCTTGAGCCTTCTAAAAATCTGCGAGGGGTCACATGTCCCCTTGTTTGAAGGAGGCTAACAGCATCTGCCTTCACAGTCCCAGCTGATGCCCCCTTGTCCTCCACCAGATCTCCAGACCTGCAGCAGCTGCGGAAGCCCRAGGTTTTGTGCAAGCCAGCAAGATCTGTCCTCTCTGGTTTCAGCCTCCTTTTTCTCCTGCTGGTTTTGAAGGCCCTGCCATGCAGAGGTCTGCCCAGATGACTGCAGTCCAACTCAGTGCTCTTCGTGTTGCTGTACGTAGTCRAGCTGTTTCTTGAGATCTCCCAGCCCTGCTGCTGCTGAGCTACGTTGTTCTTACATCTCYTGCTTTCATTTTCCTTTGCTGGTTGTTCAAGTGCTGCGAGTTAACCGGCTGTGCCTTTATCTGTTCTTCTATGTAGTGACCTTCCTAACTGCACCAGATGACTTTTTCTTCACTTACTCATAAGTCATTTCCTATTCTTTTATCAGTTTTTTTTCTCTTCTGCTTTTTTTCCTAGCGCAGTACCTTTTTTTTACAGCTATCAGCAGTTATTTGAAGTATACCAATGTCACCACCCCTGAAATCCTTCCAGTTAGTGAGTTAACTGTTTCTTAACACCTGCTGATCTCTTCATATATATAWCTCTATATATAGATATATCTCCCCCATTTAAGATMTCYGGTCTCTCGTTCTTTATTTAGGGGAAATACAACAATTCTTGTATTAGCACTGGCCTACTAAACGTTTGGTTTATATTTGGACTTTGCTGTTCTTGTCCTTCATGAAGGAGAGGCAGCGGTTAGTAGAGACCAGCYTTGTGAATGCAGTGTGCTAGTAGAAAAGCATGTATATACATGTATATTCTGTGCAGACTATAGCTGGGATACTCTCTCTCCACTCTCCTAGTCCTTCCCCACTGAGATTTGTGAAATAAATCTGTGATTTCTTCTTATGCTGCTCGCTCTGTAAAGAATATTTTTCCAATCTCACACAACTAAGCTGCACTCCTGCTCTCTTTCAGGCCCTTTGGGCAAACTTGCTTTTCTGTGTTTCTTTCTTCACATTTCCTTCCAAATCCTTGAGGTTGCATTGAAGGGAAAATGAAGATAACTTGTATATGCTGTTCACTGAAGTTGATTTTCCTTTATATTGCTTTCATCTCTTTGGACATTATAAGTGTGTAACATACAATGCAATTAGGAAATAATACAGTTTATTAAAACACACAACAAAGCTCTGTATTCTGGGTGTACTCAATCAATTAGCATCTTGAAAAAGCACCAAAGAGCAATCCAGTGTTTCAGGCCAGCTAATACTCATTTGGAGGCTTTCTTGGACAGAACTAATGCTAGCAATGATGATGAAAAGGTTAAGTGTTTTAAATTTGCTTGTGGCTAGAAACAGAAATATGAGGACTCTTTCTAGAAGTTGGCAAGTCTCTTCCTAGTAAATATTATTATTAGAGAGAACTGTTCATTATAGGATATTTGGATTCGGTGGCAAGGGAGACAAAGCTGGAAAGAATAAATGCTCGCAGAGATGTTGTACTGTAAGAAGCAGTAGAGATAATGTGGGATTTATTAACACAGGCCTTTCAGCAGTTCCGTCATGAGAAGAGGTAATGAAGAACTTATTGATGCAGAATGAAATTAACACAGAATCGATATTTGCCACTGCTGTCTTACAGAAGGAAAATGGGAAACACTTTCAAAATTCTTCCAGAGAGAAATAAATGAGATGGGAGATTTAAAATAAACAACCAAACAAACTTGCTTATTACCCTGATTGGCAGCCCGAGACGCTCTTCRTCAGAAAGTATCTTAAATTGTCAGGAAAGGCCAAGCTAAGTAGGAGAAAGGCAAGAGGGAAGGAGGGAGACAGAAGAAGTTTGTGAAACTAATCAATGTGTAGCATGTGAAGTTGTTTTATTTTAGTTATGCAGGTTTAGAATTCACTATTTGCACATATGTTTTTTTTCTGCATTTTTTGACAGTCAATTTTATAACTATATTGAGATATTTAAGATGAGAGTCATGAGCCCATCCTGTGATTGACGCTACCGATGGCCCYGGGTGGAGTAACAACCTGAGAGGCGGTGGTGGGTACACTGGTCCTCTGGTGTTGTGTAGCCTCRGGATTAGCCCATTATCAGCTGACTCGTGTGAATAAAGATCTCGTGCCAGTTCTTTTTTTCCCCAGTTAGCTTTCAGTCAGATCAGTCGGCTGATCTAAATACCATTCTCGGCTGCTTTTTTGATGGATGTAATGTAAGTGACATGGGAATGTGTGCCTGGTGGTGGGAGAGAGCAGGACTGTCCCTTTTGATGATAACTCACTGTTAAATCAAGCGTGTCTTGCATCTGTGTGGAAAAAAAGCATGGCAAAGAAGCATTTTTGCTGCTACAACAAAAGCATGGCCGTGGGGCTTTTCTTGGAGTTGGTGTTTTRTCAGTTGCAAATACGGTGGTGGTCACACTCGTGTCTTCCCACGTCCCTTCTTCTCCCAAACCACCTGCATGTTAAGAGGTTCTTGGGTTTGCAATCATTTGTAGCTCGTTCTCTTCCAATCCTATATCAATGTTGTTTTTTTTAGTGTATGCAGCACATGCTTCCCAAGGTCCCAGCCATGTCTCTGMGTGCTTGTAGACCACTGATGTTAGTGGGACTGTGAAAACCTACCAGAGGGTGGATTTTGGACCATGAATGTTTTTTCCCCCGGTCATGGGTTGAATGCTATTCCAACTTTTATTCTGGCAGCTACTATGAAAAGCATGTGTTTTGAACATCAGGCGCTGCTATTTGYTCCAGGTTACAATAATTCCATTTTCAAATACAAAATGTACAAACATCCTGTCCACTTCTGTGATGAACACTACTTCCAAAAAATGTCTGCTAAGATAATACTAAGAAGGATAGATCAAAGAGGAACCTTGTAAAAAATTTTCTTCCCGTCTAAAATAAACCTGCAAACAAAGCCCTGGATAGGATGTTGGTATTAATGATGTTTTACGTCGCTTCCTTGTTGACAGAGGATCTGTAAACTTAGGGGGGGTTATCTATTTATAAAGTATTTTCAGTTCCAGCAGTTTAAATACAGTGGGTTCTATTTTGATTTATAAATAATAGTTAAGGTAGACTGACTAGCTGCTTTCTCTTCCTTCAGTTCTACATCTACCTGCTGCAGCCTACATACATGCAGTTGTGAAAGAAGTAATTAAATTATGCTGCCCATAATAATTACACTATCCCCTGGAATGTGATATCTCCAGGAATGGGATGCTCCAAACACTTTATTTAGAAACTATGTGTAAATTACCTCCAAAATTGTGGTTTTATTTGTTTATCGTGTTCTCTGCAGGACAATGAGATTCCTTCCTCCATTTACTGAGCTTTAGGAATATGTCAGATATTTTGTTCTGTTCAGACCATTGCTCTGTAGCTGCCCATAATCAATATTCCTTCAATTACAAGAGTTTTTTAATTATGGCCACTACATATTTTACCAGGAAACTTTTGTGCAAATGATGACTATGATCTAAGTATGCTTCCTTGGTTTTGTCTTTCTGTGACCCGATTGAGCTCTTTAATTTGTCAGAATGAGGCAAACCAGCAATAAAGCTCAAAGCAGGGTTTTACGCTGCAACATATAATGGTGACACGTAGCCCTCAGACAGGCCAAAATACTCTATTTTTAAATCCAAGATAATTCTTTGAAGTATCTATTCCAGTCAGAAAAAACAGTGGGATCAGCACAAAATATATTTTATTTATGCCAGAGGTACAAAGTTAAGGCTTTCTTTCAGACATACACAGCTACTGTGACTTTTGCAGAGATTTAGGCCTGAAAATGGGAGTTGATTTTTCCCAGCTACTTACCCATTCCTTGGAAAAATCATTTTTTAGTGTCTTCGTTGGCTTCTTTGTTTGGTGCAAAGGAACAGGTTAGTGCTGCAAAGCAGCCACTGACTAAGGATATGAAATTATTTCTGCGTATTAATACAGAATGCAACTGTACAGATTTCTAACTCTCATCACATTTCTTTAATTTCCACTGGCGGGTTCTGCGGGGAAACTGGKGGTCTCATTGCACCAGGAGAAACCTCTCACGTTCCCTCTCTCGGTTTCCCATGATGCGGAAACTTTAGATGCAGAGCCAGAGCAGGGTTTGCCTACACTGGGTTTCCCCTGTGTCGCCTGTGATTGCTAGAGTTGATCAAGAGGTACCAGAAAATACGAGAAGGTTCAACAAAGTTATGGAAATAATTAAGGGAAAGCTTTTGCTTCCCTTCTTTATGGTTATAACATTTGGTATTTTATTAAAAATTCAAAATGCCAAATCTGACACATGTTTTTATGCTAGACACCTTTAATGGAAAGGAAAACAGTCACAGGACTGCTGGAGAGCCAAACGTTAAAGATGTGATTTACCCTGAATTCCCTGTCATATTTGTACGTCAAGTCATTTTCTAGATGAATGCTCMGATGAAGTTGCATGGAAATTATTTTATTAGGTCCCTTTCAAAGGTAAAGGAAGTGTTAGTCCTTTTAGAAAGAAACAATCTGCATGTTATTTTGGCAATATTTGGTAAGAGAATAACAGAGCACAGATTTTTCTTGTAATTGATTTCATTACAAAAAGTACAGGATGCTAAACCACTAAGAGACATTATTTGATTGAATGGGTTTCTAACTCGGTTTTAAAGTGAAAGTCAGATTATTTCTTTGACACATAACTATGAAAATATTTTAACAGCTGTTTTACTTGACCCTGTAGTTATATATTTTATTTTATATAATGTCTATGATCCGTAGCGCTGAGAAAGGCTAATAGCTGCCACCAATAAAAAAAGCACAGGAATCAGCAATGAAAARCCAGAAAATACCTAGCAGGTCCATGGGCCCTCCTCGTGGACGTGCCACGCTGGAGTCTCTGAGGCTGAATTCACTCTCGGCTCCCATGAGTGTCATACTTTCTGTTGGACTCTTTTTGGCACGGTGAAGGAAAGAGAAGGCTGACGTGTGCAATTTTGGCCTTTCCTTTCTAGTCATCCCCTACCGCCTCCCTAAGCTGGAGAAGTCTGCGTTCAGCTTAACCGTGGTCCATATAACAGTAATGTTGGTWTAGCCTATGGGCTGTGATGCCTTTTCTCTTGAAGGAGAGAACTGAAGGAACTGAAGTTCTTTAGGGGACTGGCTGAAGWGTTCCTGCTTATAAACCTGTTTTTTCAGTTGAGTCAGACCCTGGAGTTCAGTCATGGGACTGTTTCTGAGTCCCACCAGTCTATCCYTTGTCTTGCATCTACCAGTAACAGCCTTTTCTATCAAGTGCACGTTGCTGATTCGTATAAAGCACCATCTGAAATGATTTTAAGAAGTTTTAATACCACCCCAGTCAGATTACCTGAATGCGGTGCTTGAAGAGTGCACATAGTTTGGTTTTCAGATACAGCTGYGGTTTGCTGTTCTGTTTATTCTGTGTGTGTTTAGTAGAATATCTAGCATATCATATAGCCCTTGCCACAGAAAATCTATTAAATAGATTTTAATATTCAAAATGTCTAGTTATGCAAAACCTCGTGGGAACATGAGGTTGAGTAACACAGTGTCTAGGCTATGTTGAAARGTTGAGTCCATAAATTCGGAGTTGTTAAAGAATTTAAGGAGGTTAAGGAGAAYAAAACTAGATGCTTTAAGAAAGGATGCCAAATAACTGAGAGTTGGGGGAGGAATAGAAGTGGGAAAGCTGTGCAAAGAGGCCAAGGGCAAAAGCAYGGCAATGAGAAGTAAAAATAGCAGGATAAAGATCATACTGCTACCAAAAAATAGCCTGTAGTTTCTCATGTGGATGTGAAACTTGAATAGTGACCAAAATAACCTTCATGGAAGAGAAATCCAAGATATTTATTTACAAGCTCTCCAGAACACCTATGTATGGATGTAGGTGATGAAGTATTTCCTTGTGAAATAGTTTTTTACCCAGTGGAATAAAATCAAGCCAAATTTAGTTTTGTTTCTTTATTACTTTAGTTGCTGGGATTAAAGATTTCACCTTCRAGTAGTTTAATCTGCAGTTCTTTAAAAACATAATCTCTCATAATTGTATCTAATGATAACATTTATTACATAATTTTGTGTTTGAATTCATTCATCCCCTTTCATTTCTACCTTTTTTCCAAGCAGTAGTTTATTGCAGAACTTCGGAAAAACAGATTTTGTTAAAACAGAATATTTTTTTAAGTGTCAGGAAATATCAAGCATTTTATCATGATTTCCTATAGTCGTTGCTCTTGCAAATTTGATTTACCAGTTCACTAAAATGGTCTTTTTGAAAATATTGCATCTACATGTAAGGGAAAGGGAGTTTATGGACTCAGAAATTGAGATAAGAAGTTTAGAAGTAGCCCTGATTAAATTTTCTTGGGCTTTTTGCTTATGTTTTGTTGTGACATTTTGTGGAGCCTCTTAGGTGGGAAATGAAATGAAATGTTTCCTTAAAGCAGCACTTTTGCCTATGAAAGCAACGTGTGCGTTCCTTTTAGCTCATCAGTTTAATTTGCTCTCAGATTCATGCATTTTCATTTTAGGATATTTTTGGGTTTGTATATAAGTATTTGCAGCTCTTTAAGGTGAGGATCATTCTCGGTATTTTTTTTCCAGGGGATTTTCTTCTTGGGATGGATTAAAAATAGCCAAGATTCAATCAAAAGGCCAAGGAAGACAAACTAATCTGCTTTTGAACTACTGAGCTGGCATATACACCAAGAGAGGGATTGGCATGGGGCTTTTTATGTTGCTTTGCAGCTGGCAGAGCTACCTTTAACTGCAAGTTTCTTTTTGAGTGAAGTTCAGCTTAGTGCTCTTACCAGTACTCATCCCAACCAAATAAGCTTTTCTCGGAAAGCAGGGAATCGATAGACTCTAAGTTTATGTAGTGACTTAATACCTGTCAGGGCACTGAATAATGCCAGAACCTGGAGATTTGCCTGCAGAAGGCCTCCCAGAAGTCGGTGATGCTCTTAGCAGCAGCATTAACTTTGAATCTATGATTTTCTTTCTCTTTGGGGAAATGGGGTGATGTTTTGTATGTAACTGTAGCCTGKTGCATCTATCTTTGGATACCCATCTCCCTGAAAGGCATTGTAATGAATGAGTGTTGAGAAGTCAGGTGTGTCCATGTTTAGGCAAYTGATGATGTTCTCTGATTTACCAAATGCCTCGAGCACCTCTAACTTCTTTTAACCTCCTCATCAAAGCTATCTTTAAAGGTKTCTCTTAAAATTTATCTTTTCTGTAACAAGCTTTTTGGTGGTTGGGCTTCCCTTTTGTCTACCCTTTTCCTCCCTGCATATACTTTCTTCTGAAGTAATCTCATTATTCTTTGGCTGCAGCACTATACCAGTAAGTTGGCTCCAAAATTGATTTCTCAGTCTTCCACACACTGTGTGTCTGCCAGGTTTTTTCCCCCCAACATTTCCTGTTGGTATTTTATTTTTCTCTATTTAGATTAGTTTCTGTCACACCCACAACATTCCCAAATCCTGTTTTATCCTTTTTTTGCTCCGTGTTGGCACCATTTCTTTCAACCGTACTCATGACACTGAGATTCTTTCAGATGTTGTTTTCTCATTCTCTGTTTGTGTCCTAACTTCAGTCGCCAAGAAACAGCCCACTTTTTGGTGCAGAAAGCCTYGACTCCAGCAGTTTCCAGCTCTAAATTATTTTCTCCCATTTTTGTCCCGATCTGTCGAGACACTTTGAGTAGCATATTTTTCCACTCTGCTCTTCTCTTTTGGTTTCACTGCAGTTCATCCCTTTAGTATGTACTTCTGCTCAAAATAGAGAGTTTACAGTGGCATTGGCAGAGAAAGCAGTATTCCAGCGGCATTTTGAATGGCTGGAAATAAAGCTAGATGGCAGCATGAAGGGTGATCCGGTAGTTGAGATCGTGCAATGCSTTGAATTGCATTACCTAGATGCAATTAAAAGCAACTGCATTTTTAGAGGATGTGCTGGAAGAATTGGGAAGGTTTAGACATGGTTTAGTTATCAAGTATAGTAAACRGAGCCAAGTCGGAGATAACACCTTGGATATGTCCTTCTAAGAATAATACTGGGGTTCTCCTGGTCTCTGGGATAAGAGGATGAGAAGGAGGACTTGCGGGAGAAGATTAAGAGCTGTGCTTCCACTGCTTTATCTTGCACCACTGTGTGAATATCCCCAAGTAAATGTTAAAGCTGTCTGACTTGGATTTTAGTTCRGAAAGCTCTGGAGAGTCAGGGTAGATTGGCAAATCATCAGCATAAAGATTACAGCTGATGTGGTTTCTATGAGTGGGACTCGGCCACGATCCTTGCCTTGGACAACCATTTTGAAACTCTTCTGGAAAATAACAGGTGGGATGGGAATAATTCTGTGAAAATGATCCAGATAAAATAATTAGCNGGGGGGGGGGGGGGGGGGGAAGAGTGGCATTAAAGCAGCCAAAATTGCAAGAAAGCAATACTGTTGGTGGTGGTAAAGTTACTGATGGTGATGTGGATGGAGGTGTCTGGGAAATGTATCAGCAGAGACCTCACTCCATGGGACCTTATCTGAGAGTCATCCCCAGTTATGCTGCTGATCTGCCTCTTTTGTTCTGGGCTCTGTTTTCTTTGATGGCACCTGCATGTTTTGAAAGTTTTACCTTGAAATACATCTGCTTGTTTGTGCCTCTCAGCAAATCTGTTTCTGCTGTGCAATCTGTACATAATTTCTTCTGCCTCAAACTGTACCACGCACGGAACAAGCTCGGATGTAGGGTCTAAGGACGAGGAACGTGTTGGTTTAATACAAGCATTCTGCAGGGGGAAAAAAGTTGTTTATTTTAMAAGGACTTAGAAGTATATAGCAGCAAGGAAATGCACTGCAGGAGAGGTGGGATTTTTAAAACCTCGGGACAGCAGATGGTATTCATTGCACGTTCAGTGCACAGTGCTGTATGTGCCTCTAGTCCAGACTCTATTAGTGCAGCCTATTTGTGGCACATAGGTCCAGCTCASTGTGCTTTAAGCTGTTCTATCTTCCATAAGCTGTGTGGCATGGAAAAAACAACAGGGGAGAGAACAGTGCTTGTGCAGGTGGACTACAGGTAATGAAGAGGGGAGAGGGAAACCCAGAGTTCGTCCATCCTCAGRGGGGAGATACCAAAGTTAGGGCACAGCACCAGGCTGAAAGACGGAGCRTAGCATCTTACCAAAGAGACCAAGTGTCTAAGAGTTTGGGAAGAAAATATTAATGACTACAGAAAATAATAAATCAAAAACTGAGTGACAGCAAAAGAAAGATTTGCTRGTAGCCCTTTTTGCTGAGAAAATAATCTTGATCTCACCATCTTCCAACTATACACCTCAGAGGCTGTCAGCTAACTGAATCAGAAAAACATGAATAATTTTTTCATGAGGCAGGTATTTCAATGAGTTTTTGAAAGCGAAGGCTGTAAAATAAGTTGCTTGTTAGCCGTGTTAATCTGGTTCATAGGGAACAGCCATATTATACTTTGCTGTTGCTTTTGATGAAAGTTTGAGCAATAGTATTCTTCTCACAAGACGCATTGTGTGCTGGAGTGCTGAAAAGTGATGATCCAAAAGATGATGCGTGTTCCTTGGAGTAAAAGATGCACAGCTRTTCCTGAGCTGATGACTGCAGAGTATACATAACACGCTTTGTAAGAATAACTCCATTGCAAATAAGSCTGGAAGGAACTTTTCCATCAGCTGTGGCCCCGCACTCGCCGAGGAGCCATGGGGTGATGGTTATGAGTTGGGGGTCTGACTTCCTAGCTCCTCTGTCCGTGCGCTGTGCAACCTCGSTCAAAACACTTACTTTCTCCGTGTCTGAGATTTCCTTTCTGTGGATAGGACACACAAGGGCGGTGATGGCTCATTCATCTTCAGTCGAGGCATGTGCATGACAGATTTCAACAAACTTAATATGCCAGGCACGTAGAAAGCAGTCCTCCAGATACACCCAAGTTTGGGCTCATGTGCCTGAGGTCGGTGGGTTAAAGCAGCGGTCCAGGTCCTGGGGCACTGCCGGCACTTGGTGTTCTGCAAAACAGCARTCTCCCCACGAAATGAAAGCACGACCAGCCTTTATGATATATTGGGTTTCTCTGAATTTCAAATCTGTTTTTCTTCAGAAACGTTGGCTCAGGTTTGCTTAAATTTCTGTTTAAACTCCTGGAAGTTAAAGGTTGAATATTTTTGAGAACTTTCCAAAACATTAAGCTCTGTTGCATAAGTTGCTTTGCTACATACTCCTGATAAAAAGGTATGTGCTTTTTGTGGTCTCAAGGCTTGCCGTGAAATCTGAAAACTTCAGGCTGTGTCACTTTAATATACAAACACGCTAAGCAATACAAAAGGCTTAAAATCAAAGCTGTGCTGTTATCTCTTCAGACCAGGAGCTTTTTCAAAGAGGTTCTAATGCAGAAGCAGAATAACTTCCAGTTGCGTCTTTGAAGTTTTTTTAGTGTGATATCATGGACATTTAATCCGTGCTGTGGCTGCTCTTAAAAATAGTGAGAAATTGCAAAGTGAAGCAGTAAGGAAAAGAAGCTGTTTGAACATTTAATCAGTCTCACTTGATAGAGTCTGCTGGTTTGGTCCCAGTATGGAAGTAAACCTTGTCATGGCTGTAACTTTAAGTCTGATGCTGCTGAAATGTCCCAGTTTAGGCGTAGTACAGTGTGATGATGTATAGAGATATAAAAACTACTAAAGTGATGACTACAGCATATGCTTTAATGTTATCCCAAGACTCAGAGCGTGCAGTTGTGGTTAGAGTCGACRGAGAGGCGGCGTGTCCCCGTCAGAGGTCTCGGCTCGTAGCAGAGTGCTGCTTATTCACATCTGTAAATCAGCGTATCGTGAAGTCACTTTTCCCCCCTTAGGTAAATGCATTCAAAGTTGCACTGGAATTATTTTGGTCATGTTTGAGGGGGTTTTGCCTCTGTGTGTTTGGTTTTCTGGTTTTGTGTTTGGTTTTCTGGTTTTGTGTTTGGTGGTTGGTTTTGTTCTGCAATGGCATTAAACTCTGGCAGCTAATGCGGGGAAAGAGGTGTTTGCTGAAACCCTGGATCCTAACCCCAGGCACAGGGTTTCAGCAACAAGTCATCTGGCTGAATAATTTCCTTGCTCAGCCCTCATTTCTCGTCTATTCAGTGATGAAAATAGCCTGAAATCTACTTGACCTTCTGCCTTGTAAGTGCGATTAACAACCCCTTGTTCTAATGAGCTAGAGAAACAAAATTACTGTGTACTATCATATTTAATTAAACTGTGTTTCAGGAAACTGTTATTTAAACGGTAACTTATATTTCCCTGGCATTGGTTTAATCCTTCCTTTTTTTAACTTCATTCCCCTTTATTTACTCTTCTCCCTTTAATTAGTATCCCTTTGTTCTTTTTTCCTATGTCTGTCTCTTTCCTCCTCATTTTCCCTTCTTTTTTAGTTCGCTGTAATTTGGCTGGTCAGGCACTGAAGTGATGTGAACGATACAGAAGTACCCCAAAGGCAGATGCAGTTCTGCTTTCGTTGCTGCCTCCATGAACGTGTGTGGGCACAGCATCAGAGCACGATGGGGTGAATAATGGGAACTGAGGGATGTGCAGGAAGGGCAGACACTCCTCAAAGAAAACAAGCTAACAAGCTGGCTCTCCAGYTAAGGGTAAGATTGAAAAAGGAGGTGGAAAGCCCCAGAGGCTTCTCCTGAACTCTGCATCTCTTCGCTGGTGGTCCGCTGCCTTTGCAAATGCCGGGTGAGAAGACACCAAGGGCGAGCCTGCTGCGAACAGCCTCGTCGCTCTGCTCTGCTGCCGTTGCAGCCCGGTGGCACGGTGCACCTTCCACCCTGCCGCCCTGGCCCAGCCATCGCTCCTCGCTCTCCACGCTTTGCTTTCCGACCCACGGCAAACTTCCCTCTGTGTGCAGGGGCTGCCCACGTCGCAGGTGGGCTCTGGGCATGCATCTACCGAGAGCGTTAGCTGGTCCCCGTGTGCTTCCAGGCATTTGGGCTCAATCAGCAAAGATGTGTTGATCACACAGGCAAGAGAAATTCTTTTTTTATTCTTTAACTACGTACATTTCTAAAGGGAAGGAATGATAACATCCAGGCATTGGTGTTTATCCTAACTGGAGGCCTGATTTATGCCTCTCCTTCTCTCAAGGGTACTGCTCTCAGTGTTTATGTAGTGAAATGGCATTGGAAAATGAACATGCTTTGGAAACTCTTTATGGATTCGAATTGGCTGCTTTTCTATTTAAGGAAATCCCTGTCTTTGAGTCTGTGCCATTTAATTAAGTGGTTTATATRATTACTCTCTGTCATCAATTCTGTCCGCTCTGGAAGGTGTTTTATTTAATGCTGGTTTGTAAGTCCTTCAACTTGGGAGACAAAACAGCACACAGAAATGCAGAATCCCAAGGTAAAGACACTTTCTGTAGCAGGGTGGACTGAGTTGAGTGGGGTGAGATGCTGCTAAGGCCATTCTTTTTCTCCTCAGTTACTAATGTACCACAACTTTCTCTTATTCCTCCTCTTTTCAGGGAGAGGAGCTGCGATCCAATCTCTGTRTCAACACAGACAACATCTGTGCGTTCTTGGCAGAATACCTAGCCTGGCTCTTTCTTTACTATAATCCTGGAGATATGTCGGGCTTGTGAAAGGTCTGGCATTCTTTACATGCAGGTAGTACCTCTTCATGCCCTCAACGGCTGCTTTGTGTAACGTCGTTTGTAGCAGTGGAGTCACTAAAGCAACTCTTGCTTCAGAGCCTTCTCTGCATCCTTACCTGTTTGATCTGTTAACGTGTGTTGCTCATCAGAGGAAAGGTTTCCTTCTCAGCAGCGGTTACTTTGGTGACAGAGTAAAGATTTCAGAGTAACCTGGTTCTCYGCGAGAGTTTATGGGTGACAGATTCCTTCTGACTAAACGGAGACCCCTGTGTGGAAGGCGCATCTCCAGTTTTTCCACTTGACCTTAGCTTTGGTAAATTGAGACAGATTCTTGCTTCTCCTGCTGTAAACTTTGGGGGTTTTTTAAATTGTTTTCCTTTTTTGTTGTTGTTTTTATAAACCCTCAGATGTTCTCTTGAGTCTCAAATTCCAGGTATAAGAACTAGACACAGTTTTCTATTAACAATTCCRCAATAACTTCACTACAATCAATCATTATTATTCCTCTATACATTTTAGGATTCCAGTAGCCTTTTTAAACACTATRCCATACCATAATCTTATGTTTCAGCTGCTTATCACCCACATGATCACAAAGTCTGACGGGCAAGAAAAATCTTTTTTCCTGGCAGACTGGTGTTACAGTAGCACACACAGAGAGGAGACAAAAGTTCGCTTTATTCTTGAATGGTGTTGGATTAGTTTTACACAAACTGTGAATGCTGCGCTTTCCTCGCTAGCTCCCAGCTCATTATTTGCAACATGGGTCAATACAGTGGCCTTTTCAAATCTGAAGCAAGGAGAGGACCTAGGCAAAAGAACCATAATTGCACTTAAATAGAGCTCATTGAATCTCAAAGTCRTTATCTTCACAAATTTTAATTTCCATATACATCGCTAAAGGAAAATGTCATCAGGCCCTGCGGTAAATTGTTTAAAGGACTACACGGCCACATTTTCCTCTTTAACTGTTTGTGTGCAGGGTTTGTTCCAGCTTTTGAAGAGACAGCAGGGGACTCCGGTAAATAAGGCTGGAACAAATTGCAGTTGTGTCATCTATTCATTAATCCCTCCAGCTCCTCAGAGCGAGTGGCAGAGCAGAACTGCTTGGTTTACCCCCGAGGCTCTGTGGCTTCACATACTTCCTTTCTCACACTGAAGTGGGTTATCTCGATTCTTATCTCCTTCTCATCACAGCATTGGATCTAACATGGGGCTAATTATTAATGTGATTTCTTAATACAGAATTTTTATAAGGTCAGTCCTAAGAGAAATGGGGACCTAAATGAAAGCTTAAGAATTGCTTCCAGCATTAGATCTATCCTGTTTAGTAAAAGCCTTATCAGGACAGGACTTGGCTGTTGGGCTCCAGGGGACAACATCTGGTCAAAGGTCCTGCTCCAGAACAGAAGCAGGAGATGTGCTGCCTGCTGCTGCAGTGTTCGGGTGTGCTGGGTCTCTAAGGTGGTGATGTGCAGGTGATTTATGACTGTGGAAGGCAAAATAATAGTACTTTGTATGTTGACACTCTGGAGTTATTTGAAAATTCCTCTCCATTTTCTACTTGTTAAGCTTTCTGGAGTTTTGAAATTGTGCTGAAATAATTTACGGAAATATTTAATTCAGGAGCTCTGGACTCAGTATTRGGAAAAGGAGTAGTGGGAGCCTTGCAGGTACCCAGGTGCCCAGAGCAGCAGGGTGGGAACCACTGTGTGTCTGATACTGTGATTCCCCTATTCTTTTCAGTCCATTAAAAAAAAACCCTTAYACATTTGCTTTTTAGAATGAACCATACCTGTCTTCCACCCACAGTTATGAAAACATAATGCAGAAGGGCAGAACTTTATTTACCTTGTGCTGTGACCTGAACCCTGAGGAGTGACTTACAGATCGGCGTCTGTGCACCTGCCTTTCTGCATGAGAGCTCGTAAGCACAGAACAGCTCTGTATGAGCCATCTGTACAAATTACTTCAGCTAAAAGTAATGCTCAGGACTGCAGCAAGCCTCAGTCTACCAGCCCCGACCAGTGTTCCTCTGAGCACACTTCACACCACGCAGTCAGATGGTGGGCAGCAAAGAGGACATGAGCAATACCGGTACGTTTCTGCGCTGGGCATGGTAGGAAATGCAAATTCCCAGCTGTATATAAGATGTCTTGTGTGCTGCTCTCTTCAGCCATCACCTGATAGCAATGCCTTGCTCCGTCCTGGAGACATCCCAATAAGTACGAGTGCCCTGTGTGCGCAGTCCCCTGCTCTGAGTAACCGAGGTGGTATTGAGCTGAAGCTATTTAAGGAAGCGTTTGTCAAAACTGTGACTTTTACAATGGGAGAGGCAATTTCTTGTTCCATAACTTCGTTCTCTAGATAAATTATTTAGACTACATTTTTTCAGAATAGGAATTTAAAATAGAATATAAGTTTCTGACCCAGATGGTTGAATTTTGGTAAAATTCTAAGCAGGTGAAAACAGAGTCTTCTTGGTCTCCTGCGTAACGAACTAATTCTTAGAGTGTTTTAGCCCAGACGGCATCTTTCTAGTTCTTGTGATGATTTTCTGCTTGGTAGAAAGTGATGTCTCTAAATCAGGAGAGACCATTTAGACTAAAATCTTCCACTATATTCACTCTTTCTTTGCTTGGAGAGAGAGAACAACAGCAAAGAAAGAAGGAAGCTTCTTGCTATTTAATTGAGTCTAATAGGCTATAAATACATTTTTGCCTCAACTAAAGTAGCAGAATGAAAGGCTTCTGGTAAAACTGATTCTTCATAAACCATCTTGTATCCCACTGCTATTTGGAAAAGCATATGCACAGAAACACCTGTAGAAATCCCCTGGAGTGGTTTTAAGGCACTTTAATTGCTGATGAAGACTTTCATTTCAGGATCTGCGTTGATGCAAGGTTACAGTCACAAAGTTTTAAACATAATTTTCTCGGGGGTTGCACAAAGTTGCAGTCATTTTGCAAAACTGATTTTTTTTCACCTTCTATGTTGAACTTGATGAGCTCAGTAAAATAGGAAATGCAGTGTTTTTCTGTATCAAAAAATGCTTGATGCCTAGCTTGCAAAATGAGCAGTTCAATACTCCTGTAAAGTTAGTTGTTTTTATGACATTTCAACCATTATTTTCAGTGTTATTTCTCTTTCTCTTGCTTCTGTTTTTTTATGCCAATATAAAAAATATGATCCCCCATTGCTTAGGTTTGATTATAGTGATATAAGAAAATGTTTCAGTTCTTCCTGGTTGGGTGAAATTTTTCTGGCAGGTCTTCAGCAAATGCAATCCCTGCTGATGTAGCTGTATAGGCATTTATATTTAGTAATCACTTGCAACCATAAATTGTAATTTGGGACCCCGATTTTTCTGCACTGTTAACTGGTAATGGCTAAGTATTTTCATGCATTTTTAAACYTTTTTTAACATTTCCTAATTTAATATTCAGCTCATATATGTTAATAGTTACAACCAATTAGCATAAAAATTAGGTTAAATCTTGACATGCTGATTTTTTTTTTTTAGTAATTCATTCAAACATATTTTGCTTTGTTCTGCTAGCTAAATCATGCCTTTTGTCAAATAGAGATATTAGTCTCATACCAAATATTAATGTCTTTTAGATATGGCCATGTGGACATGCTAGTCATAATTATTGCTTGTCTTTTGTGTCTGTGCTTGTTTCTTCCGGGATTTATGAAATACATCACCTTTACAATAAGYTTCAGCTTCCTATTTGTTAAAACTAACAGGGGTGTTATAAAATAAGTGCTTTGTCTGTAGCAAATTTTCAGTCTAATTTACCCACTAATCTTAATTCTTCTCCTAAAAAGGGCATGAATAATAATTGGCTTTCTAGCACAATTAAGATTCAGAGTTTGTATCTGTGCATATGCAATTTAAGTGCTAATGCATTTCCTTTTATTAGAGTAATAACTCTTCTTATTCTCATTATTTTTAATATATTTACTAAACATTTTTTGGGTGCATATATGCAGTTGTTTAAACAACCAGAGTAAATATTCTGGGTGGAGTAGCCATCCCAATGAATTCTCTGGAAATATTTTTACGGAGTGACAGAAGGGCTGAGGTTGGAGGTGCCTCTGGAGACCGTGCAGCCCAGCCTCTGCTGGAAATGGGGCAGGTGGAGCAGGTTGCTCAAGAACGTGTCCAGTTGGGCTTTGACTGTCTCCAAGGATGGAGACTCCACAGCCTCTCCGGGCAACCTGCCTTGGTGTTTGACCACCCTCACCATGAAAAAAAGTTTTTTCGTATTGTTAAATGGGATTTCCTGTATTTCAGTTTGTGCCCATCGCCTCTTGGCCATGCAGTGGTCACCACTGAGAAGAGCCTGGTGCCATCATTTGTATTTTTGCACATGGATAAGACCCCTCTGAGCCTTCTCTTCGTTGGCCTGAACAGTCGCAGGTCTCTTAGCCTCTCCTTCTACAACAGATGCTTCAATCCCTTAATCATCTTCATGTCCCTTCGCTGGACTCACTCCAGTATGTCCCTGTCTCTGTTGTACTGGGGAGCCCAGCACTGGACCCAGCACTCCAGATGCATTTCACCAGTGCTGAGCAGAGGGGAAGGATCACCTCCCTCAACCTGCTGGCAATGTTCTGCGTAATGCAGCCCAGTGTGCTGTTGGCCCTCTTTGCTGCTAGGGCACATTGCTGGCTCATGTTCAGCTTGTTGTCCACCAGGACCCCCAGGTCCTTCTTCAACCAGCTTTCCAGCTGGTTAGCCCCCAGTGTGTACTGGTGCATGGGATTGTTCCTCCCCAGGGGCAGGACTTCGTAGTTCCCTTTGTTGAACTTCATGAAGTTCCTGTTGGCCCATTTCTCCACCATGTCCAGGTCCCTCAAACTGACAGCGCAACTATCTGGTACATCAAGTGCTCCCCCAGTTTTGTTATGATCTGCAAAGTTGCTGAGGGTGCACTCTGTCCCATCGTCCAGCTTCATTGATGATAATATACTTGATTTCCTTGCGAGTAAGATTTCACTTCATGGCTGTACGAATCGAAGCATTTGATTATTTTCATCAATAATAGTAGTTTTAATAGCAGTTAGCCAAGAAGAATGTGTGTTTTGACTTGATATACATGCTATTTTGAATACTTTCAAATCAATACAGTGTATATTAAAGGGATTAAACTCTAGTTGCATGATAGACTTCAGGATAATTATAAATAGAAATTGTTGAATGGGTGTAGTCATAAGAAGGGCCATGCATTTCAGTATAATCAACTGTAAGTCTGTATCTCTAATATTGCACAGTGTAGGTCATAAAAGAAGATTTAGGGGCTACATGAACTGTACATGAGATCTCAAGGCAATGGTGAGCCAATAAGCATAATGCAAGTGGTTAATAAAAGTAAGGGAGCGGTTTTGGTATTAGTTAAGTCTTCCTCCGTGGTGTATTGCCTTGCTGTGATTATTACCCCTAAAGGACAAAGTCGGAAAATGGGAGTGTTCAAAGGAGAACCATATGAATGCTCGAAAAGATTAGAAAGCGTGCCCGGTAATGCGACATGTAATAATGTGCCATTCAATGAGCTCCAGCTATTGAGTTTATCAATGAGAAGATAAGGCGGTGATTTGATCCATTTGCATGTATTTACATGAGAAAAAGAAATGTAGGTGAGCAGACATTTTACTTGATTCAGTGGCTGAAAGTCATAGATAATAGCAGATTCAGACTGGAAATAATGTGAACATTTTCTGTTGTATGTGAATTTATCCTCTAACAGTAAGGATAATTAACTTCCAAAGGGCTATGGAAGATTCTCTGTCTCTGAAACAGAGTCGAGTATTTTTCAAAATGACTTATTCATTCAAACAATGAGACAGGGAAGTCCTGTGGTCCTGATTCAAGATGCTAGACAAGATAATCATAATGCTCCCCCTTGCCTTGATAAAATTAATCTTTTAATTAGATGTCCAGATTCCAGAGCACTCCTTGTAGCTCTGCCAATTGCAGTGAAATCTCTGACAAATCAGTCTCTGTGCTTTGTTTCTTTCCTCATCTGTAGAATGAGTGACTGCTTGGCTGTATCACATGGAACATGTTTTTGTTAGTTTTAATTAATTAATGAAAATTAGTTATTAAAAAAAATGACTTGTACAAGTATTTCACTAACCACTTCCTCACTGGGAGATGGAAAATAATTCTTTTGCATTTATTCTCACCTCTTCTGATCCATGTCCTAGATTAACAAGTACCATGCCAACATTCGCCTGTATGCTCACTCCAATGTCACACATTTCTATATGACTAATGTTGGGGGAGTGGGAGGGAGAACAGAACATGTAATTTTTACATTACAAATTTTGTTGACTTACTTGGTTCTCATTCTAGAACATTATTTAAATAAGTCTATTTAAGAAGTGAGTGACAAGTGCTGTCTTAAGGAAGAAACTAAAATGCGTAATTTAAAGCCATAAATCATCATCATTTTTTATTTTTATCCTTTCTGTTTGGTGATACGGTTATTTGGATTGCTTGTAGCCGTAAATCCACATATAGGCTGTGTCAAAGAAGAGCAAGCTCTCCGTGCTCAATGCATAAAGTCAGAGCAAAGCTCCACAGCAGATGGCCTTTTCTTTCCATTTCATGGACATCAGTTGTCACTGGGCAATTCATTATTTTCTACAGTTGAAGCAGCTGTGGATTACTGTAATTACGGATTTAATATATCTCTGACAATACAGTGTGAATACTAATTTGAACTTTATACATCTCCTTGGAATCAGGTTAATTTTCTCATGATTATATAGCTTCTGATTAACTAAAGATGTTTGCGAGGCTAATATTTTTCCTGCTACGGAAATAAATGGTGCATGGATTGCAAAATAATAGTGGTGCTTTTGGTGTTCAGTCTTGTTGAAAGTCCTAGGAGAGAATTTCTGAGTTCCCCAAAGCTTTTCAGATATCATGCTTTTGCTAATAACCTTGTTTTAAATTGTGAGTTTGGCTTTCCTAGGATACATATTGATCAATAGTGAATTATTTACTTGAATATTTATTTTGGAGAAAAAAGACACTTTTTAATAGAAATAATAGGCTAAGTGTACCAAAAGTTTGTATTACAGGAAAACTCTACTTTTGCCATGTTTGTTCTTTGCTTTAGAGGTTCCTTGCTTTAGAGGGCAAAATGTTTGCCTTGGTGCCATTTGTAGTTCTTGTATTATCCTCTTGAGAGTAGATTATGTTTTGCTATCATATGTTTTCCTTTTGAATAACTATTCATAGCTTCATGTCCTTATTCCAAGAGGTTTGCCTCAGCAAAATCCCACTGACTTCCGTGGAGTTATTCATGGTTCATGCTGATGAAGGAGAGGCATCCGATCCTAAATGCTGGGTGTGAGACGTGAGAGTCGGGGCTGATGTACGTWCATTTCTCTGAAATCAGTTGAAGTGGCACATGTGGGCCTGGAGGCAGAATTTTTGTATCTACTTCAATCAACACCAGCCTTTRCTGTGTTGCAGTGTGAATAGGTTGAGAAGGTGGTTTTCTGCAGTAAGTTTAGCTCTCGGGGAGGCAGGAACCCAAAGAATATTCTTTAACCATTTCCTTCCTATAGTAAGTACCCAASAAAGCATCAGGATGCCAAGAAACGACTCTTGAAGTTTTACGACTGATTTGTGAATACAGTAAAATGGGAACAAATGCTCCATATGCTGCACCGCGTTTGAAAACGGCGTGGCTGGGCAGGGGGAATGTGCTTATAAAGTTGTCCTGGTTCACCCCTGGAGGCAGGGACATCTCTCTACCAGAATGAAGTTGGTCGGGGGCGATTGACTTTCAGATCTTTTCTTTAGTCTGAGATGTGATTTCTTTAACCTAGCAATCTGATTTATTATTTTTTTTTGTACTGTACTTTTTTGAAATAAGCAGGAAGGCTTTATAGCATTACTAGAAAAAATCAGTAACGGACTCCCTGGAATACATTTCTTGTCCACAACCTTATTATGCCATGGTTTTTACCATTCTACTGGGAGATATCTAATAAGTTAAGTGCACTGTTCTTAGAATAATGAATCCTGTGGTTTGGTTTGTTTTTTTTTTAAGATGTGAGTCCAGAAACCTGCATATAAAAGTATTCTTCTTAAGGAGCGCTAGTCTAAAATGTGGAATGTGAAATTCCGAGTGGGATCATTATGTATTTCCAACAGCGCCTCTAGTTGAAATCTTCCGTGAGCTGGGGTGGCAGCAAATGAAGGTCGGATGGTGGCAATGACAGGCTTCCACACCCCGCGTCCGCTTCCCGGGAGCACCAAACACACGTGGCGGGTCCGAGGGGGCTCTGGAGATGCATCTTAAGCCTGGAAGATTCTCTGAAATGCTTAATCTGCATGGGATTCAGCATCCTAATTTACATGGAAGGCTATTTCTCTGGGATCCCCTAAGGCTTAAGAGAATAACGTGAAGGATTTGTCTGTGCTGATGATGTGATCAGTGRTACTAAGACTTTTAAGCACGGGCATGTTTGCTGGAATGAGCAAGGGAGCATTTGCTCCCCAGACTGCAGTTGATAGGAACTGAATTAGCAGGTCTCCTTACAC
This sequence comes from Oceanodroma leucorhoa, assembly GCA_030449065.1. Taxonomy (NCBI): domain Eukaryota; kingdom Metazoa; phylum Chordata; class Aves; order Procellariiformes; genus Oceanodroma; species Oceanodroma leucorhoa. The sequence continues at coordinate 336,324 of JASVER010000220.1, forward strand.
CCTGAGAGAACCACTTTGCTCTCTGCGCCTTACAAATCTTGGTGCTTTCGGGTGCGTAGAAATCATTTGATCTTTTATCCCATTTTTTAGGCATCAGAGTTAAACTGACTAGTCTGTAATCCTCTCCCTTTATTCTATTTTAAAAGTAGCCCCGATGTTTGCCCTTTCCAAATAGCATCTCGTCATCCTCTGTGAATTTTCAAAGACAGAGGTCGTTAAAGAGATTGTTTCAGTCCATTACCTAGGTATACCTGAATGAATTTCATCTGGCCCAGCCAGCTGGAAAATATCTAATCTTTATAAGCACTTTCCAACATGTTCTTTCCCTATTCCGTCTTGAGATTTTGGTTATTTGCCTCTGATATTAGCTGCCAGTTGAATGCAGCAAGGTAAAGATAGTGAGTACTGTAGCAAAAAAGACTTTAAATACTTCAGCTTTTATGGCATCATCTGTCAATAGCTCTTCTACTCTACTGAGCAGTACAACAACATTTTGCCTGGGTTTTTTCTTATTACAAATGGACTTGCAGAATCTTTTCTTGCTACCTTTGCTAGCTCCAAGTCATTTTTTTCTTTAGTCTCCATTTGTTTTCGGTGTTTGTTATTCTCTTTTACTCACACGGTATTCTGACTGTGTATATGGGTCCTTCCTGAGTTTGAAATCACTGAGCAGCTTGTGACTTAGCCAGGTTAATTCCTAGGTTTTTTCTGCATTGGGATGGTTTTCACTCACATCATTTCTCTAAGGAAATGTTTGCTCCCCATACCTTGTTTTCTCCTTTGACTTGCAGCTGTTGGTCCTTTTGTACTGCCAAGCCTCAGAGATCTTTAAGTGTCCTTCCTTTAAAGTCCTTTGTCTTTATTATGATGTTTTCTCTCTGAAGAATTAATTGTCACCTTCATGCAAGTTGTCTTTTGCCTTCTTTATCTTAGGGGGCTTCTCAGTGCTGGAACATCCCGCACCCAAACTGTGGTCTTTGCTACTATCACCAACACACTCCAAGGTTGCTGGACAACCTGTGCTCTGACATACATTTCCTGTAACATATCTGAGTAGTTGCAGTACTTCGTTACATCTTGTGCTTTGGTTGATTATTCCAGTTTCTGGTTAAAAAAACCCAACCTCTCTATTTTTCATTTSTGGTCTGGTGGACCTGCGTTATGGTAGTGCCCTCTGCTTCTCTTTTTTACATGATGACTTTCAGCAGGTCTGTCTCCCTTTTACAGACTGGAAGTAGAAGAGCAAATACTTTCTTGATGTGCAGGGCACTTCTTTATTTCCATAGCCTCCTTTCYGAATAAATTATATCATCTGTATTAACAATCTAGTCTTGTGAATTATTTACTGAGTCCCTCTTATTGCCCAATTATATTACAGTTTTAATAATGTACTAATTTCCTTCCAGCTCCTTTTGTGTATTCTCCACGATTCTTATAGAGATGTCTAATAGGGTCCACAGATCAATCCCACTTTACTCTTCAATGTGTTTCCTTCCCATGAGATTATCATGGCCAACACTGTCTTCCACAGGGTTTACACCCTTGTTCATTTCTTGTACCCACCTCAGGCTTTTATTTGTCAAACTCACCTGATCCTACTTAAAAAATTATTTCCCTGAGGTAAAYCAGGAGGTGAACAAAGTTGAAATTCCTCTTTTTCATAAGGTGAACTCTGTTCTTGCCCAGCGGTTCATGATGTATTATCTCTGAAGAAGGAAACTTCTTGTAGTGACCCGCCTGTCTTTGAAGGGGAGGGAAACGTGTGAAAAGGAAATGCAGCAAGATGCGATAGAGRAATCTTGATGGTTTTTTAAATCCTTCAGTGGTGTACGTGCTACGCCAGCAATACCACACTCTAAAATGGATCCTATATTTTCCCATAGTCTCTGGATGTTTGCAGTAGCTGGGCAGGCAGAATGAATTGTCTCAAGACTATTAAGATCATAAATTTGTGGTTTTCCTCCTCTCCCTGTAAATAACRGGAGTCGGTGCAGAGTGCGAGTCTGAGGCAATAAAGTCTCCATCTTCCACTTTTTAAGTTGAAAATCTGTGTTTATAAATAATGGCTGTTCCAGCTAATTAGATCCTTCAGTTGCTTGATGTGCCAGTGTGCTGATCTTGCCATAGCTCTTGTTTGCAGTCCTTGTTTTTCACGGGGTCGTGGAGCTGCTTAACACTTGCTGTCTTAATTAACGCATTTTGTCATAGAGTACTCGGGTCACTTCGTGCGTGTTTACACGTGTGCCCATGGAGGCGTATCTTCTCTGTGTGCAAGCATTTGCTTGAAGAGCCACGTAATTCGGAAGCTGGCCCCGATGCTCTGCCGTCCTGCTCCTCCTACCCAGCCCCACCGCGGGGCAAACAGCAAGCAGATTCCCAGGGCATCACCACTTGGAGAGGGTTTTCCGCTGCCCGGTGTTCATCCGATGGTAACACAATTTAATGAGACCTGCTTGAGTGTTTCAAGTGCCAGAAATACGCAAGGTCACTGTGTTTGCTGTGGTGAAAATCTGAATTTTAAAGGTTGAGCGCATTGGTAAGGCCAGACTATGGAATGCGTTGAGCTGTAGCAGCCTGCAGAACGTGATTAGGATGAGCAGGGATGCAAATGTCCCTTATGGGTGTGGTGGTCTTCCACACGCCAAATACTCCACTGTGTGTTGAAATCCTTTCTAAAATCACCCAGTATAACTCTGTAAGGAGAATGCTTTGTCAAGCTGCCACTTGACCTTTGAAGCAGCTTCATAAAGAAGCCTTTAATTAACTGTTTTAAACCTTTACTTCCCCACATACAAGGGAGCTCCCAGAAGGATACACTTCAGAAAAACAGAGCAAATTTTAGCAGCCAGTTAGCATAATTTATAAAAAGAAAATTTACTTTGGRTATCTGTTTCTCATCAATTTAAAAGATGTGGGCAAATTTGGTAGTTACAGAAGGATGCTGGCTGCATTTGAGGTTCAGGTTACCACACAGTTGAGGGATTTCAGCATTTCCTGATGTGATTTTTATGTAGGGTGKTTTTTTTAGTGAATAGAGAAAAATGTGATTTTTTTGTGAATAAGTTCTGCAAGTATATTTCATTGTGTGTAGTTATTTTAAAATTTATTCTGTATATATGAAATATTAGTTTTCCATGGTAGGATGAAATACCCTAAAGTCAATTAAGGTATTAAAGTCAATCCTTTATTTAATTCGGAGAAGGGTGCTTCAGACTGAAAACAGATTCACAGGCGATGCCGCAGTTTCAATTTTATAAAAGAAATGGGTAAATTCCTGCCAGAAAATAGGAGGTTATTGTGACTGAGAGAGGTGACAGTTCAGCAATGTGCATTTCTGTTATGTTGTTGTTTTGAAGCGGTGATCTGTGGGAAGGTGCCTGCACGAGCAGGACCACCGTTTCTTTGCATTTCCCACTGCTGCAGTGCCTACGGCTCCAAGTTGCTTTCTCGTGGGGGTGGTGATGAGGAAGACTGACCAGCAAATGTGGTACAATTAGTTGYACCTGTAACTAACGGCTGAGGTCGGGCGTTTTCCAGGAGCAGCTAGGTTTGTAATTCCTTCCTGCGGGAGTAAGAGGGACCGTACAGAGGAAAGGAGGATAAAGCTATTTTGAAGCCTCAAAGTAGTGAAACTGGTTTTTTTCCCCTAACTTCTGCCCGTGGCACAAATAAATATATTAATGAAAATAGATTTCATAGAGCGGGGGTACCCCGGTGCTGGCCGGAGAAGGAGCGGCCGAGGTGCCGGCGGGCCGGCCGGCGTGGTGGGATGCTCTGCCGGCAGGCTGCCGGTGAGCGGCACCCCGGCCCACGGGGCTCTGGGCCGCAGGCTGCACCGAAAGCCCTAAGGAGGGAGTTTCTGGTCTACTCAGAAGTCGAATATTGTGGTCTGTGTGGGGAGAATTGCGGTAAGATGGAAGAGCATGGAAATGGTGGAAGCCTTTCTTTTTCAAATGTTGTTTAATTTTTATTCACCCAGTACAGTTAGCTTCTTGGTTTCTTGAATACCAAGCCCGTGCATAAACACATGCACTCACACCCTCACACTTTTTCTTTTTTAATATTCCAGGTACTGGAAGTGACTTTTTAAAACCAAGATAAAATTACTTTTGTACTGAATAGAATATTATACTACCTGTCTCATCGCTGCAGTGCAGCTAGGGATGTAATTACTCAGATGTGGCTGATCACCTTTCTTGCTAGAAAAGGAGTTTGTATCCGTTCCATCATTGCTTTACAGTTTAAATCTTTAATGACATCTAGGCATAATGTGAAAGGCAGTGGACTAAGCAAGAGTGTTAGGTTTTGCTTCTCACCAAGGTGAAAAAAACCTCACGTGTGAGATCACACTTAAATCGGTGTAATCCTCGGCCTCGATGCCTATGGAAAAACTCGACGATTGGSCTGCACGTGGCTCGCAACAGCTGTCCGTCATGCCGACCGCGGCTGACGGTCCCGATGGTCTTCCCATCTGCTTGTGCCCATCTGTCTCTTGACTTTTACTTGGGCTGCAAGATCTTTGGGACAAGATGGGTATTTTTCCTTACATGTTTACAGCCAGTAGTATGCAAATATTCACTTGGCTGGCACAAGACTTATTTCAGAAAATGAATATGTATAAATTCTTCTTTTGTTTTCTGCTCTTTAGAATTGCTGCCTCAGGGAGAGCACAAAAATACACCCACCCCCTCACCCCCCCCCGCAGAGTAAATCCTCTTCTCAAATGAAACATTAAACACAAACGCCTGAACTTAGACTAAAATAATTAGTATACAGTGTATCTTTTGGCCTTCCCTTGGAGGAAAACCACTATTAAAATGAAACATTAAATATCCTGTACTCATGTGGAGAGTTCATTTAGTTTTCCTGGAATAATTTCATTCATGTCACATGGCTTAGCTTGCAGAAAAATTGAACGCAACTTCAGTGATATTTTAAGGTTGCAATTTAATCGGCAGTTGACTTTGGAAAACTAAATACAAACCCAGGAAGAGCCTGTTGCTGAGTAGAGGTAACTTCTGGTCAGTTCCAGGCCTGAAATAATAAAACCTTGTTATCATTTATTTTTCTCTTTTGTCTTGAGGTTGGCAGGAAAGCTGGAGCACTGGGCAGCAGCCTTTGCTACATCTTCCTTTTCCAGTTATGTTTATATCAGAGATGGAAAGCCAAAAAAAASCCCAAACCCATGCCAGAAAGAGGACTTTCTATCCCCTCTTATAGTGGGAGTGTAATACTCTCAGGAGAGGGATGCTGAAGCTTAAAAACCAGAAAGCTGGTTTGTGTTTGGATCTCCCCAGGGTGTCTGAGCCCAAGCCATGAGGGAGGGCACTGTTCCAGTGGTAGCAGGGATCCTGGGGGGACCAGCACCTCTCCAGAGGCAGATGCTCTTATTATTTACTACCATTTACATTTGTGCACAGGGCTCCATAACATTGGTACAACCATGCCACCTTGTGTTAATTTCTGTTTCCTTATGGCCTTGAGCAGTCAGAGAAAGAAAATTAAAAGAATTTTCTGCGTGTGGATGCATGTGTATATATATATATAATTTTTTAATGCTGTTAAACATTCACTTCTATCTCCCTGTCCRAGCCTGGTTGTGTATCAATAGCAGGTGAAGTGATTCCATTCTTGTCACTTTGTACTTTAAAATTTAGAATAAAGACATTATACCTCATAGTTATAGTTTCAAAATATGTTGACGATGAAGAAGTTGAGCTATTGTGGTATGTATGTGTCTAGTCCAGCATGGATAACTCTTTCTGGACTGCCATAAACTCCCTGCTTAAGAATGGGTTATGCCTCAGCTCAGGGGCATTTGGTCCATTATACCCCTGACTCCCTGGAAGTTTTGGGCAGGCAGGGGTCATCTGGGCAGAGAAATGACCTGTGGATTTTGCACCATAGAGTTARTAGCATTAAGAGTGTTTTATTGTGAGGAGTTACATTTGAGAATGCTCTAAATTAAAAAAAAAAATTGCTATGGATATGCATAAAGCTTTTCAAAAGAAAATGTATTAATTAAACTTTTGCCTCTTTTCTACATAGTCGGCAGCAGAGTATGTGAAGTCCCGCCTGCCTGAAGTCCTAAAACAGCATCTTCAGGACTACGAGAAGGACAAGGAGAACAGTGTGCTGTCTTACCAAACCATCCTGGAACAGCAGATTTTATCAATTGATCGAGAAATGCTGGAAAAGTTGACTGTATCCTATGACGAAGCAGGTATATTTGTGTTTCTTTCTAAGTTACATTTTACTGAAAAAAAATCGCTCACTTTCAGTCTTTCTCCCAAATACTAGTGCTTGTGCTGGCAAATTGAACTATGTCCTCAAAGGTATGAGGTGACTCAGTGAAACATTTCTTTCTCCTAAAATCAAGTTGAGATAGAAAATTTTTCCACTTCAGGGATTGAATACTAACTAGCTGAAAGGACAGTTATTTTTCTAACAGCGCTTTGTCCTTTGTAACACACTGATGTTGATTGATCTAGCCATGCCTCTTTACTGTCTCTGCAAGTGGTGCGACCTGGTTTCTGCTGGTTTCTCCTTCACTGCTAACTTATTTTTGGGGCTCACTTAGCTAAAAGTGTACTGAGTAGTCACAGAATGTGATTTTTCAAATGTGATACGATGCATGTGGATGGCCAAAACCAGATAATGTGTAGAGTGTTGGAGGCATTTTAACAGTGCAGTTACAGGGGTTTTCAGTTTTAATATTTACGTCTTAATAATTTGGAGGTTTTCTTAGTTATAGCTAATACTTTTTATTAGCATTTTTTTTCGAAGGAGTTAGAAATGTCTTCCAGCTTTTGGATCCATCACAGAGTTGTCCTGATGCATGGTCTTCTTTACAGTTACAGAGAAAAAAAGAGATGCTGTTGATATTTTTTGCTGATCTTCCAAAATAGCCACCAATATCTGCTGTGTGCCCACTCCCCTGAATCGTACCAAGTTTCTCGGTGTTTAGATACCTTGCAAAGAAAGAACCAAACAAAAAGAACAGTTCATTATTTTACTGCTGAATTAGTATTCACGGCGGCGAGTGGACTGGCGGTGCGTGCGGAGGTCTGCACAGACGAGGCATGTGTTTCCACTCCAGGTGTGTGCATGCCTGGCTCACTGCGCTCCCCCCGGTAGCACGTCTCTCGGCATCCTTCATTTCTTAGCTTTATCTGAAAGACRCTGCTCTCTTTTTCTCCACTTTAACCACTCATGGCTGAGAGCTACAACACACCATCTCCTTTCATCCTCAGCCCTACCAACCAGCCTCGGGCAGCCTTGTAGTACAAAAGAAAATTTATACTTAGAACGTCCTCATTTTGGGGTTTTTCTTAATCCCTGGTGGCACTTTCTTGTGGTGCCCTCGGGGAACCATGCTGAGCTCAGCTCCAGGTTTTCCTTCCAGCTGTTTTAGGCAGAAGCCTAGACCTCGTAACTGGGTTTTTCATCCCATTTCGATGGTGTTTGCCAGACACCATCCCGAGTGGGTCACTGTTTTGGTTGGACCTGGTTAGATGGCACTCTGCTAAAATCACCATCTTCTGAGTTTCTTGTCACTAGCCCAGCTCTGGAAAACCAAGCGCTGACAAGCTGGTGTTATTTTGTCCTATTAATTTGTACTCACGCTACAGCRCCCTGAAGTACTTCAAATGCTCAAACTACTTACCAACTTTGTTCAGACTCCTACTCAGACTCCCACTCACTAGCAACACGATTTTCTTAAGCTACTTCGATCTCAAAGGCGCTTGAGCAACTTTAAAATGCCATTTGCAGATTGCACGTTTTGGGTACTTACAGGGCTGTAAGCTTTAGTAACTTCAAGTGATTACAATGCTCTATTACTTTACCAATTATATTCACGCGCTCACCCAATAAATAAACCTGATTCTCTTAAACTGCTTTGATCTTGAATGCTCTTGARCCCCGTACCATGCCATTTGCAGACTACACATGTCATATACTTAAGGAGTCATATGAGTTCTCGGAGGACAGCAGAGTTAAAATGAGGGCGCGGGATATTTGTTTAATCACATATGGCCTGTTTTTAATGATGCATAAAAAAGAAGCTTCAAAAGTTGTTGCTTTCTGTTGCTTCTGTTTATCTGTTTTAACACAGAATTTACCAGACCGATGAATCATGTAAATCTTTTTCCCTGGTTTGGTCACTTCATCTCTCCAGTCACTTTGATTGATAGAAGTTTGTTAGGAAGGAAAAAATGCAGTGGAGGAAATTACTGACTCCTGTCAGAAGAAAAAGCAAGCATTTTCCTTTACTGAAAACTGTGTGTTTGTACAGAGAAAATAAAGATTAAAACTGCTTGAAACACACATTTGGGGATTTATATCATGCAATAAAACTATCATGTGGAAATGAGAAGCTACATAAATGACTAGTTTTGAGAAGTCCCAGCATATACACACATTCAGAACGGAGAGAGAGCACAGCTTGCTGTAAACAAAAAGCCAGAATTTCAGCTTCCTAATCAGGTAGAGACACCTCTAGAGATTAAAACACAGAGATGGAGCCCGCTCATCATTCTAATCATGTCACTTGTTTACTACACAAGCAGAAATAGTGCTACCTGCTCTTGAAGTAAGATCTGATTGTGAGCRAAGCACAGAAAATGGGCAGCTAAACATAATTGCAGCAGCTGTTCGTGATCCCAAGCACTCCAGCTCCTCAGCGCTCGAGCAGTTGTGTTGGTGACATTTTTCCTTTATTAGTGTTCTTCCATACCGAAGTCAATTTAAAGAGAAGATCAAGCTGCTGGTGGCACATAYGAAATGATGAAAGCAATCTTTAAAAATCAAAATGGTGAAAATAAAAGCRATTGTGATGTAAGGGGAAAATACAACTTTGTCTGGCGGGAGACTATGTGAGACATGAACAAAACCCATCCCAGAGAGCACTGTCAAGGGTTTAACTTCCGTAATCATGAGCAGTTGGAGTTCTGCTACGCATCAGCCAGCGAAACTAAAAAGTTAAATGTTTAAGGTACGTGATACAAGGGGTCAGTAGCCGACTGAAGCAGGGTGCTGCATGTAGGGGAGCACTTCCACAGCAAGGGAGCAGACCTTTTCCATCTGGGAGACCTTTCCCATCCCTCTTGGAAGGGCCATTTTCTGAGGGTTTGCGGAGTGCTCACCCCCAGCTAACTCCCCTTGCCCCAGGGGTGTCTCCCAAAGCGGGTAGAATTCAGCTGCRTCCATTTGCCAGAATAAAACAGAACTGCACTAAAATGGCTTGGGCTTCTGGTACAAATTTGCATGTTAATTTGACCTTTCTAGCAGCATGCAATATTATAACGTGCAGCTTCGATGGACTCGACATCCCAATGCCTCTTTTTGTAAATCTTTCCCTTTAGGAAATCAGTATATCAGAGCTACCGAATCAAATGAATTCATYTAAAAATACTCAAATGTTGACAAGATTTTTAGTGAGGTTTGACTAAGGAAGCTTTATAAAATGAAAGCAGGCCAAAAGTGACAGATGGGTACGAATCCTCTCATAATCTTTAAATCCCTTAGTTTAAAAAGTGGCATTCGTGACTAGCTAAGGCTGGGTTAATTTTGTGCGAGAACGTTTTTTCCCGCTGAAGCTTTATTGGATGTTAATCCTATTCCTTCAATTTATAGCATCTCTCAACATCTGGGGTGGTCAGCAACTACTCTGTACAAATACAAGTTTAGGATATTTAAAGTCACTTTGGCATTTAACTCTGGTGTGCCAGGCAGCTAAAGCCTGCTAGGAGATTCTGGTGGTGTCGTTGTATTGTAGGCAATAGGTTTTTCTTTAATGGATGGCCCCTCTCCCCCAGAGTCCTGTAGAAATTGAGTTTCATTATTGTGCGACAAAAAAGATGAATTTCATTTTTTCCCTGCCGTGAAGCAGTCATGAAAGATATTGATATTTAGGCACTGTATCCAGAGCCAGATGTCAGCCCAAAACATGTTTTCTTAGCTAATATTTGCCAGGGTGCCCCGTGTTTCCTGAGCCACCTGCAAGGAAAGCAGGTGGCTGCTCCTCCTCGTGTCCTCCCGGGGGGACCAAAAGCTTGTGCCTGGCCGGACCCTGCGCGCCTCTCCCTGCGGATGCAGTTTGCGTTAGATTTCATTTGAAAACCTTTARATACAGTTGATGTGCACCATTGCTTGAGATGGTCGCTGTCAGTACCGTAGTGTTTCTTAAAGTGAGTTTTTATGCTAGCAGTCCACGTCCCAAATTGCCTGCATACTCCAATTTTAGCAACAAAATTTATTTTCTGCTGAGATAAAATGTGGCCGTTAGCACCACAGCATATTGCACTTTGTCTCTGGATGAGATGGGGGTTTGGACTCTGCCTTCCCCAACCATGCCCCAGTGGTGTGCTCTCCCGGGGCATCCCAGGGTCCTTCAAAGCAGGCGATGCATCGTCCTCCACTCCTCACTCCCAGCACAGTTTAGTATATAATGAATGGATAAGGAATTAAATCAACTCCTTGTATTCAGCCTGTATTTCTGTGCTTCGCAGAAGACTGGGTCTGGTTTCTCTAGCAGCTGCAGCTGTGAAAACCGGCTCCGAGCGTAAACCCAAGGCTCAGACCTTCATTCCAACTGCAGGACCGCAACCCGGCGTAGATCCAGTCCCGTGAGCATTTGCTGTTTCTGGCAAAAGTACAGAAAAGCAAAAATATCCAAGATTAAATTTCAGCCCAAGAGGCTGGCAAATCCATCTGCTTCATGCAAACGTCCATGCTACTGTGGTCGCACTGGGAAAAGGTTAACTTTAATCATCGAGGGGCCGATGCTGCCCCTTTTTCAATTACAGTGCTCCCTTTCGGGCAGCGCAGGCAGGTGTTTTCCCCCAGAGAAAGTGACTACAAGGAGAAAATGAGAAAATTAAAGCAGTAAAATTGTACCAGAAATATATCCTATAATTTGGGGTAATAAATACCTTGCTGGGGAAAATCCTTTTTTCCCACTGCAAAGAGCTTTACCAGGTAAAGTCATCATTATGTTACATCGCAGTGAAGATAAACATCACAGCAAAGATAACTTACTTTATCTCAAGGTGGCTCGTGCACAGCAATAATCCATTAAAAATGCAGAAAGAGATCTGTTGGGTTTGTATGTCCACTTTCTTTAAAATAAATTTAAAAAGTATTGTCTTAYAATGCACACTCATGCTTGGACCATGCTTTTGGTATGTGTTTGACTGGCTCTTTTCACAGAAGGCTTGGTCTTTGGGGAAATACAGGAACACACTTTCAATAGAGGTGACTCGTCAGGTGTTTAAATCCTTGTCCTGACAAGGAGCCTCAGGAATATTCCTCTTCCAGTCTCGGCTACAGCCATTACCAGTAAGGCAGGGTATGGGCATGCTCTGCTGACAGCATTGGGAAGAGCAGACATCTGTAATCTCACAATTATACAGTGATAATGGTCCTGCAAGAACATGTAACACTGCCAAATATGAAATGACCTGAGCCTAAAAAATGGTTGGAAAGCTTTATGTAAGTTTTTAGGAGGGATTTAAAGAGCAGGAAGGGAAGTCATGCGCTAAACACGATAAAAACAACAGTTGCAAAGGCAATGGGTTGCACAGAATATGCAAGAACAAAACCAGGAGAGCCGCAAAGAAGCTGAGAGGAAGAGAAGAGCCAGAAATGATGTCTTTTTCTGAAGAAAAAGCATGTACAGGCAAAGAATGGTCATAGTAAACGATGTATTTCTATTATCTCGAGAGATGTTGCTGGGTAGGCTTTCTGTGTGCTGTGGTGAGCATCCCTTGACAGGGGTRTAGCAATCCAGTAAATTTATTTTCTGATGTGTGGCAAACACATTGACACAGCAGATCTGTAACTAACAGCGGTCGAATGTGTCGGGGCAACGTTTATTGCTGTGCCGGAGGCTTCCTTCTGACAAGGAGRAAACCGGAGTGGCCTGCAGGCCACTGTGGGGGGTGGCTTTCTCTCCAGGTCGGTTTTTAAATTATTTTAAGGTATTTTTAGATCATGTTCTTGAGATCAAGAASTCCTTTCTCTGGGTCTTTGGTTGCTGCAGTGAGAACTTGGCATTGTGCTTTTTCCAGATATTACAGTAGAAAGTTTCACTCCTTATAGCCAGATGATTACTACTGAATTTATTTAATCTCTGCCTTACACCCAACGCTTTTTTCGGCATATTTAATTTCTTTTACACATTAAAGCTACATGTTAAACTTGGTCACCGTAAACCAGTGCTCTTTTTCTGCAGAGGACCAGTACCTACAGCAGAAATCACAGGGCAGTCACCAAGGGTAGAATTTGTCTCTTTTCCCTTTCAATATCTGCATTATAGACATCCAATTCTGGACAACTTTTCTAGAGCTCTTCAATAGTCATTGGAAAGAAGCTCTTCAATAGTCACTTCTAGCGTGATTCATGGGTTTATTTTAAGCATCTACTTTAGTATGTGAAGAGTCATATCCTAAACGTGCCCGCTCTTTTCCATTGGCTGTGAATCAGCTTTTGCTCCCAGGTAAAATACAGGTAGACAGCCTTAGCTGGGAGCTGAACGCCAGCCTAAGGGTCTCTGTAGGTATACACATAAAAACATTTAACTTACATTTCAGGGTATAGCTTCAATGCAAACCATGCGACWCTCTAATTTCCTACGTTGTGGTCTTCCAGCTTTGGAGAATATTGGCAATGTTTGTAAACAACAAACATGTATTTAAGCCAGCCCAAGCGTGCTATATTCTTTTGTTCCATTAAAATAAATTTTTATTATTCATATAATTACAACCTTTCAGCAGAAGCTTGGAGCAGAAATAGCACTTTGACAGGTGCCTACTTGCCTGTGAAATATTCTTCACTTCCTCATCAATTTCTGAAGTAGGTATTTAGCTATTTAAATTTGTCAGCTAGCAGTCGATTTTTCAGAACCGACATAAACGTTAACAATATTTGGTTCGGGATATTTGGTAAATATATTTATATATTTGGTAAAACAAAAAAAGAAGTATTTTTGTATATTTGGTGAAACGTCTGTGCAGTGTAGGTGCAATGGTGACTCTACAGGGCTGKGTCAGTAAGTTATGGGGTTTTTTTATTAATCACGTGAAGTGTTCTGTTCTTACTCAAGCATACGTAACTATTTTCAGTCTTACTGTATAAATGCCATGTACTCCTCACTTTGGTATTTACACATTTGTAGCAATTTAAAAAAACAATTTAAAAAATCTACTATTACCAAAGTCCCGCAGAAAGAGAAGAAACCAACACAGCCTTGCAGAGTGCTGAGATTCAGAAGTGTAACAGAAAGTGGTTTTTATACCATTTAATGGTTTTAATACTAAGTATTACTAACTGAGCATTTCCTTTCTGTGTACTTATCGATTAAGTCTGGAAACCATCTTAAATGCACAAGCTTATTTTTAGGTGGTTACTTAATTCAGTCGTAACTTGTGGTGGAGTCAGTTCAGGTTCGTGCCCAGGGAAGGGGGTGGTTTGAGGTCTCCTGCGTTTGGGAAAGGTCSCTCCTCCGCGTTGCAAGAGTGCTTTTCAAGGGGTTTTTCAGTGATGCTGCATTGTCACCGCCTGATTGCCGTCTTTCCCTTTGTATCTTTGGCCTAATGAAAGACTTAAAAAGTATATAAGCTCTGGAGAATTAAAACCGCTATTTTAGGTTTATTTTGCATAAGATTTTGTTAGATTTCATTTGAAAACCTTTAGAATTCAGTTGATGTGCGCCATCGCTTGAGATGGTTGCTGTCAGTACCAGTGTTCTTCCTCAATTTCAGATGCACGTGTTGCATGCATAGACAGATGTGAGAATGGATTTATCTTATTTTTTTTATGATTTATTAAAAAGATACCAGACAGAGATAGAATTTGAAGACACAGCTTGCTGGAAATTCAGCGTAGGCAGCGAGATATCTGTTCCAGGCCTCCTGAAGAAGGCTATCCATCTCGGCGGAGGTGTGTCACCTGCTGATGGATGCAGAGATAAATGCCTGAAGGGTCTTGTGAGTAGCAGTGAAGACAGCGAAGTTTGTTCTGCCTACAAACCTGACAGACCATTTGAAGATCCTTATTAAATTTTCCYGCATCATTACCCAGACAAGCATAAACAGCATTGCTGTAGCAGGGTGGAGCGGCACAAAATCATCACCAGATACACCTTTGCAAAACTCTTCATTACACCCGCAATTGCAAAAATTCAATATTGAAATGAATATCTTCAGTCTCGCTGCTCCTAGCTTTGCCACATCATGTATGAAAAGCTAATATTTGGGTTCTTCTKAAAACATTTTAAGAGGAGAACCATTGAGAAGAAAATATATTGTAAGAACGTCAAGAGCATGCACATGATTKATGATCTAAGGGCGCTGCTGTGTTTCTGGAGATCGCTTGCGCTCTTGCACGCATCTTTGTGTCGTCTGTCCTTGCGTTCTCCCCATTTGCGGCAGCATTCAGCTCGTGCTAAGCCCTGCTTTGCATGCACAACTGCATTGCAWGCCACAATCAATCACTGTTAGCCTTTTCCATTATTTCCCAGTGTTTGAATTATACATGGGGAGATGTAGGAGGAAAAAGGAGCAGGAACAAAGGAGGCTTTCTGTTCTCATGTGAAGCTTTCTTAAAAACCCTATCCATAATCTGTAACAACCCATTAAGTTAAAGAAGTYGGTCATAAACAAGCAAAAACTGGCTCTTCCTCGTGCTATAACACCTGACAGTGGCAGTTGCCGAGTGTCAGCAATATCGGTGTTTTTTCCTCCCTCTGTGTGCATCTCTTCCAGGCAGCTCTGGGATGACGGGCTGCAGCCGCTGTCTGCCAGCGGCTTGGGCAGATCTTTAGTAAAATGTTCACCTGGGCTCCGTCTGCCAGTTGAATTTGCTGATCTCACATAAAAGTTCCCCCCAAACTGTGCTGTTTTCGTTCAGCCACGTGCTGGGAGGATGATTTCCAAGGTGACAGCTCTGCCCCAAAAAATTGGAAGTTCGGCAGGTGTGGAGGTTTTGCATTTGCAAATGGGCAAATTAAGGTTTGATACAAAGCACTGGAAGATACAGCCGGAAGATATAGAAGGAAAAAAGTACGGTCCGAGGTGACTTTTGGCCGGGCGTTGGAAGTTGATTAGCCCCAGAGTTTGATTAACCTGAAGAGGGGRAAAGTCACCAGCTCGAGTTAAGCTGCCACCCTTGCTCAGGCCAGCCAGCCTCAATTTACAGCTCAGTAAAATCTGCATCAGCAAATTTTGTGTGTTGGCTAGTGGAGGGGATGGGGACAGAGTTCTTGAATTAAATCACAAACCTCCTTAATTGTGTGTAATTCTGGTGCGTTATCACTCCTCATCCCTTTTTTCCTCCTCCTCTTGCTCCCACTCTTCTGCTAGTGCAGGAGATACAAACTAAGATCGCAATCCCTTTGGACAGGGTACGTGTTTGTATTTGTAATTTGGCGATACACCTTGGGCACCGAATAAATAACTCTTAAATACCGCCTTGCTGTACAGCTCTGCCTGTATACTAATAAGTGCCTTATTTGTTCGGGAATTAAGGCGGGTGATCCGTCATGCGAGTGCCTCAGGCCCAGCTGGAGAGCGCGGCAGATATTTACAGTGGTCCTCAATGAAATTAACTGCAGCCTGATAGACGGTCCTGCCACCGATGGGTGTTAGTCCTTCGTGAAACCTGGCCACGGGAGCCGAGGGACAATGTACTCATAGTACAAACCCATTTGTCGGATACAATTGCCAGCCGCAACGGGGATTTTCGAATTTCAGGCTGAGTGATGCGGAGATGCRCGCAGCATCTGTAAACTAGCCGTTAGTTACACCGTTTGTGAAGGATTTGCTAATTATATGTCTTGAGTTCAGTTTAGTGCCTACCCGCTGACACCTTATTTATAGCTGCTGCTTTAAGTCTGGTATTTATGGCTCAGGCACCTCAGGAAAGTGCAGGTCAGTTCCTGGGGTGCAAATGAAATTCTGAAGCCTTGAACATTTAGTCAGGACTGAGGTAAAGACAGAGATGTCACAGGACTYGGCACAAATTGGATGTTTTTAATTATTTTGGTGGTTTTTCTTTTTTCCAAGTGGGATTTTCATTTGCTTCTACTTTTTCCATGTGGTTACAGGCCTCGTTACGGTTGAATGTTGCTAATAAAAGCCTGTTGAGCATCTTGCATAACATTTTCTAACTAGATAAGGTCAGTCGTGCTCTTTCGCAGCCTCGTGGGGCAGCATGTGGAGCAGCGGCATTGCTGACCTTATTGCTGATGCTTAAAATCACTGAGCATCGGCTGTCCCTGTGCCGCCACCGGCAAACTTCTGCTTTGCTTGAAATGTAGGGCAGATCCTGCAGCAGGTCGGTCCCAAACTGAGTCCCTCAAAGCCAGTTAGTGTCATAAACGTAACATCTTTAATATCTTTGGCACTGTGATTGTGGAGGGGTTTATTTGTCTGACATTGCTAAGAGGATGGAATCCCTTTTTTTTCTTTTTTTTTTTTTTTTTTTTTGTGTGATCAGTTCTGCAGACTGTGTTTTACATTGAAATTTGATATATTTCCATAATGGGAAATGCAAAGGTGTAGAAGATTTCTAATGGATCCGTAGAAGATCTGTCTTACAGATAACAGAATTTGGGACAAATCTTAACAGACTACGCATATCTCACTGTAAAACTTTTAATAGCTTTTCTTTGTTTTTCAACTTTTATCCAGCTCTTCCTTAGAAAAGTTAAGGTATTGTTATTTTGAGAGAATACCCTTATCTTTCCCAATAAAAGTGTACAATTTCTTCCTGAACACCCTAGGTTCAAGAGCAGCTTTTGTTAACAGAGGCGGGTATTTTGCTGGGCTTGGAAGAGTCGTGATGTCCTCCGGCTCCTCTTCTGCCAGCCGTTTGACCCGACAGAAATCCCACCGCTCTGTTCTGAGGCTGCTCAGCACAGTTGCCGAGCTAAACGGAACCAAGCTGGTGACTGCCTTGGGTCAGAGCTACTCGGATCTCCTAGGGATGCCGCCCGTTCAAAGGAGATAAATTACATGAAATTGCCCCTAAATCTCGGTTCTGCTGTAGAGATCTGGGAATTGGGCAAAACATGTTCAACCACAGATTGGGGGAAAAAAATTAGGTGTAATTCCTATTTGAAACTTTTGTTTTTCAGTTTATACAGCCAAGGGAATGCTGCGCATTCGCTGCTGTTTGAGCTGGGGGCTGCGCTTCGTCTGCTCTGCCTGACATCTCTAAACCTCACTCTAAGCTAGACCCTTCGCTCTTGTTGCTTGGCTTATGTAGCATCTGGTTAGAGCTATTGCAGGAATAYGGTTTGAAAGAGTAGTAGCAGGATCCCTGTCTGTATATACACTACATATTGCATGATTGTCTACAGTCATTTCAGTTTCCAGTGCTTCAGGAGCTCTTACCATCAGAAGAATTCAGACTTTGCAGCTTGCGTGCAAACACTAGTGTTGCACTGACCACGCAGATTGTGTTTCAGCCGTGGATATCGAAGGCTCGCAGGGAAGSGTCAGCAAGACATTTCTTTTCCTCTCAAGTACAGACCTTAGCGTAGGCATTTTTTCTTGTCCTATCGCTGCAAGGCTGCACGGGAGGTTTAACTGCTGCAGAACGCCCRAGCCCTTCCGCAAAGGAGATGGCACGTGTGGTTTTCTGCACTTTAATTAGCCCGCTGACACACAGAAATTTCTAACCAGAGAAAATAAACTGTTTTCAACATATTTCTATTTCCAGCGTATTAAAGGRCTGAGCGGGATGTTCAGGTGAAACTAAACATGGGAGCGATACCAAGAGATCAACTTTTGAACTGCAATGGAGATTCCCTTTGTATTAAGATTATTTTTCATAAGGACAAGACATTAATCACGTGGTGCTAGGATAGCACGACGGTGGGAGCGCTCCCCGTTTCGGCTGCGGTATTGATGAGGTRATGTCAGAGCAGTCTGGAAGATGGAGAGGCTGCCCAAAAGGGTTTCCGTTTTTCAGTAATTAACTTTTGCTACCTGATGCACAGAACTTCCTTCCAGCTCTTGTTTTCCTACCTGGAAAACACTTTTAGGTATTTTTTGCATAACTGAGTCGGAACATCTACATGAATCTGTTAGTCTGTAAGTATATCCCAAATACGATGAATATAATGTGATTAATGGTAAACAGGCTTGAGTTATATACTCATTGATTAGACAGGAAAATAGGATCTATTTAAATAGAAATACAATATGGTTCTCTGTTTCAAATATAAAATCTTAAAACAGTACTGCATACAGCCAGGTAGGAATTGTTTTGTGGTGGAAATKAAGCTACAATCTTATAAAGATTTGAAGTAATTTCTATGTATTTCTAAGAATCCAATGTTTCTTTTAATCTATTTTAAAAGAAGGAGTTCTTTTAATTTTAGGGGAAAAATATGTTCTGTTGAGATGATTAAGGAATTATGAGATCTTGAATTTTCGGAATGGTTATTYTTAGGTTTGTGCTTTACAGAACTGACTTTTGCAGAGGAGTTTTGTTAACTGAAAGAAAGGGCAGGTGCAGCTCATTTTTAGGAAACACCAGCACTGAGGGGATTCAGGGACGAATGCCTGTACGATGTGTAGGCTGTTCAGTCCCATATACCTTGCAAGACATTTGAGGAAAAGGAGGTGGGTACTTYAAAAATGCACATGTATTTTTGAAAGGTATTGTGACTGATCAGCAGTTTATTTCATTTACAGGCGGTTAGCCCAGTAATCTGCCAAAATTGTGTATTTTGGAGATTATAATAGCATTTTCTCTAATCTGTGTAGCTTCTGCTAAAAGAAATTGTGTGGCTATTTAAACATTTCAATAGCCTATAAAGGAGCAAAGGACGAAAAAGTGCTAACGAGCACAATTAGCTTGGCCTTTCACAAAATCTTTGATGAAGGTTGGATGTCATTAGAGAAGCCAAAAATGCACGTGAGAAACGGCGCCTTGGATTAGAAACCAGCCAAGGAAGAGGCGCGCAGATCGCTGGGATCCAGCAAAAGGTTCTAYAGTGATCCCACCCCAATTACAGGTTGTTGGGATCGCTTTTGTTTGGCGAACTGTTGTTTTCAGTACGTGATTTGTCCCTCCTTTTCCCTGCAGACGTGGTGRTTTGGGGAGCATCAGAGCAAGGAAAGGCCTTCAGCCCCTGCCGTTCCCGCAGTTCCTCTCACTGCTGTAGCACGAATGAAACGTGAATGTCTGCTGCTTGGTTTTATCATTGCTTATCTTATAGATAAGCAGTGGATAATTAGATTTATTTTTATGGCTTTGGATTAGAATTGGTGGGTCACTTGGAGGACACGCAGAGGCGGCGTTTCATGATCTGGATGGTCTCACACCGCTTTTTATCCATATTCCTGGTGACTGGGAAGCAAGAGACACCCTTACCCTCCCTGATATACTTACTTATAGTATTTTTCTCAGTCTTGCCTATTCCACAGGCTATAATCAAACTTCTATTTGCATTCCCTGAGGGGTATGTGCAGAGCATGTAAAATAGAAATTCAGGAGACACATGGCTGGTCTCGACAGGAGGAGCTGAGGCAGATGGACACAGAGATGGTCTGCAGATATTAATGATAAAAATGTCACATATCTGCCCTGAAAACTGCTGAAGTCTTATTGTTTAGGATTTAAAGTCCCTGTAAGGCAAGTGGAAATGCATGGTCTATAAATGAGAAAGAAGCTGCATGCAGTGGAGAGTTGCTAGTGGAGAGTAAATGCAAATCTATGTTTTTGTTTATCCTGCTTTTTGCACTGTTCTGAGTAATTCTGTTTCCTTCTGGAGATTACTGAAGCTCGAAAATACTAGTTCTTGCTTAGTTATTGTGTGAATTCAAGCTTGAGCTGTTGAAAAAAGATGGGAAGGGGGTTTTTGAGTTGTTTTTTGATTGTTTTTTAATCAGTCCAGCCAAATAAGTACCAAATTTCTTGACCTGCAGTTGCTCTGAATGCGTTTCTGCTGAAAGGGTATGGCAGACCTCTAGTCTCCGGCGGTCAGGCATCCCAGGAGTGCTGTTGTACACTGTCAGTTTGTGAAAGGGGATCCAGACTTCCCAAAAAGCGGTTGTGTGGGTTGATTTAACATACCTCCCATCCGACTTGGGGTCACCGATAAGGCAGGACTGGCCGGAGCTGTTACTCCAGTGTCAGTTCACTACCTGGAGAAGGGATCTGGCTGCTTCAAACCTGCTGCTATTTTGAAAGATGCTGTCAGTGCAGGGCTCATGCTCTTCACACAGACATTTTCCCCAGCTCTGTGTTTGACCCTACGAAACGCAGACTGCGAAAGCTGTGTCCATCCGAGGATGGTGCAGGTCCAGGCACCTGGGATATTCCCTTTCTCATTAAGGTTACTGGGGATCCTTTTCCCTGCAGCTTCGCAGTGGTCCCAGCTGGTGCAGCCCACCTCCTCCTTCTGCAGAGCATCTCAAAGGCTGCGCATCCTTCACCTGTGAAGGTTTGTGCTCTTCCAGTCACTGCCTTGTTGTCTTCTAGTCTCTTTGCATGTCTCTCAGTCTCTCTATAAAAATTAATATTGATTAGATTTGGATTTTTTCTTGTCACTTTGCTTTGTTTCCAGAGATGAGATTAGACTAATTCCCTACTGCGCAGTCTTCTGTTTAATACAGACGAGCTGTCACAAGCCCTACCTGTGCGGGAGTTAATGTAGCTTTTAGCCCTCTGGGGTTTAATGCTTTTAGGCTAAACGCTAAGAGGACGCTGTTGGTCTCTCCAAGGATAATGATGATGGTCTCTGGTTTTGAGGTCATCCCTCTGCCAGTCGTCTTCTTTTTCCCTACGGAGTGAAGCTGAGTAAAACTCCACATCGGACGTGTTAGAAAGCTGAGASGAGGCAGCAAAGTTACCTGCTCCTTCTGCTGTGGTGGCACCACGAGGTGCYTGATAGTGCTTTTCACGCTGCCTCACCAACTCGAGGTTCGAGGGCGGCATCATGGGACGTTGGAGTGGGAAATGACGCCCGGGAAACTCATGGGAGAGAGCCTATGGCACTGACCACCCCATCCAAACCAGGCTGCAGGAGATGGGCAATGAAAGTGTTGGGATAAATACCTGCAAAGAAAACAGGCTGRCCCGTTAGTTGAGAGAAGAGACCCCTCTGGGGCGGAGAAGCAGGTGGGGAGGTCCGTATGGAAACACCGGCGATGTATGTGTTTGCAGATGGGGCTACGCAGAAGCAAGCCTACAGAGGGGACTGGGGGCTGGCCGGAGGCTGGACTGGAGAGAGGAGAGGGATGAAGGGGTCTTCAGAGGTGCTTGCGATTAGAGAAGCGAAGGGGAAAACYAGGAGAGGAGAGTGTCTCATCAGCCGAGAAGAAGCACTGAGCTGGCTGGGCTGGAGGCAGGGAAGAGGGATGAGAAGAGCTCGCTGTCTGCCCTGCGGCTGGAAAACAGTTACGATCTTGGYGGAAGCCGTTTGGATGGCGAGCCTGGGGCAGAGGCTGCGTTGGAGGAGGCGTAGCGTGGAGCTGGAGGGAAAGAAACCTCYGGCAGTGACTGCAAATGGCACCTGAGCTCACAGGTGAGGCAGGAGAGCAGTGATAGCCATAAAAATCATCAAGGGTAACGATGTTTTTTTAGAGAGGGGCATTACAAAGATGCGCCGCAAAAGAAAAGAGCCAGAGAAGCATAGGAATGAGGGGATAATGAATAAAAAATGTTAAAATCAAGTCACTAGAGTAGGAAGACGGGTCGATGGGAGGCAGCACGTGAGCAACCTCGGCACGCGTTTTGCAAATGGGGAAGCAACGGTTAAAACGTAGGAGGGGGAAGTCTCGTTTCTCAGTTTCCTGAGAAGGAGAGTCTGTGCGAAGAGCCACAGAAAAGGTGGGGGAGGACTGGGAAAAGCAGTGAGAAGGCACGCGTGGGAAGGACCGTTGTTCAGGAGGAAGAGCCTTGGCCGGGGACTTTTGCCATTTAAAAGCCTGAGATAAGGACAGGGTGGAGGTGTGATTTCTCACGAAGGAGGAATGGGCAAAAGTTTAGGGTTGAAGAGAGCGATGAGGGGGAAGAGGAAGGGAAGAGGTTACATGTGCTGATGTCCTGAAACCTGTGGGCATGAGAGACTTGGACAACAGAAGGAAAACTCGGCAAAGAGGGAGAAAAGAAGCGACGTGGTGAGTACCTGGTGAGACAAACTGCACTTTTGCTAATGGATTAGGATGAGACGAGGGCACTGGGGGAATTTCAACCAACTTGGGCCATCCGGAGCCCGAGAGCTCTGGTCCTCATCCCGAGCTGCCCCGCCAGCGGGGATTTGGAGCCAGGCGTCGGCAGGATTTTTTGACGCCGCAGGCGATGTGCCAGGTCTCCAGCGGCTGCGGGGTGAGCTGGATCATGCCTGGGCTCTCTAATGCCTTTTAATGTATTAATCAGGTCTGGTTTGCACTCTGGTGACTTTCCCTCCTTTAGATAAAGCAGTTTTCTAAAAACCGGTATAGCCAATGCAACCTTGACTTTTACAAGGTGCCTTGTCTGATACTAAAATACAACACCAATAATCTTACCTGACTTAAAAAAAAAAACAAAACACCTCTCTCTGCAGCCAGTATAGTACACGTTTTAAATTTTCAGGTAATTTTCTTTGTAAACTGCTCAGCAGGGTATTATTCAGGCAGCTGCATCGAGGGACTAATATAACATGTGTTCTCAATTTTGGACCCTTTATGTTGGGAATTTTCCATTGTGCAATTGCATTAAATCTGAGGCGGCTGACAAGAGCACGATGTTTTCTAACTCTACACAAGGTTAAATGACTGAAATAAAAATAGATGGAAAAGAAAACAAAGTAAAATAAGTTTGCTTTCTCATGTAATGGCAGGCAGTAGCGTGAGGTCAGGGACTTAACGATAGCCCAGCCATCAGTCAGGGACCGTGAAACAACTGATCCTTCCTCAGTCACTTTGGAAGTTATCTTCTGTTTCAGACACTTGTTATCTTTCATTCACACAGATCATATAACCAAGACAACTGTGTGCAAAGTTATCATTTTTATTAAATTCTGGTAATAATGACTATATTTGTGAAGCATTTTACTTTCTAAACTCCAGGGCTCTAGGATGTTATTTGCAGTATTTTCCTTACTAGGAACCACACGATTTTTCCTACTGCCTGTAGGAAAAATACACGCTGGGCTGGTGTCACGGGGAGGGGGAAGGCAATCTGCGGAGCTGTAGGGTGGTCTTGCACACAGGAGAGTCGATGAATTTACAAATGCAAATGTCGGGCCAAGGCGGCAGCTAGAGGTAAAGCCGGAGCTCTGATCTTCAGAAAGAAGTTGGGTGGTGGATCCCGGAGCCTTGCAGCCTCGTGTGCCGCACGTGGGTCTCTCTCCTGCAGCACTCCGGGATCCTTCTGGAGTTGGTTTGGGCCCTATATTCCCACCCAACAGGGCTTTCACTTTTGCCTCCGTTTTCACATCTCTCAGGTTTTGTTTTCAACCCAAATTGCAAAGGCGGCTGCTCTTTTTCTCGCTGAAGTTTAGATGAAATGTCAGACCAGCTTCAGCAGGTACCGGCCCTCTAGTCTCTTTCAGATTGTCAGCACGATGCTGCTTGAACATTTGTTAAGGAAAGTTTCATAAATAAAAGCAAGGGAGGGAGCCATTTACTGCTATAATTTTCTTATTGAAGCAGAGCTTTATGCATTTGCAGAGTTACTAGCATTCGTTCGGGTAGAGAATGAGGTGACCTCAAATGCTAAATCCCATTTTGTTCTGCTCAAATGACCAGCTGYACCCCACTACAGTAGTTTGTATCCTCATTATTGTTTTGTTGTGTTTGTGCTTTGGATACTGGTATTTTCATTACCACGTCCTTTGGCGTTAGCGCGGGTCTGTTGAGCAGGGTAGTAAGGCCGGGCACCTGCACCCGAACAGGGCGGGCAGCCAGGTGCCCCTTTCAGCACAGCCGCCTTCACACCCTTCGGTGCAATCTCGTTTAGCCTTCAGAGGAGATATTTCGTGAGCAGGCAGCTCATTTTGCAGGGTTCCTCGGGTGATCCTGGCAGACGGGTTCCTCTGCATGGCCTGTTGTTAGGTGAGCCGTTAAGTCGTGCAGTTAGCAGGGGGTTTTAGCAACAGAGGAGAAACTATATCCATTTAGGTCCGCAATGTGTCAGTCAACTGCAGAAAATAATGTGTGTATATATATACGCGCCTGTATTGTGAAAAAATAGCCCTAGTTTAGAGCTGTGCAAGACAGACCATTGAGTTAAAAATAAATCTTCAGAACACAGTGCATCTGAACACAAATTGTTTATTACTGGCTATTTTATTTATACCAGTCGTGGTATAAATACTGTTATGGGAAATGCTGTTCCCATACTGACATGGGAACAGCAAAACATAGTTTTTAATTCTGGGTTTGGACAGCCACGCAACAAGCAGCAGCTATGAGAATTTAGCTTTAAGACCACAGAGCGTAGACTGAAACCCTAATAGAGCTCYGCAGGAGCAATATCCCCGGGGGTCAGGGTGCCACTGATGGCAGGCAGTGCTGGAATGCCCCGTTGCCGGCRTTTTCCTTAAAACTGCGTCTTTGTCTGATTGGAACGTGCAAGCAGAGACGCGTTGCTTTGTAACACTGCTGTTGGTTGAGTTTCATCGCTGGGGCCCTCCATCAGGCATGCTGGCCCTGGGGGCTTCTTCCACAGCACCCCAGCTGTGATGCATCTTGTTTTTAACAAACAATCAGATGTAAATTAACAACAGAGGTGAAAACTCAACCACGTGCTTCTCTGGTCTACCTAAAAGGAAAAGAAAGCAGCCATTAAGTTAATTTTATTTACTGTTGAAGGATACTAGAGTACCTTTTGTAAAAATTTTAGCAGCACCATGTAATCTAAACTGAGTGCCAGGCACGTTCCCGTTTAATGTTTGTTAGTGTCTATCTAAAAACTTACTTGCCACCTTTCTATTCTAAAATATGAATGAAATTGTGACATCTGGTCCAAAGCCTGTGCAAGGAATATTGGTAATAGCTGGAGTTTTTATGAATACAGCTCACACTAGGTAGAAGGGGAAAATATAGAAAAAGTGTGGTCTTAATGGGCTCTGCTCTGCTCCACATTCATTCCACTTAAATAAGGAAAATAAGAACTATAGTGTTCTCACTTGAAAAACAGCCAATTTTTCCAATATTTTCCTGCCACCTTAGCCAACAAATACTATGCCTGTTGGACACGGTGGTCAATGACTAATTACATTTTCTGTGTATTTAAAGGTTAAAGTAATTAAAAATGTCAAATCTTTTCCTCTTTTCAATAAAAATATTTTTAAAAATTACCTCAGTTCTTGAGGGGACGAGAGGAGAGWGCTCTGTTTTACCCATGCATGGTCCAGTGCAGTAATTTCAGTTCAYAGAAGCTGCGAGTGGGCTCTGGGGCTAATTTGTACTTTTCTCTTACTACTTTCCTTGGCCATTAGGAAAAGCTGGCTCTCAGACGGAGACTGGAATACACTCCTCCCGCTTCAGCCCCTCTCTGCCATTATTAATAGGAAGAACATTTTCCGGCTAATCATTTATATATATACACACMCCCCATATATTTTTGCTTCCCATTCCCTTCTATTTTTTCCAGGTACGACTTGTTTGATCGCACTGTTGTCCGATAAAGAACTCACAGTGGCCAACGTTGGTGATTCACGAGGAGTCTTGTGTGACAAGGATGGGAATGCCATCCCCCTGTCACACGATCACAAGCCCTACCAACTGAAAGAGAGGAAGAGGATTAAAAGAGCTGGTGAGTCGTAACGTTTTTGCTTTGGATTGAAGGTTCATCTTTTTTCTTCTCTACCCTGTCAATAATATAGACTTTTCCCCTGAGAGAGACTGAAAGGTACCAGACTGAGGCATCAGCAGATAAAATCTTCCGTTATTAATACAGCACTTTTCAGTGGGATTTCATGGTGCAGAGAGAGAAGTGGAAGCAGATTGACCTGTCCCTTAATGAGCCAGTGTCGGAGTAAGAAGGGCAGCCTTCATCTTCAACGGCCACTTGACCGTCCCGGCCAGTTCCCTTGTGATCTCTGCAGGGAGCAAATTAATAAACAGGAGCAGCAGCATTACAGGCTGCTTCACACCAAACCGTATCAGCAGCCTTTATGTGAGAGGCTGGGTCTGAAGCTGAGTGAGGTTTAGTTCCTGAAATAAGCAGAGCCTGGATCTAATTCATCAAAGCTATTTTTCGTTCCCATATAGTGACTGCTAATGAGCACAAACATGTAAATTAYGGCAGGAGTATAGGGAAAGAATATAAGAAACAGCAACCTTTCCGCAATAAATCGTTCTCGCTTTCATCACTTGTCAGTTTAGCGACCTCCTGGGCTAGAAGTTRCATTTGGATCATCAAGTTTAATAGCCAATTCTCCATGAATTTGTCAAAGTCTCTTTTGAACCCGTTTCTGGTTTGGCTCCCACAGCAGCCTGCAGCAGCAAATTATTTGATGAAGAAAAAAAGTTCCTCTTGTTTGTGTTAAACCTACCGATGAGCATTGCCTCCAGAGGTGTGTTGCCTCTCTGCCTCCACGTCTTCGTCTGTAAAGTGGAAATAACAAGTTTCTCCCTGAGTRTAAAACATTTTTAAAACCTACAGGTTATCAATACGCTCACACCAGCATAAATGCCCGTACATGCGCGACGTGCGCTTTCAGTTTGTTTTTATCGCTGAGGAGGCCTAAGAGCAGTGGGGATCYTTCCTGCTGCTAGACAGAGAGCTGAGGTCACATATGTTCCCCAAAGGGGAAGAAAAAGTATATACAGATCCTAAGCAGAAGGAATAGGAGAATCTTGGTCTCACTTTGCTTCAACTCTGTACTTGGGCGGTGTTTCAATAAAACCTGGAGATTTTTCTGTAAAATTGCTTCCCTCTTAGCCAAGTCCAGGGCCTCTATGCAATTGTTTACTTAGAGAAGGCCTTCACTTAGGAGAAAAAAAAATAATTTGGGTGTTTCTTTTGTGTAGAAGTGAGGCTTTATAACACAGCAATGTGAAAAATGAACCTGGATTTTTGCAGGAATTTCCAACTTTGGAAGAAATAATTATTTTAATAGACAGGTAAATGTTATAACTATCTGCAGCTAAACCAGAAATATTCTATCTAGCCTAGTGGCTTAATGAATTAACTTCTCTGTTTCCTATTTCCCCATTGTATTATCATGGTTGATATGGCCTCATAGTGCTCTTAAAAACATACAATCCAGTTTATACTACTGCCAGATGCTTCTACATTTTGGAACATCCCTTCTTTACATACAGTAAGTGTAAAATTGAAGCAAAGTGCCCAAACTGAATTATCAAGCCTACATCGCTACTGTGACAGAAGTACCTGACTTTTTTCCACCATCTAGATTCTTTCTTGTCATGTAGAACTGAAGAAAGCGACAATAACCACATCATTATGTTACATTTCGGTTTTCCAACTTTATATTGCACCATCAAGCTGCACTGTCCCGTGCCCTGTAGGTAGTTATAAAATGACTGCACGTTGGTGTTAGTAGGATTAGATTTCGTTTAAAAGTGAAATCCATATAGCCACAGTTGAGAAAATATCCTTCAACCCTCAGTCTCATATAAATCAAGCTGAGGCAGCCTGAAACAGCAGCTCAAAGAAAAGCGTGACTGGCCCTGTGCCTTTCAGCGGGGCGTTAACATCGGGATGACAAATCTAAACTAATCCGTCATTTTTTGCTGCCACAGCGGACGTTAAGGAGGTTCGCTGCTTGCTGCTGTCGGCGGCCGGTGGGTGGGGAATGAATTCCGTCCCTCTCTTTTCCCCGCTCCCAGCTCCCAGTACAAAGTCTTAGTCAACCTGCAACCTGAAGAAAAAATTCCCATTCATCAGTCGGAGGTGACTCCAGCAGCTCTGGCACTGAAGCCCCAGAAGCCAACGCTGAGGTTTCTCGTGGGAGTTCCTGCAGGGCAGTGGGAGGTCACTGGTGCCCAAGCCTGCAGCCCAATGCCACACGGAAGGACAGCAGCTAAGAGAACAGGGCAGGGCCCTCGATTTTGAGCCGAGGTGCCGYATCCTGTGGAATTACCTGCTCCGCAGCGTGGCTGTGCAGTTTGCAGTACCGGCCGCAGGGTTTTTGTCAAGACCGACCGTTATTTTCAGAAGAGGCTGGCTGRCGCACGCTCACAAGCGCTGCGGTGCCGCTCGTCTCGCAGCTGAATGAGATCGGGGTCCCACCACTCTGACTCGTTCCTGGGGGATAGGGGAATGCAAGTCCTGCGACACAAGGATGCTGGTTTCCCCAGAAAACAAGGAATCTCCTTCTGATCGGGAGCTTGAGCGGTGTATATAGTACCAGCGTTAGACAGTAGCCTTGAAACAACCGTGGGTTTGGCTTGTGAAGAAACACTCAGTTGCAGAGCCACAAGGTGACTGTCACTGACAGAAATTTAAGTCRTTCACCTTGAACATAATCCTCCGAGCTCAGCTCTCACTAACATGCAAAATGTTTGTGYGGTTGCCAAAAATCTTCTATTTCTTTAATGCCTTTTCTTCTCCGATGACAACCAGCACTGCAGAATGTTTGCTCTTCCATGAGCATTTTTATGTATTCTGTATGGATGGCTTTATAAAAGAAAATATTAGAAGTGCCAAGAGACACTTCAGCAAACCACAGGAATTCAACTTGTGCCGTAGGCAGTTCCAGGTGCCATGTGAGAACGGCACCGAAAAGTCACTTTGTATGCGTAAGCACAGCCTGCAGAGGCTGGAGCGAGCGTGCTGCAGCGAGTTAGCAGCATCCGCCACCTCCCCTGCGAGTACGGTAACGGGTGSGGGCATCGCTGTCCTCTAACTGTGTGTAAAATGCCTATTCAAAACTGCCTCTTCTCAATTGCATCCCAGTACGGACAGGTGATCCCACTCCAGTTACTCTAGTCCTAATCACTTAGGAAACACCCCCCTGTGCTGGCGAGGAGGMGGCTGTGTGACAGTCAACCCAGGCGCCCTCAGAACCCACAGCAGCAGCTGGACGGGGTTTGTCTGACTGCMCGTCTGAAGAGGAGTTGCAGTAGGCTCACCAGTCCTTCCTTTTTTTGGCTGTGGAAGGAAACACCTTCATAATGGAGACTCCCTGGAAGTATTCATGAAGACACCCAGCTAAAAAGTTTTGTTTCTGCTGGTTTTAACACAAATCAAGTTTCAAGCGTTAAGCTACAATCATTAAATGAAATGTAGTTTCACCTGAAAGCAGGRGGAATTTATAGATTACATCAGCCAACCAGGAATGGAAATGCTGTATCGTAAGATTTAGGTGACTGGGTGACTGACAAATAACGTATAGGCTGAAGCGCAGAGCTGAAAACATTCTGGTAACTACAAAGAACAAAGACATTTATAAGAACACCAAAGCAGACAGCTTGCAGATGTGAAAGACAACAGTTCACCTAATTTTGTCATACGTTTTCACGTYCCATGTTTGCAAATTATTTGTCCTCAAGTGGCTTTTCATTCATGTTAAGATGACAGGAACATTGCTGTGAAACAGGGCACGCAGATGCACGCACAGGAGTTGAAGGAGCCTAAATTTTACTCTTTGACATTGAACTCTGTATAGTTCCCTCCCCGGCACAACCAGACTGTGTAACAGCCAGCTGCTGGCTGTGTCAGTCACCGATTTCAGTGCAAAACGTATCTCACTGTAAGCAACCCCTAAATAAAATCTATATTTTCAGCTAGAAGTACCCTTAATCCTGGTGATGGTAAAGTCAATCGGTCAGATCCCACATTGCATTTTTCTGACGTGAAATAAATTTTCGTGGTCTGTTTGTTCACCACAGTTTTTTGGTTCTTTTTGACACAGCTCATTCAAGGCAGTTTGACAGAAGAGCCTATAAATGTTTTTGCACTCGCTTCTTTGCTTTGTGCCTTARAAGTGAGATGTGCGTCCTGCTGCAGGGTGTTCTCAGTGTTGTTCCCTTCACARATCTTCTGAAATGGGGAAAACGTGAACTACCCAGAAGAAGGAGGGGTTTACTAACACAAGAATGTAAAGATTTGCTTTCAGGATTTTTGTCTTAACATTGCCGTAAGGCTTTCTGAACAGTCAGTTGGGCAGTACGGGAATACCTGTGTCCAGTAAGTTGTCGGTCTCACTGGGGGGGCAGAGAGCGCGAAGCTGCTTCGTTTGAAAGCAGAGCCGTTCCTGATTTCTCTGCTCCAGCTGTTTCAACAGCACTAGCAGCCACAATCCAGCTCTTCCCTGCAGCCCTCTGAGATTTACTTCAGGCGTCTCCTGCTTTGCGAGATGTATAGAGCTGTATACCTGAGGGTACTGCAGGATGAGKTTTTGGGTGGGTCTGGCAGGAAGCCAGAGAAATGCTTTAACTTTAAAAAGAACTGCTTTAAGTGTTGGTGTTTCTCTCCAGGTGGTTTTATCAGCTTTAATGGCTCCTGGCGCGTTCAGGGGATCCTGGCCATGTCCCGCTCGTTAGGAGATTACCCTCTGAAGAACCTGAATGTTGTCATTCCTGACCCTGATATTCTTACCTTTGACCTGGACAAACTGCAGCCAGAGTTCATGATCCTGGCCTCKGATGGTCTGTGGGATGCTTTCAGCAACGAGGAAGCTGTCCGATTCATCAAGGAACGCTTGGATGAACCACACTTCGGTGCAAAGAGTATAGTTCTACAGTCCTTTTACAGAGGATGTCCTGATAATATAACAGTGATGGTGGTCAAGTTCAGGAATAGCAGCAAAACAGAAGAACAGTAATTACCAGTCGTTCTCTGCCTCACTCTGAACTTAAAACAAACTCTTACATTTTAAACATAGTAGAAAGCTCTAGTAAATACCGTTAAGATTCTACACAAAAGGAACAGATCCCTCCGGTCTTTGTTCTTTGCTTAACAAAAGGAGCAATACAACAAATACATTCTGAGTGATTATAAGGATTAAGTTTGTTCACATGTACCTGTCTCCTGTGACCTTGCTGCTCCTTAGAAACTAACTGTAATCTTCCATTTCAGAATTTTCTTTCCAAATCCTGTGTAGACTTTCATTTGATTTCCTTACCTCTCATTTCTAATAGTCAAAGGTTCATCCAGATGCACAGCAGGGTCAGGGCAGTGCTGCCGCTTCAGAGCAAGTGATAGGAATGATGCTGCTTTTCACCCGTAGGGGTGACTCTTCAGAACGATGCTCTCATGTTTCTCATCTCTTTTCTTTTTTAATCTGCAGTGATACGGTTGTGTAGGAAAAGGTTTGCGATTATCGGCCTGTTATTGATATGAAGGAGGAAGAGGAGCCAACTATTAGCCTGCTACCACAGAACTGGCTCTCTCACTTTGTTTAACCTCCCCCTCGCCCTTAAATAAATCCCCGTCAAGCATGTGATTAGGTATAGTTACTGAATTACCTGAAGCCACATGTTTATTCAGTCTGTGCATTACTCGAATAGCATTTCTTCTATGCCGTACTGTATTCAAGCCAACTAATGTTAAACTTCAGCAAAATACTCTGAAGTCTGACACCTTCTATATCAAAAAATAGCTCTGTTGTGAAAGAAGAGCGTCTGTCATTCACCGAGACTCACCCTTACATTATTTTGGCATGGACTTTTCATAGGCATGTAAAGAAAGTAATGCAAGATAAAATTAATTTGATGAGTGACTGTTTGGAAAACTGATCAAAACAGGGCATTCCTTAGAGCTACCTAGATGGAAGTCAAGCCTCTTGAAGACTTCCTTGTAGTCTTCACTGCAGATTAATTTGTGGCGTTAATCCAGGGGAAGACCACTTTAGAACCGGTTTTTGGTATAATGTATAAATGCCAGGCAGTGTCATTGCACTGTAGAGATGAAAGCTTGTGTTAAATCTAGATAAAAATATGTTTAGATCTAACTTTTAGTATTTAATTGTATTATTTTGGAATGTGTGACTACTGTAAGTTTAAGTTTGCTCTACATGACTGATAACTTAGCTGGCTGCTTCATGATCGAGAGGCAGCAGTAGCAGAGTGAGAGGGCGATGCGTGTTAGAGGGCAGAGCAGGGCCTGAGCTGGAGGTTGGTATTTTGGATGGCTTGCTTACCCGCACCGTGGCCTAGAACAATCCTAGGGATTCCCTCCTCGCAAAACGTGGTCMTGGACGATCTGCTGAAGTCTCTTTGTCTTCAAGGTTGTCAGTATTTGGGTCCTGAGGTGAATCAGGGACATACTGCATTAACTAACTTTGTCTGTTTCTTGGATAAAGACACAGTATTACTTAGTTAAAAAGGTACTTGTTTCTCATCACCCACCTATAGCCCTTTCTGGGCAAGTGGCTTGCTGGTCCCAAAAATACTGTGATGTGTTGTGGTTGTGCTACGCGGGTGCGATGCCTCTCAAGACAAAAATGAGAGAGCATAAATTCTGCTCTCTGCTCGAGAAGSAATTCCCATCTTAGTCTTCTCATTTTTGTTCCCAGGTTCTCTCTTCTCCAACAAACTTCCCTCCTTTAGTTTGTTTGGAGATAATCACAACTCTTCATTGGATCTGTTGCTATTACCGGTGCTATGCAAATTGTATACGTGTCCTTTCTCATCCCAGACACTGGGTAGAGCCCCTGAGGAACAGACAAGTGAAAAGCAGAGGTATGAAAGCGTCCAGCATCCTCTGAAACCAGCAGGCACCCAGCCTGCGCTGGTCCTTCCCCGGAGGATGGACGGTTTTGGACTTTTTAAATCTCTTGAACAGTGCATTCAGTGAATTTCAAATGCAGCTTTGCAGTTAAATTGAGCAGCTAACAGGAAATGTTAATAATTGCAGAGTGCTTCAGTTATTTTACTTTGAAAAGGTATTTGAGGTCAGAACGCTGTGAAATGAAAACCTTGTGTGATATTTTCATGGGAGCGCTTAATCATGTACTCATAATGCTACAGCAGCAGTATTGAAACTGTGCTCCAGGCAGAGCTCATGGTGCRTGTAGCGTTTGCCTTTCCTTTCTCCTTCACAGATGATGTTTCCATTGTACTGGCTCGTCTTCGTAGGACACTGCCTGGATGTTTGTCAAAACAGCTGCCCAGGGAAAAGAAGAATTAGCCCCAGCAGCCTTCAGAACTCCAAAGCAGCGGGGCGCTTGTATAGCAGGGACATCACTACTAATCCTTCACAGGCATTTGAGAAATGGTCAGCTCCAAAAAAAAACGTTATAGACTAACGCCACTTGAGCGAAAAGCTCATGGCAGCCACTAAGCCTCCTGCAGCTCACGTTCTCCAGGTTAGAGCGCATTGCTGAGGGACGCCCGACCTTCTCCTGAGCACAGCGCGCTTGCTGTTTGCTCCGGCGCTCGAGATGGACGGGAGAGTGAGGCGGCAGGAATCGTACCCGTTCAGAGACTCCCGAAGCAGCTGTGAGGAGGCAGTGGGAGGGTGGCTCGCTCTGGAAGTAAGCCACGCTCACAGGATTTAGGAAAACACGTAGCGCAATGCAATACAGGACTGTYTTGCAGACGTGTCTGGATATTTATGCCAGGATTCATTTACTCTGTCACTCACAGGCCCATCCAGTCCGTTACTGGCCCTATTTCAACCTTTGAGTGTCTGCAGTTGCAACGATAGTTGTTTTAGCACCGTCAGTTTTCTGTGCAACACTCCCACCTTTGTAGTAGCTCTTTCCTGGCCAAAGACATTCATGCCAATGATCATCTGGTAAGGTTGTTGACTTTTATTACTTTAAAAAAACTAGTGACAGCTACTTTAGGTTTAAAGATGAAGGACTAATGGAGGTGACAGGCTTTGTGCAGTCTTCCACATACACGTGCAGTGCCTCCCTGCGGTCCCTGTTAGAAATCTGCTAAGAAGTTTTTCATCCTGCTCTAGACATCTGTAACTTTCCAGTCATGCAGATTTGTGCCAAATTCTGTCATGATACATACAGCTGTTGCATGACAAGATTAAGTAATGTACACATTGCTCRTGCAACCTAAACAATCTAGAGTCTGATCCTCCGCTGCCTTAATAATAYATCCTACATCTGGAAGGAACTGCCAGACACTGTAGCCAGAAATATCCCCAGGTACGCTCGAGCAGTGTGGCAGAACGGGCTACAGCATCAGAGAGGCAGACCTCAGTCCAGCACGCCGTCCTCAGTCCTGCCTTCCCGCCTGCGCACCTCTCCAAAAAAGGGAGATGCGTTGTGGTTAAAGTGCCTGGCAGCCATCTGAGCGCTCCCTCTTGCTGTACGCGTTCATGGCAGATTTTTGTTGCTTAAGCCCGAGCAGCTCCATTGGTGACATCTGTTCATCAAGAGCATCACATGGCAGAAAACTGGCAAGTTGCTGCCACAGAGCATCTTTCGTATGGCCCGATATGAAAAAAAATGTACCTTGTAATTAGTCATCTGATCCTTACTTGGAAGAATTTGGGCTCTTCCCAGTGGCAGTACAAGCTAACAGTTTAACTCACATAGTGCATTTTAAAGATACTACCATTTAGCTTTTCGTTCCGATTGTAGAGTACCACGTAGTTCATCATTCTGATGACGTACCGGTGGGGTTTTAGAAAGGCCGTTCATTCGTACRAGGGAAGGGCTACAGCCTTCGCCCTGGGTAGCGCCTGTGGGATCCCCACTCGAGGCCCCGGCCCGGTTAGCTGGGGTCACAGCTCCGTCTAGTGGCTGGCCTGGGTACTGAGCCAAAGTTAATGCCTTAAAAGTTCATAGTTGCTCCCTTAGCCCACGTAAAAAATGCATGTGACTTCGAGTCCCCCTTGTCCCTGATGCAGAAGTTTTGCTAGGAGGTCTAACGCAGACCCGTTCTCCCAGGCTGAATTTTACCGGGCTGAGCCSGCGCACCCCCGGGCACCGCCGAGGAAGGCAGCTGCTCAGCGGCTCAAAACCGCGGGGAAGKTTGGCCCCCCACGACCCTGCCCCGCATCCCCAGCTCACCCCCTGCACGGCTGGCTTCGCAACGCCGAACCATGTCAAACGCTTCTTTGCGCCATCCAAATGTTCGGCAACAGCGCGGCTTACGCGGAGCGCRGCGATCCAGCTTGGGATTGCCCGGAGTTCATCGCTAGTCTCGGGGGCGGCGGGAGACGCCGGTTTGTTTCGTATGAAATGTGCCCCGCTGCTTTGGTAGTGACGTCCCGCAGTAGCGGCCCGGGCGTATTGATCCTGTCACGGGGGAGGGATGGCCACAGGCGACGTGAGGACGGYGCCGGCGCTGCAGGCCTGACGTTTCTAAACACACAAAATCTGAAAKGAATCAGCCTGTTCTACTGCATAGAATGGTTTGGATAAATACAAATAAAGAAAATGCCATCTAACACCACGAGGTATTGTCTACTGACTTGTGAACACAAGGTCAGTACCAAAACTACTGCTAATGTCATTACGGTATGATACAATTTACATAAAGAAGTTGTGAAGTTTTTAGAATACAGAAGTTAGTACTAAAGCACCGCGTCAGCTTGAAGTAACAGCGTTTGCTACATAAACACTAATGCTCCATCTTGAAACTAAGGGACTTTTGTTCAGCTGTCTCACAGAATATAAGACGACATCCCTGCTTTAAATAATAAATATACTGCTAATGTATCTAATACTCATTTTACACAGAGACACATTTAGTAAATGATTACACTAAAGAAAATACCCTCACTAGCCTTTCATTTTCTAAAGTAGGTTTTTAGGCCTCCAGCCTGAAATCTGGCTGTACAAAATTGCAAGGTTAAAATTTAGAATGTTCTGCTGAAGTTTGGCAACTGTATAGACCAGAGCTGCTGCCCCTCAGTGTTGTGAATGTATTTATAAATTATCCTTCTAAACCTGAGGACTCGTATCTAAAAAGATATATACAATTAAGTTAATATTGACTTGAATTTTAAGTCACTTTTATTTATATAGTGCTGAATATATAAGGCTTCGGTAAGCAGCTGTTTTACATATAGTTTTCCCTTACATAAAGTTCTAGGTATCAGTTGTCTCTAGTTGTATATGATAGTCTAGATGCTCTGTTAAGCAAAAGATGTGTAGTCAAAGCAGTTGAAACCTGTCTAAAACCATCAATAAAGAGGCCGACATCAAAAGCAATTCTTGAGCCAAGTTTCGAAACCCACTTTTATGAGTAGGTCAGCTCAGTCTTAAGGAAGAACTCTGCACTAGTTGAGCAATAGGGAAATAAAGCGCTTTGTCTGCGTTTAAGAGACCAACCCTATATTCCTTTAMGCCTGTGGAGACGCGTCAGTACTTCTAGGGACACGGATGCTGAGAAATCTACTTCAGCCTGTATTCCACCAAGTTAATTAAATGAATAACCGGTTATAATGTTTTAGCAATCTAAACAGGGGATGTCAAACACGGCTCTCCAGGAATCCCTACGCTGTATTCAGGGGTGCGAGAGCAATATAGACGGAACGCCGCTTTACCCGCACTTGCGAGCCGGCTGCGCGTAGCGCGGGGTGCTCCCGGGCCGCTGCGGATGCGCTCCGCTGGCTGCTTCTGGGGTTGATGACACCAGAACTGCCATCTGTGATTTTTAAACTTTATCCTTCTGGTAAGAAAAACTTAAGTTATGTTAAAAACGTGATTCATTTGGAAAAAGTTCTTTGGAACTTTTGGAACAAAGTTCCATTCTGTACTGGATCGCTACGCTGCTCTTTGGTAAACCATTCCTATATGCGTAAGCTAGGTACAAAGCATCAGCAGTGGTTAGCAATTCTGGTTTTACAAATGAAATCCATTTTTATAAATTTCAAACCCATCCACCTTTAACACGGCAAACTGTAACAATCGCCTGCTAACTGCAAAGTTAACAGGAGCAGCATCTGGAAAAACAACATTAAAACCTGTACTGTGAATATTACACCGAGCGACTGTAAAACCACTTCTACCCAGGGTATTTGGAAATGCTCTCTAAGAAATGATCGAGGCAGACTCGTTACGAAAATGAACCCCACATTTAGAACTCTGCGAGGACAGGTCGGAGCTTTATTAACAAAAATCCTACACAAGATAACAAAATCGCGATGTTGAAGCGATCGGTCTTGGTTGAAGACAGCTTCCCCTCAGTACAACAGGGCTGCGTTACCGTAGATAAGAGCCTCTTCAGGCTTCCGCTTGTCACATTTTTTCACTCGGAGCCAGAAGTGTTTTTAAGATTTTTATCTTTTCTACAAGCTCAGGGGAGACTGCACTTTACTCCTAGGCGGAGGGCCACCGCAGGCAAAGCATCGGCGAGAGGAGGGGCAGGACGTCAGGCTGAGCCCCGTCCCGGTCGGGATGGACGCCGCACTGTCAAAAAAAACCTCACGCAGATAATTCGGATTAACGTGGCCTAGAAAATTAACGTGCTGCACAGCAACTGTCAGAAGGGGAGAGGAAAACAGAGCGCAGATACATAAACCGTCTCAAGGGAGGTCGCTTGGGGTAACCTTTGAAGTCCTTTTTTTATAGGAGGAAAACTAAGTCCCAAAGTCCCGTAACTGCAGGTGAGACGAACTGTATCGCAGGCGGTGCCTCCTGGTACGAGGTGCAGGTCGGTACTGCCTTTAGCTAACAATCACGTAAGGGCGGCATCTCAGAGACTGTGCTTTCTTCAGTCCTGTGAGAGGAAGTGGCTTTGTGATTTTTGGAAACCCAATATATAAATAGAGGGGGGGTGGGTTTGGTTTTGGTTTACAATTTTAGGTTTCCTTAAAATATGGACTCGGCTACATATGAAAAACAATAATAAACAAACCCAACCATCTGCTTAGCTTCATTTTAACTTTCCTTCCTTCCTACACAGAGTACTTGCATTTCGATACGGTTTACAGCTTAACATGCCATACACAGCTTTAAGACCTGGCAAGCTTTATTTAACAGAGACTGCAGAAAGCTTTACATCTCCTTCCCCACCACCTCTTTCTTAAGCAAACCGCAGAATACTTAATAAATGGCCAAAATGGGACACACTAGTCACATAAAAATGGAGATGAATGAAAATCTGAAAAATAGGGAGCAAAGCTCTGCCTCCCAGACCCCTTCAACGTACCTGACGCAACCGACAGACACCTACCAGGAACCCAGTGTCACGTTGTTTGGTTAACCTTCCATCAGTTTCTAGTTTAAATGTGAAAGAAATATGATAAAGTTCCATTATTTATCGTGCATCCAGGCATTCCTGAGTTAGTTACAATGAACCCGATTGAAATGCTTCAGTAGTAACTAGAAAACGTAAGACAAAACTTGGGAAAATATTCCAAACAGTCTGTGTCCTGGCAACACTGAACTGATCATAGAGAATAATGCCTCCGAGTTTGCAGCACATAGTATTTCATGGTTGATTTTGAACTTGTTTGTTCTAGAATGCACACAAAATATTTAAGCATTTTGACTTTTTAACTCTTCTGAAATAGTATACAGGCAACACAGGCTTGACATTTTACACTGTAAACCCCTTTTGCTATCCACCCAGCAGCAGTTTCCAAACGTCTTTGACCAATGGACTATTATTAGGCTTTTCAAGTCAGAAAGCCCCACAATTTTCCTATCAAAATCACAAGTGCTTAGAATTCTGATTTAATAGGGCTTTCTGAACCACTTGCCTGCAGGAGAAAAAGAATCTTAGGAGTTGGGAAAATCTTAGCGTGTGGTTTAGGCTTCGTTTGTAGTACAATATTGTAGGCAGATGCAATAAAATTTGGGGCCACCACTGACTTTAATGCTTACTCTAGTTCACAGTCTTAAGCTTTTTTTACCTCTTGCATGGCTGCTCACACTAGAAACTTCCCTGATATTTGCTTTAAGCAGAAACATTAGCTTAGTTATGAATTTTTATGGTCTCTTAAGCAATAATAAGGTCAGACTCAAATACAAACCAGATTTGGAAATGRGTTTTTTAAAAAAACAGGAGCAGGAATATTTTGCAATGTAAATTTCTTGCAGAATTGATGTCACTTTAGATTACAATTTCAGGTGGCATAAACAGATGACTGAATATAAACCTACATTTGTGAAAGCAAAAGCCTTGTAATCTGCGACCAGTGTTACCATTCTGGGGCACAAATATAAAAAATACCTTGCTTGGTGACAGTTGCGTTTTTATTGCAGTCCAGCCATTTCTCCGTGATGCTCGTTCCTTATTCTCTCAACAGGAGCACTGTCTGCTTTATCCTGTTTCTGAAGATTGCGTCGTCTTTCATAATTACATTTTTTTGAAAAAGCAATACAAACTGTGCTGTAGTATCAGTGTTCTTGTGASAATTTATTTCTAAACATTTAACACGGCAGGCTTACAAAAAAAATGGAGGGTTTTTTTTTTTACGCTGTATAAACAATCGAAGAACAAGTTAAACATTTCTCACGGAGCKCTCAGGATCTGACCACAGGACTACAACAATCAAATAACAGATCCTAAAACCATAGGAACAGCTGTAGTTTTTACCTGTTTCTAGAAATACAATAGCATTCTTCCCTCAGTTATGCAATACTGTACCTTTAGCTATTTAGTTTAACAAAAAAATCTATTTTTTAACAACTTTTACCTTAACATACATTCTTAGAAACACTGACATCTGAAACACTTGTCTATAGAGTATTCTCCCCAAGACCTCATTTTTATATCCAGAAAAATAACACATCCTATAATTCCATCAAAAAACCATGTGTTGGAAAGATAGCAAAATTCAGTACTGACCATAATCACAAKGTAACAAAAAACCTGGTGAAACCTCAAACTTGGTACTAGAGGTTTCTGCACCTCTTCTAATTTGTCTCTAAGAGACTATCTGAAAGACAGCCAAATGTAAATATATCATAACATCTTAGCTGTAGTACAAATGAGGTGGCAGTGCTCTGTCATTCTAGATGTACAGGATGTAACTGTAGTAGCTTCACTGTGTAGTGGTGTGTCAAGAAGAATTATGTTAATGCAATTGCAAATTCTGTATTGTTGTCTATTAGAAGTGTAAACTACTGAAAACTTGGCCTTGCTGATATGAATAAARTGATTAAAATATCCATCTTTACAGATATAGTAGAGTTTGTCTTCTTTAAGAAATACGAATCTTAGAATTCCTTACTTTTTCATTTTAAAATTTGAAGAAAGAAAACTATTTTAGAAACAGATATAAAGTCACAATATAAATGCATCTGTTTTAATCTTCCCTGCGTGGTTCCAAAGCTCTCGGGATGCACCAGTACACACGTATGAGTGTACAGCTGTGGGGTTTCATTATCCTGATGTATTAGAGATGTCTGGTAACTAAACTGCACGTGAACGCTACTGCATCTAGCCCTCTAGTAGTCTGCGAACATTATCAAAGACACCAAAACGACTCTCTTTTATACGTACATGGATACACCTAGGTACACACACACACAAAGCGCATCGCGTTGTCAGACCTCCCCTCGGCTGCTGCAGACCCCACACGGTCCCCAGGCTCGTAACGCTCTCGGAAGGATTACGGAGGCGATATGTCTAAATAAGGTGTAACGCTCTCAGCAGGATTACAGAGGTGGTATGTCGAAAGAAGGAGGTCGCTGTTACTTTCATGCTGGGCAGAGAACAAATACTTGAGAGTGGCAAAGGAGTGGCAAAAACAATTTAAAAAACCCAGGTGGGAATTTGGGAAGCAYCTTCAAAGCTGGTTTCTTGGCACAAACATTATTCCTCGTGACATTTCAGACACTGCAGAAGACTCAGGTAGAAATCCCGCGGTTACAGCAGAGCAGGTGGAG
The DNA here is from genome assembly GCA_030449065.1 of Oceanodroma leucorhoa. NCBI lineage: Eukaryota > Metazoa > Chordata > Aves > Procellariiformes > Oceanodroma > Oceanodroma leucorhoa. Next base: position 376,993 of record JASVER010000220.1, read on the forward strand.
AAGTGTCAGAGGAAGCCATGACAGTGTATTGCCGAGTATCCTGCGTGCGTAGGATACATGCTTGAAAAACTGCTTTGTGAATGCCTAATATTTTTATTTAAGAATATCAGAATGTCCCAGAGAAATGCTGCCATTGTAGTTCTGCCGCRGCAGCACAGCCCTCCTTCGGTCGAAGTCACCTCTCTAACTGTGTTTTTGTTTTGTGGTGCCCTGGACTTTATAAATAGGTTTAAGTTCATCTATTACTACAGAATCAAAGGCAAGTAACTGAAGTGCTCGATGACAAATCCTGCCAAAACCTGATTATTTCACTTGATGTCATGCCATGTACTGCAATCAGCTCTCTATACTTACAGATATCAAAACTAATTTTATAAAGAAAGAATTGTTGTTTATCTTCTGGAATACTGATGTTCACTTTAAGTATATTTAAGCAAATTCCAACATAAACATCCTCAAATTTAATAGGTTTGATATGACTCATCAGTTCATAAACCCTCAGCGCCAGTTTTCCATCCAATATATAACCCATACCACTGCAATATGGAGGATACAACTTGAACGGATATTCATCATGAGAGATATATGTTTTTTTGTAAAAGCCTCTGTAGGCAAAGTTATCTATAAGAGGATAACCAGTAAAAACATTTTCTGAGGAATTTAGCTTCAGAAGGAATTTTACCAAGTTAGCAGTATTGATGAAGACATCGGCATCAGTCTTCATGAGGAATCTAGCATTTGGACAGAACTCGGTGGCCCACCGAAACGCCATGATCGTTTTCAAGGTGAGATTGTCGTAAGTGTCCATAAAATCTTGGCGAATTATGTCACCATAGAGGATGCTTTCATCTTCTACCGACAGCGCTGCGGCATCGTCCTCTCTTTGAGCGTCCTGACCTAGCAAGAACAGGGTTAGAATTCGATGTCCCCACCAGAAGTTCTGAGATCCCCATGTTATCCTGATGGCCTGCCTCGACTTCACATCCTTAGGACGCGAAGACACCAGGATGACTAGAAACGGATTTACGTCTTTGCATTTCAAGCGCTCCCGCAGTGTGAAGAGGTAGCGTTGCTTGTAAATCGGTTCATATTCATAGAAGTACATGAGGTTTGCACGCTCAATCACGGTGTCGGAAGAAAAAGTTATGTACCACATTGTTATGACAGAAAATACAAGGAGAAACAAAAAAATCCATTTTAATGTTCTTACGTACAGGACACTAACTGGAACTGGGCAATAACTCATTTGCAGAAGCGCATCARTGACCTTTAAAAACTGCACCGCAAGTTCTGAAGCATGTTTCTTGCTGAAAAAGAAATGAGAAAGTAGTATTCAGAATGCTATTATTCAAATATTATCTTTTTCTTATCTTGTCTAAAGTGTCAGTTGAAAGCATGCTATAATAGAATGAAGACAAAACCAAGACTCATTGGTCCAGCTGTTGTACACCACGAATGAATGCTGCCTGCCAGCAACAAGCACGAGCAGAACGCTGAGCTGATACTGAGCACGGCATGGATTGAAACCTCAGAGCTTTCACCTTGGAAACTTCCCCTAGGCAAACCTGAKCACTGCAAAAGATCACACGCCAAGCACTGCGATCCCAGAGACCTCAGCACAATGTCTTCGACTCAGATCTCAAGGAAGGAATGCCGTGCACGAAATCTAATGGCTACAAAGTGCTCAGCAAATTGATGTGCAGGGCTGCAAAAATGTGTAATTTATTTCAAAGAAAGGAAGTCCTACTAGTTTTCAGAAGCTGGAGCAAGCCAGCTGAGAAAGCAGGCAAAAAGAGAAGTACAAGCAAATATTTCATCCCTCATTTAAGGGTTGAGCAGCTAGGTGATGGGGGGAGAAGGACAAAATCRGCTTGCTTAGGAGCTGCAGACATGCAAACACAAACCTATCTCGACAGCCAGACTGAGCTCCTACACTGCCCAAAGAAACGGCTACTCCGACAACACRCAACACTATACAGCAATCATTTATYTTCTAATATGTGCTAATTAAATCAAGTGATTTAATAAAGGGGCATTGCAATCAATTTTGTCATAGCAGCTTTACAGTTCACCTAATGGGAGCAGCGGAGAATCCTGCAGCAGACAAGCTTCAAATCTTAAAGAAGTTTTGCAAATTCTTCTAATATTTTCCATTTAAACAAACAAGACACTATAAAATCCTCCTGCTACTTCCATCTGTGTAAGTTTCAAAGAGGAAAGGATCCCACCTGCATTATTTCTATGAAACGACTACAAAAATGYGACAGATCCGCTCAGCTCCGTCAGGCATGCCACACAAACCGAAAACAGCAAYCGGCGCAAGAGGTGAAGCCGAACCAAAGCCGTTTTTCGGCTAGAGACACACATCTTGCTCTGGAGCCCAATCTACACGGACAGGTACTTACAAACTCCCGTGGAGCCCACGCTGAAGATATTACTACAGTGTCAGGACTAGATATTCAAATCAATACATCTTTCCAAAACTAAATCTAAAAACAGAATCTCAGTCCTCTACCCTCCCCTTAGCAGTGCTTGCCTTTACTGTATTTCTTTAAAACTACATACGCTGTGAACATATATTAGATACCTTTAAGCCAAAGTAATTACAGTGTCTTCCTGTGGGAGTTCCAAACAATTTCTAATGTTTGCAGTAATAATATTTACCCTGCACTGTGAAGTATCCACAAAGACACAGTAAGGACAATGGAAGGTTCAATTTCACAGTGCAATTAATTACTATTTAACTTATCTTCGAAATGATCACCACAGGGCTTGTAGATGTTTTATATTTAAAAAAAATAAATCCAAACGCCAACATGGCACACTAGAATTTAGGTGAATTTGATTTGCCAGAGCCCACCTGCCTTGTATTTCTGTGTATGATTTGACTTTAATGATCCTTTAAAGGAAGCATTTGGAGCCCATTTCGCCAACGATGCATAGAACATCACTTAAAATGTATTAAAGCAGTTTTATACTAATAGCCATTTAAATAGAAGAAATTCAGATTGGTCCCTCTCAAAGCTGCATTACTCCAAAAATACTGTGTGGCTAGCAGAAGTCAGTCCGTCGCTAAAGGTACCTCACGTAACTGCAGATGAACGAGTGGGTTTTATTAAGAACTTCCTAACGTGACCGATGGTCTTTCCTAGCTTATAAAAACATAGAACCTCGGAAGTTTTTATGTTGATTCACTTCTTTTTCTCCACAAGGATTAAACATATTCAAGTGTAACAGAATAGAAGTACAGAGGAAACTATCAGTGGGACTGTTCAAACTGCATTTAGGGAAGTTGGTGATAACCGCAAAAAACTCAGGTTTGCTAATCTGGTATTTACCTCCCAGCTTTATGGGAAGAAAAAAAAAATAATAAAAATTCTCAATTCTTCTCTCTTTATATATACCAACCTGACTTTCAGTGAACAATATGAAGAATACATACTGGAAGAAAATAACCTAAGTTACATATCAGTGCTTATGTATTCGATTTTATRTAAATAACATTTCTCAGGGTTTGATGATCAATTTATAGTAAAAGCATATCAAAGTTTGACCAGTTCTTGMCTACCTAATGGAAAAAAAATCTGATTATAAGGATTTTGATTCTTTATGGACAGTAAAGCCTGATTACATGGCATTTTGAACAACAGAATCAGAGACCAATGCCTGATCTGCTAYGTAATGAAAAATCTGTGAAAATAAATCATCGATTCAGGTCCTTTGCCCACACTATGCGAAACACAACCATAAAGCTACCGTATCCTTATGAAAAGCCTGCACCACAGGGCATCCAGGAGGAGCTAGGACTCCTGAGGAGCTAGGAAGTCCAGTCCCCACAAACCCTGCTGTTCTCTTCCCTAAGGTCTCACTCCTCCAGTGATATGTTAAACTGTTTGCAAGCTAGCATAGGTTCACCAAAACGTGACTTTTATAATGGTCAYGGGGTAGAAACTACACTCCCCAAAACATGAGACAGCTATTTCTGCAGTGCCGAGAATTCAAAATACAGGCAGTCATCCTCCAACATCATTAAGCGCAGAACTCTGACTTCAAACACACGCAGAAAAGACAGAAGGGCAAATCAAGGGGGAAACCCTAACCACAGCCCTCAACAGGTAAATCCCCCTCTCCTCCCATTTCAAATGCTAAAACCAAAGTAACGAGGCTGAAGAAGTGGTYTGAAAGTCGAGCTGGCACTTTTGCTCGGAGGTGGAGCAGTTGCAGACCTTCCAGCTACGCCCAGGACAGGTTCTCTGCCACTTCCAGACTTTATCTGCCAGCAGTTTTTGCCTTCCAGTTGTACCGCGGCGGCACRGGATCCGCAGCAGGAGCAATACCAGGTCAAGAACTGCGCCTTTCCAGGGAAATACTTTCATGTGCTTCCAAGCTCACAGCTTGCTGGCATGACACGGCAGAGCCTGAGATTATGCTGACAGATAAAAATGATCAACTTTAAAACAATGTAAGAAAGCATGTACTGAGCATGCTCTGTAGTAATTTTGGATACATTTCTCACACTCTTCTATAGCTGGGTAATTATTGAGTGCAGACGTTCTTGATAGGAAAAAGGTGGCAAATTCTCATATTCATTAAAGTCTAGTAACTACAATAACCAACGGACAGTCTAATTTAAAGATTAAAAAAATACCATGTTTATAATGTCAGAGGTATAGAAAAATACATCCTTTTTTTTTTAAAGCTACCAGCAGAAATAATTTGGAAATATATTACTGTTCCTGGCTTCTCGTTTTCTTCACATGGCTTACCACCACTAGAAACTAAAGGAATCTTTGCAAGATCCTGGGCTATGATGATCTAATATAACAATACTTTAAAAATTATTTTAAATAACCTTTAACAATGACTTGCTCTCACCTCAGATTGCCCAAGACATCTTAGTTCTCCGTTCTAGGCAACTTTTCGCAACGCATAGATGAATTAAGAGGTAACAGCCCAGATGGTAGAATTCATTRAGAGGAAAGCTACCGCCCCCTGCTGAAACCAGATAAAAATTTAAAGCCATTGAGCTGTTTTCTATTAAACAAAGGAAAATACGATGACAGTAATTTCGTATTCATACACGAGGTTCCCCCCCGCACGCAGCTTACAGAGCTCGCTCTTCCTCCCCCCCCCGCCCACCCATAAGGCGCTTCGCCGGGGGCGGGTGCACCCCCTCCCTTGCTGTCCCGACACCGCCGCCTCACGACATGCCGGAGGGGGGACACAGGACCCGCGGGCTGCCACCCCCTCCCGACCCGCCGTCACGGCGTTAAATGGCGGCGCCACCGCCGGGCCCGCCCGCGCGCCCCCTCAGGCCCGCGGCGGGGAGCCGCGCTGCCCTCCCGCCCTCGCGCCCGCTGTTACCGTGCCGCCCGCGGCCGCCTCCCGCCCGCCCGCCCGGCGGGGCACCGCACCGCACCGRACCGCACCGCACCGCACCGCACCGCGCCTCCTCACAGCAACGCGCTCGGGGGAAGCGGGGGGCGGCCGGCGGCGGCGGGCACCGGGAAATGCCCGCCTCCTCCCCTTCCGCCTGCTGGCAGGGGCCGCCGCGGGCCGCCCGCTCGGGGAGCGGGGTGCGGGAGGGCCGCTGCGGGGCCTGCGGGGGGAGCACGGAGCAAGCGGCGTTCCTGGGCTCCCGGCCTTCCCCCGGAGCGCGGCCTGGGCCGGGGTTGGTCCTGGCGGCCCTCGTAGGGCTCCAGCTGGTTCCTTCTTTTAAAAATCACCGCACAGTCAGGGGTGAGACGAAAGCTTACGGATTCCGGGGAGGAAGAGACAGGCGTTGTCAAATTGAACTTGCTCTCTTGCTTCAGCTACTAGAATTGATCATGGTGAGGATGCACCCCCCAGCCTCCCTAAATTATTACATTAATTACATTTTGTAACGTTACAGAAGCACGCGGCCGTGGTGGAATATCCTGCTTGGACAACTTGGGAACCTACATAGTTTACGTAAACCTACACAGTTTACGAAAGGTTTATTGTGCAAAGTTTGAGTTCAGAATAATCGACGGTAAATCCGCTGTCCCAGATTTGGTTTATTCCTCTGGGTTTTTTAAACTGAACATACAGGCAAACCCTACACAAGCAAGATAGCCTCACCCCGGCAAAGCTAATACACCTTTGGAAAAATCAAAGGTAGATTTCTCATTCTTTCTACTGCTCGCCTTTTGGCGCAAATGTAGATTGGGAACCTGCAAGCAGAAGGCTGCATCACGCCGTATCTCGTGCAGCTGACTGCGTCTCTGTTTTGATCTCGTGCTGATACACTCCAAAGTAACGCGGGAAATCGTGACTGGAAGTGGCTCAGCAGCACAAAATCTTGCCCTGAACCAAACTCACGTTTGACTCAGGTACAGTTAAAAACTGCAAAACCACGGCGTCCTCAGAAGCTAGCTGTTCTGTCCTGGAAATAAATTTAATTAGCTTGTAAACAAGTCAGACATTGCTTAATCACTTCTTTAAAGTGATAGTCTGATGTAATAAAATAACAGTTGAGGCCATAAATATTGAATACAGTTGGAGCAGGCATCTAGAGCAGAGAACTGTGAGCAATCTTAAAATCACAGCACTACCCAGGGACACAGACCATCCATCCCCTCTGTCACTGCGCGCGCAGGAGGGAGGTTTTGCCCTTGATCAAGATAACCGTGTTTCAAGGAAATGGCGTGCCATTCTGCAGGGAATTATGATTCATTTGACTGTGTTAACAATGTGTTTTGCATCATTTCCTGCATCCCCATCTTTATAATCATTCATATACATATAAAGAAATGCAAACACTTTCCTCCCTGGTTTAATACATCATGACCTGCTTCTGAAAAAAATCCTACACATAACCTATACATGTCATTAAATGTGAAAAACGTACAACAGTGAGTATGTCACTGTCATCTTTTGTTGCTCCCAATTAGTTCTAGTACAACCCTTTTAGCTTCAAGAGAAACCAGATTATAACTTGTCTCTCAAGACTAACATTTATTTTACGCAACGTGTAATATCTGAGCAACCAATGTTGTAATTATCAAAATGATTACCCTATTTGGTAATTTGGCCATTTGGCCAGAAGACATTTACATCTTTTTGCTGATTATGTACTTTCTGAAGCAAAGACAAATGGTAATAACTAATATTGGTGCATTGGGTATRAGGGCAAATAAGTATTGCAATACGCAGTATGCGTTGGACCAGCCCAACGTAGGTCTACTAACTGTCAAAAAAATGGAGACTCAAGATAAATTAAATAATAYTAGACTAAATAGTCTATCTCCTCTTTTTTTTATTCCGCTCGTTAGAATGCTGGCAAAAAAAAATGATCTTTTGATCAAGGCTCAGCTATTTCCCCCCTTCTTGTTTTTTTCTTGAAGGAAATCTTGATCGTAGATCAGCGGGCAACAACAGAATAGAGCAYAATGAAGCTAATGGACATTTGTAATTCCAGGTAGCTGAATCTCCGCAATGACCAGATCATAAGATGTATATTCGGTCTCCACCACGCAGAGTGCAGTTAGACTTGTTCATACAGACATAACTCACCGAGTTTACACCTTGGCGTAATCAAAGCCGGCAACTTCATGCATGAGTGGGCAGGAGGAGTAACTGCTGGAGTCTGAGGCAGCCAGTTAGAGCAGAGCACATTTTTAAGTGGAGTTCTCTTATGGTTTGATTGAGTCCTGTGCCCATGGTTTCTCACATTAGAAACCACTTGAGATTAATTTGTTGCTGGGAGATGAGATGCACCAATAAAACCAGGTACCTTGTCATTTTATGGATTGATAAGTATGGACAAACCTTAAGATTTCCCCTCCTCGCTGGCTGTGTTTATATTTTGTTTCTTTTCCAAAATGGATGCAGATGCAGTAATAAAGGGATTTATCTCTGGGCAGACAGCTAGCGGTTCCCTGGACCATGGGATTAGGCAGTATAACCAGGCTGCTGCTGGTTCACTACACACAATTTTACAACGTAAAGAGTTCTTAAATGGTCATGTAAGTGCGGTTCATTGTTCAAACATGTTTGAGGACTGTAACCTTTGCACTTGTGACCAATTGGTACGTTACTCATAGTTGTTCCACCCACAGGCTTGGCACTGAACGTTACACCTTCATAAATACTGTTTGCATATTATCAAGTTGATAAAAGGCAGCATGTATTTGTACAGAGCTTTTATTTACTCTTCATAGCGCAAAGCTGCTTCTTTCCCTTCCTCTTCCTTACTCTCTGTGCTTCGTCTCACGGAGGAAGACATACATCTTACCGACAAAAACTGGCTTCATGGAAGACGGTGAATTCCAGCTTTAAAGGCTTACTAGAGAACACCACGGCACAAATGGGCCTCCAGAACACCAAACACTCCAAAGCCAAGCAAGCTAATATACTGATGTTAGGACTTGATTCTGCGGGAAAATCTTTGCTGTTGTACAGGTTCAAGTATAACGATGTTTTTCTAACAGTTCCAACAATTGGCTTTAATGTTGATATGATTGAAACCAGGGAAGATTTTACATTGACGATTTGGGATGTTGGAGGACAACAGAAAATGAGACAGGTTTGGTGCAATTTCCTGGAAAACGCAGACGGACTGCTGTATGTTGTGGACAGCTCTGATAAGCAACGTCTGGAAGAATCAAAGGAAGAATTTGAACTCATTTTAAAGAATGAATTTCTAAAAAGCGTACCAGTCGTCGTGCTAGCGAACAAGCAGGATTTGCCTGGAGCTTTGAACGCTAAGGAAATAACCAGGAGATTCAACATGAAGAAGTACTGCAGTGACAGAAATTGGTATGTACAACCCTGTTGTGCTGTCACAGGAGAAGGTTTGTCAGAAGCTCTCCAAAGACTAACCACATTTGCAAAACAGTACAGCAGATCAAAGGAGACTTCTACAATCTTTAAGGAAATGGAAACACTTTAAGAATTTATATCATCAAATTCTGGTGAACTTTAATCAACATATTTTGTTGGACAGACTAAATCTGAAAATACTGGATTCTGGAGAACTCTTATAAGTAAATATTTATAATGACCTTTGATAATATTCAATTATACTGTTACACCTGCAGATGCTTCTGAGATACTACTATGGAGCATTTTATTAGCGATTGTACACTCGAGGTTATTCAGCTCAGAAGTGTGGATATTGAATGATGAAAAATGTGGAGCTGAGCTTCTGAATTTAGCAAGTGGAAACAAAATAGGTGAGCAGTGCTTAAAATGCTTAAATCAAGTTATTTTGTCAAGACGCAAAATAGCCAAGTCGTTTGTTCAGCAAGAAAAGCAAGAGATAAAATGTTTTATAGTAAATGCTCCGTGGATGTATTTCTCATGTAAAAATACAGTCATTTTAGAGCTTAAACTCTTAGTTACGTAGAAGAGAACCTATGAATCTGAAATACTTTTTGGATATTATTGCATTCCGGAACCAATTACTCCAAACAGATTTTAACAAGCAGGATCTGCTCCTCATCAAGCCACAGACAAAGCGGAGATCCAGTGCCGTGTGTAAGGTGTAGGTCTGATGTCCCGTTGTTACAGATTTCTATGTACCAATTTCTTTGTTTCTGCACTGTTGGATTGCTGTCCTTAGCCAAGAGCAGAGCAATGGAAGCCAGCACGGGATCAGTCCAGCGAAGCACTGATCCCCATTGGTTTTGGGGGGGGGGGGAAAGGGGAGAGGAATGGGGGGATTGGCTCTGCGGGAATTTTTTTATAGACCTTGATGGGTCCTGTCCTGCCTGTACTGAAGCCACCTGAAATTTTGTTACTGATAAATTTAGGTTTGATTAAATGTGACATAAGTGGCACAAAATTGCTAATCCTATTAGTACAGTTTGTAGAAAAAAATTCCAAATTAAATTTCTGTTCAGATTTCCTGATTGATGAAGGAGTGAATTAGTATTCTGAATGCCATTAAAGCAACGAAGGATTGGTAACTAGAAGACTAATTGAACTGTATCAACGATGAAAACAGTTTAAACACTAAGGCTGAAAAGTTAATAGGGCCTACTCTTTTAAAAACAAGAGAAAGAGACCATGTAATTATTGGTTATACAGTCAAGAAAATCCTGCCCAATTATTTCTGCCTTCTTGAGCAATGTCTGCAGAGGTAGGATGCTCCAGTGGTTACGACGCTTGCTTAGATAGATGGATTTTTTTTTCCCTACATCTACCACAATCTTTGACCACAGGCAAGTCATTTAATCACTCTGTGCCTTTACAGTCCCCTGGCAAAATGAACTTCGCAGTTATGCACTCTGAAAAAGTTGTGGCAAGGGTCAGCTTGTGAACCTTTCTCCTGCAACAAAACGATTATGCCAAGTAATTCACGTAAGAAATTTACATTTAGTTCTTACTAATAAACAGGCAGGAATTTCAAGTTATAGAAGGGTGAAGCAGCAAGAAAAGCACCCAGACGTATCCTGTTGTCTCATGCATATATTATTCAAAGACAAAAAATCATCAGGTGAATTTGCTGAAATAGTAAACAAAGGAAGGCTTCTCAACAGAAGCTGTTATTAATACTGGCCGTAATTACCATGGGCTAAATCCTGAGTCATGTTTAGACTACATTTCTAAAAGGAGAGCAAGTATTTAGACTTGTCATTGCCTGGTCTGATGATTTAGGCTGAATACAAACTATCATCTTCTGTCCCAAAAAAGATTTTTAAAAGTCTACAGCAATGGGAACATTATTTTTCTAAACCCAACAATTCAATGTTAAAAAATGTCGTATTTCAGATCAATAAATTTATAAACATTTGCATGCATATGTTACATATTGAATTCTCCCACTAGTTTAATCTAATCATGTGCCTATTATAAATCTGAATCTAGTTCACTGGCCTCAGGACTTCCTCAGGGAATAATACTGCTTGAGAGATTTAATGAGAGTGCACCAGGGTCTCTAATTAGACGAGAAGCAAGTTCTGAAGGGAGAAATAAAGTAGTATAATAGACCAGCTTATAGAGCTAAAAAAGAGAATAAGCTTTCAGGCACACAGTCCCTTCTCCAGGTTATCAAATTAGATTAAAGAATACTCACATTGACTTGAAGAAAATCTTTTACATTATGCTTCAAAGGAAATAAATAAACTCTATTCCATTCACTTTACAGAATATCGAGCATTTTAAAATTGATTTTTCTAAAAGCTTGGTTTCCTAAAGAAGTGAAGCTGTGCCCATTTTATCTGCCCATGGAGACCCCTACCTTTTTGAATAATTTTTAAGCTTTAAAACAAATATCAGTCAACTTGGATAGAGGTGCAGATTCTCAAAGGAATTATAYGCCTGCAAGTTTAATTAAAAAAATCAGTGAGATAGAGAAAAGTGACCATACCGGTGCCCCCAGTGAAGGCAAGGCTGATAAGGTACAAAAGACTAATCYCCGAGGAGATAAATGTTCCATTTTAGCCGCAAGAGAGCCTACGAGAGGACATCAATCCACAGAGCCCAGACTTCATGAGTTCCTCTGCTCCTGGAGCTAGTTGGTCTTTTTCTATACTGCACGAGTAAATAGCGTACTTGGGGGCTTCTTTATGATGAGGAGATAGAGGATATAGAATCCATTGCTTAAAATGCCCTTTCTACACCTGGAGTAAAGAATCTCCCTGACGGCTCACSACGTTTTGGGAAGGATCCCTGAAAAGGCGAGTTAGGTGGGCAGGAAGGTGCAGGGGAAGTGGAGCTTCTGGCTCAGTTCTGCAAGAAGGCAGAGCGGAGCAGCGCACTGCCCGCTTTGCGGCCGCTCGTTTCCCCAGCCCGCGAGCAGAGKGGGGTTCGTCCCGAAGGCAGGTCAGTTGTCAGAGGCAGGAGGGAGCAGGGCCCCCGGCACCGCTCACCGCAGCATCTGCGCCTTCTGCCCTCACGCACACGCTCACCCCAGGGCACTGTCTGGTCCCTGCTGGAAGCCTGGAAATTGTTTGGTATCCGATCCCGTTATGTGGTGAAATCAATAGCAAGGAAGTCACAAAGGCATTTTACAGCTTCATCCTGCTATGGAGAGTTTTAGATCTTTTCACTGCTTGGCTGAACAATGTAATGAGCAGAATTGTCTTTATGTTTCAGAGCACAACAAAGCGGAATTCTACTTGCGCTAAAAATACAATCCACAGTATCGTAAGCATCATTTATTCCTGGATAAGTTTTGGTTTATTTCATTATTTAGAATTTATATAGGTTACTCACTAACAACAATTTTAGGATTTTTGAAGGGTTCAGGGTGCTTTGAGAAAGTAAAAAATCAGAATATGAAGAGTGCTGCCCCCCTTGGCAGTGGAACCAAAGTCTATGAGTTGAAAAGTTTGCATGGGATGAAAGGCCTTAAAGTGTTTGGGCCCCCCCTCAGCTGTTCATATTGCTTCAGGTTTTGGAACTTTTTTCATTAGCTTTCCTAATAAATCACACCCTGATCACCCTGGTGTTTCTTGCATTTTTTATTGACGCGTACTGGCAGTCTTGTGCAACTGCAATGAAGTGGTAGAAGCATTACAACTATATTGCAGCTAAAGTGTACAAGTCCTCCAGTGTCTGCTAATATTTCTTACACAAAGTTTGCTGTCTCTCTTCATTTCTGCTGACAGAACAGTCATCCATGAAGAAATAAATGGTACATATCTGAGATTGTGAAACACAAAGGGTAGGATCTGGGAAACCTGAGGCGTGCTGTATCCTGTGCCCTCTCGAGGAGATTATCCACTGGGATGTGTTTGGATGTGACAATTTAAAAGCTGACAAATCCAGAGTATGGGAAACTGTCCTTTTGACCATTCATTGATAAGATTACTRTGGTATAAAATCATGATGAGCTTTCCGAGTTTTGAAATAGCTGTCATGGAGCTCATTGAACATAGTTCCAGTGGGATGAAATGCTAATTTAAGGGAAGGTGTGGAGCAACATAAAAAAACATTGCAAATTTGGATAATAACACTCCCTTCTTCTCTGCCTGGGAGACAACTCTCCCAATAATTGAATACTCTGCAGAATCAAAGGGAAGTGTAGCGTATACAGAATGCAGGACAAGGCATTTTCAATATCAGGTAATGTAGAGCTGGGCGAGTTACTCAAAATGTCTCTGTTGCCATCTCTTCCTCGTTTCTGACAAGTTAACTGAAACAACCAWAGGAAAGACTTTCATCTATCAAACAGGTTCTAAGCCTACTGCATAGGAAGGCAATACTTTGAAGCACTGTATGCATATTAAACTGCTTAAAGCAGGTTTTCTTGCCAAAGTAAATGACCCATGCTGAGTTCTGTGCTGCTGCAATTAGACTTCTACCACTCATAATTAGCTCAAGTATTCCTGTTCAGCACAGGCATAAGGATTCTGGACATATATCTCATCAGATCACACAGGCTCGATTATACAAGTCTCTAATTTAGGATGTAAACTCTTGAGGGTGGAGGCCCTACTTTTAAAGTACACACCATACTGCAGGTACAATTTGCAAATATAAAACCATAAAACAGTAGGAAGTCCAAACACATCTTATTTCGAACGCATGTAATTATAACACATTGTGCATTAGCTTGTGTTTCAGTKTCTACAATATTCTGTTCTTTAGCTATGATAAATGTTCTTGTAGCACTCCCACTCATGCACGACGTGTTTGCAGTTTAACTGTACCACATCTGGCACTAAGTTGGGCTGCCATCAAGAGACACCTCCCCTCACCCTCTGTCACCTCTGCGTCCCCCCCCCCAGCTACATATTTACACTTGCACAGCAGAGCTTTCTCACTTTCCTTGTCCTTCACCAATTATCAAAGTGGTGTTGCCAGTTTTCATCATCTTTTTATTACATTTTCATTGAGTGTTTTTGTGCTTGCTCTCATGCTGCTCCTTACACTTGGAATTACCCAAAAACACACACAAAATCATTTAATTGTTTTGTTTCAGATCCTTCCTTAAAGCACTCCTTTCCCATGATGTATGCAAAAACCCTGACAATAGCTGTTAGGGTTTTATGACAAGGCCCCAGCCCATATCTTTTGATGAGTATTCTTTTATTATTTCCTTGTTCTTCCCATATTAATTCATCAGTTCCCTTTTAGCCTTAGAATGTGCTTTCTTTGGTGCAAAGATCATCTTTTTGTTATGCGTTTCATGTACTGCCTGACCGATGAGAAGTTTCTAGACCTTATACTACTGCTATATGTAGGCCGAATCTCGTGGAGTATCTGCTAAAATAAGTAATTTTGTGAGCTYAAATAAATCATCTAGCTTTGAAACCTGAGCTATGTGTATTCTTTCTTTTTAGTAAATACAGTTGGGAACTGCAGCAACAACTTCATTGATCCAAGCAAAGGCTACTCTCCCTTACAATTGTGCTTGGCTGTTAAAGGATAACTGTGCCTTCATCAATAGTTTTCAGTTACTTTATCTAACGCATACACATTAATCACTAAAGAATGCTAGCCTCAACCTTTTCTTAACTGATTTCATAATTCTGAAAAGTTCTGTTTTAGTYTAGGACCATCACAGATTCATGTGAAAATCCCTCGTATCATTTGGATGCAAAACAAAATGTAAAAGCATTCTGTAAACAGCTTAACTACTATACGATAAATGAATGTCAGTCTCCTCATCGGCTGGGTCTCATGCCCAGGCCTCCACTGCTAGGTGCTATCATTTCATGTATTCACAACACAATGCAATGGCTTTTGACTAAATTCACGTTTTTTTCCTTTGTTGAGGATTTACAATGTAAGGTTCAATATACCTAAAATGTATATAGCTGTTCACAATATGAATGCTTATGTACTCATCAGATATTTACACGTTGCAGACCAACATGAGCGCATACAAATCCAGCTTGAATTACTCTGTTTTATCTAAAAAGGTAAAACAAAGTAAGAAATAGTATGCTACAGAAAAAGTATATAAGGAGTTAAGGAGCAGGGGAAGTGAGAGAAGATAAGCTAAAGAAATACAATGGGAAAGGGTAGAGAAAAGAAAAATAGCTGAGAAGAGTTCTCAGGGAAAATATAGTACCAAGTGTATGCAGATACACAAAGCAATAGAAGGCAAAAAACCTCATGTTCCAGCCATCAATTCTTCAGTGGTTTTTGCATTCCCCTCTTGTGATAATAGTGTACTAAGAAGCCTTCTCTTATTTTAAAACAAACATTTAATGTAGGCAAGCATTCCTACTTGTGCTCACATATGTAATTTCACTTGTATTCTCTCCGAACRTGTATTACATACTAAAGGCAACTATTTCATCAATTTGAGTAACATTAGGCCACAAAGATAATGTAAACTTAGAGAAAATATGCAAATAACTGGCTCCTTATAGTAACTCTAAACAATATTAATCCTGAATATGAATAATTAAAAATATAGAACATCTTATTAAAATCAAATGTTGTGGAAATTAAAGAGAGTAGTTTCAAATAGCTCTTCCATCTAACCTACATAGGAAGATATTCATATTTCTTAGCTATCACCTGCTTACTAAGGGCTATACACTGAGCCTTTCCTTTTTGAAGATTAAGATTTTCCAGTGAGTCATTTGGTTCATTGACCATTTAAAATAGTAATTTATTGCCTACGCTAATGGGTAAATTTGTATACACTTTTCTTTCTCATGTGCCACTAAAAAGCCCCTGCCAAGTATTATGGAAAACCCAAGCCAAGTACTAGAAAATCTTTACCTAAATTGAGTAATATTACAAAAACACTTGTATAAAGTTTAGCATTTCCGCACTGAGACATCTTGTGGCATATAAGACATACTGCAGTTAATAAAAACGAAACTATCTGGTGGTAAATTCAAATGGTGACAACCTGAGCTTGAGAACTCTCTGTTCTGAGAGCTTTAAACCACACAGCTAAAAATCTTGTACATCAYTTTTTCAAACAAAAACTGGCTACTTACAACACCAGTGGGACTTAYTTTCAAATATTAAGTATTTACAAACCTGACAGTAACATTTTGTTAAATTAAAATKTCTGTACTTTAGGTAAAATCCACATTTGCTTTCATTCCACATTAAGATCAATGTTTCAAAAGTACAGCATTTTGTGGAACAGAAATTTCGTAACAGTGAGTGATGTCTAAACTGCTGTTTCTTCAMAGAAGTGTGTCAAAACAAAGAAATGTTATTTACTTTAACATTGCTTTTATCTGATCAAAGAAATGMTGTTTTGAGTCACTTAAAAAGTACATTTTCCAATTCAACGTGAACCTCTATGGAATTAAATATTTTTAAAAAATTATCAGAAGATTTCTCTGAAGATAAATTATTTTGAAAAAATTATTTGACARATTTCTCTGATGAAAACTTAATTCCTGTTATTCTGTTCATTTGTATTTCAGTCTTTGATTTAAAAAAAAAGACAAAAATTTTCTAGATGACCCATAGTTAAGTGAGTACTTGTAGCGCCTCTGCTAAAATTGTTARCTAATAAATACAGACAGTATCACACACTGCAGGAGTACCTTCACTGTGAAGAAGGTACCATGGCAGTACAGCCTCTGACCTCAACTTTTTCTTTTTTGGCTCATCTCATGCTTTCGCAGCATTTCCARCCCCCTGGGTTGACTGTAGCACCAGAGAGGAAAAGGGGAGGAACAACAGCACCCAGCTGCCAGAACTGCCTCTGAAACAGGGAGACCCTCCATATGGAATTATTTACATCAGTACCACAGGACCTCCCTCTATATGCTTTTTCTTCTGCTTTGGAGGTCTTGGTATTACCAGGCTCACTAACTGTAATTAAAAACCCATCAAGTATGTTAGCARTGTAATTCAAATATACAACAAATTGTATTAAGTTTTCATACTTCCTTCACAAGGTTCTGATTTATTTACAGCATGTAAATGCTGAGAGGATTAAAAACTGTGTTTATATCTCATGGGAATCCCTCCTGCAATCTGCTCTGTAGAAGGAATAGTGATTTTCATATTATGGGTAGCTTAAGATGAATAATGAGCCATGGTTAACAAAACAACAAGCCTGACATTTACTTGAAACATCTTTTGAAGTTAATGAGAATTGAACATAACTCTGGAAAAAACTTGGTATAATATTCGACTGTTAAGTCAGTGCTCCATGGTACTATTTCATGTTAGCAACTTCAAGATTAATTCTCTAACGGCACTCATCCTGACCTGCTGCCCCCTCTGACAGTAGCCAAACTTACCTCCCCAGCAAGAGAATCCTTGTGCCGTCGTGCTCATGGCCGTGCACCTACAAGCCCCAAATGGCTCTTACGGTGGATCCTCAAGGGTGGGTTCTCATCACCACCAGCATGGGAAGCACYCGTTCTTTCCTTCCTTTTCCTGCCTCTTGGTTGTAGCCATTGGTTTATACTAGGGGAAAAAAACAAGGACACAACAGTCATKTCAACATTCAATAAGCATAAGCCAGTAACATATGTCCAAAGCTTAACAACCCATTAGTGTGCAACACAAGTGTGCTCCAGGCAGCACCAACAGCATCGGAAGCAGGAACAATCAATAGTGGGTTGAGTGGATCCAAATGAAAACTACCTCGTTACTATGGGAAAGGTACTATGGGGGAACACGTGCTGCACTGGAGAGGAGCCCAGGGGAGGTAATTGGCTGGGGACCCCTTTGCTTCTCTTCCTGGCTGGCCACTGGGAGAGTTTTCCCTTTCCCTTCTTCTTTCTCTCTGTCTTTTTGCTTTTTATTTTTACTGAAAAGCAATTTTTACCATTCCAGTGAAATGTACACTATTCAGCTATAGCTCAAGAGTAAATCTTTAGGCAGGTAAGTCTGTCTCAACATCTTCTGTGCAACACATGGGAATGCAAGCCAGTTTTACATCAGTTTTCTATTTCCTAGGTTGCAGGCAAGTGTTACTCGTAGCCTACTCCAATGTATTATACTGCAAAAAATACTCYGTTGATCATTACAGCATCCAGGACAGCCAGACTGCCACTCTCCCAGTCTGTCTTCACTCCTCAACAGTTTCATCCCCAACCCGATCCCTTCTCCATGCCAGCAGCGTTATTCTTCTGCATGAATACTACAAAATTCCACCGTATCTGTCTCASAGGCTCGGACTATCACAATGGAGAAAGGACAGAAGTTAGTCCATAGTTTATTAGATTATAATTATGTGTTCCTAAACTGGAATTGCCATTAACCTTAAATTTTTTTTTTTTTCACATTAAGTTGGTAGTGATTTATAAGAGCCCTGAACACTGGTTCCTAGCTAAAAGGAGATTTTAATATAAAAATAAACAATGAACATTAAAAGAAAGGGTTGATCTAGGTGATCTGACAGAGGCGTAGAGTTCCTGAAGCTACTAAAACGCTATATATTTCAGGAAAATTATGTGGCCATTATTCCCCCCAAAAAGAAAAGCTGRAACAGAAATACTGCCCATTATCAGACATCAAGAAATTCAGGGAGAGCTCYGTCAGAAATCCTTACGAGAATGGGCCTCGTTAGTGCTGCTGCTCAGAAGTACTCATTTTCTTCATTACAGTGTAACAAAGAGATATGCATACTTAGTGTATTTTCACATGTCTACTGAATATCAATCCCTCAGCCTTTCGAAATTCCTTATTCAGTTATGTATTCCAGTTTCCTTGCAAAATTAGCCTGAAACACAGCCTTGACAATAGCAATCTGCATCTGGACATTTACATTTTTGTTGCATAAAAGATGCATCTTGGATTTGATGCCATTTTATACACTAAATTCTGCTCACTGGCAGTGTTAACAGCCAGAAATGAGATAGCTTAAATTTTAGATGCTCCTGTAAATGACTCTAGCTTTGTGATCCTATTAGTATTTCTATGTACAATGTGAAACACATATTACCTAACACTTCATACTAGCATTTAATTATCTAAGCATATTGTATATATTAATTTTTAAAATACAGCTCTGAGGATCATCCTTCCATTTGAAAACCTGAGGAACTAGGATATGAGGGCAAGTGACTTCCCCTTCTGCAGACAGTCAAGTGGAACAGAATCCAGAATATTGGAGTTCCCAGGCCYGCTAGCAGATACTAAGCTTTTCTTTCCTTCTAGAAACACTATGGAACTCACCCAAAACAAGCAGCTGTGACAGAAAAGTTTTATGTCACTGTCTTACCATCAGCAGTGCTACCAGAGGATGACCTTGTTCTAGGGGCTTCTTAAGAAGGAATTTTTTTAGCATGGAAACAATATATCCCTGAATCTTGCAAGGAACACTGAAACAGCTCATTTCACTAACCATTTCCTCACTTTTTATCTCAAATGAAATTTTCTTCCYTTGCCTTTATTAGGAAATTGTTCTGTTTGAAAGCAGAGCAGCTAGGGCAAAGGCAGGAAAGTGCAGCTCCACAATCTGCGGATTCGTGATCTATTCCTGTTCTTCTTGGGCTATTTGCATCTGATGGGCTTTGTGATCAACTCTGGCTCCAGTACCAGGAAACATTTTTGGCAATGGTTGTTTAATGATCTATAAATTTGTCTTCAAATGGTCTGATCTAATGCATTAAAAACWGAATGCATATAGGCTGAACTGTGGAAAACTCCACCAATGTAAATTAAAAGCAATMCCAAAATCAAAGGTTGTATTAAAAAGTTATATTAAAACAGAATAACTGAGATCAGAARTAGGCTCATGTACTATTTCAGAGATAGCTTTGAAACTCTGATCATAAATTTTAACAGGACTGCCTCCTGCTTAGTG
Source organism: Oceanodroma leucorhoa (assembly GCA_030449065.1). Lineage (NCBI taxonomy): Eukaryota > Metazoa > Chordata > Aves > Procellariiformes > Oceanodroma > Oceanodroma leucorhoa. The sequence continues at coordinate 396,653 of JASVER010000220.1, forward strand.
TTTCCAGTCATGTGGGAGCCCTAAGTTTATTTTCTAATCGCAGGAGCAGATGTTCAGCTGTTGTGAATCAGCAAAGGGCCACTGAAGCCAGAAGAACTACCTTTAATTTGCACCATCTGGGGATCTGTTTTGCAGTCTCTCCTTTTGAAGAAACAGAATATTGTGCATTATCTTATAACTAATCACACGGTAGCTTCCAAAAAATGGAAAAGAAAAATATCTAGAGCTCTTTAACTAGAAAAAAGTGCTCATTATGTGGTGTTTCAAATTCAAACAGGCCTTGTAGGAGGAGATCCTTAAGGCAGCTATAATACTCAGGCCGTAAGTAAGCACAGGAAAGCAAGGCTAGCGAGGGACAGTGTTAAATGAGTGAGAGCACTAAAACTAAATTGGCCTAGTGACATCAACAGGCCTTTGGCTTCATTAACATCTGATACGGGCCGGCACTGAAACCAAGATCAAGAACATCTCTCAGTAATTTTAGTGGCTTGTACAACATGATTAAAGTGTTATAAATGGAAAGGCATTGAATGCTACTATGCTTTGGACATTTTAAGATATTTTAGGGTGATTTTSTTTTCTAATTCTGTGCAGTTCATTACCCTGAGAAACTGTGTTGCTATAAAGTGAGATTTTAAGTACCACTCCAACTAAAGAGTRTTTTTTTTCCAAGTGAGGAGGGAAGCAGGGCAGAAGGCTGGATGTAATTTAAGAGTTAGTAATTTACCCAAGAAGATAGCCATATTAACATGTCTTTCTAGCTCAAAAGGAATGACGTGCATCCATTGCAGATGTATCATCAATGCAATGTCCATCATACTGCTGTTTTTGCATGCCTCTAGACAACAAAAAGGGTAAAGGACATGTCAGCAGCGATGGCAGGATTTGTTGTAGATCCYGCAGATACTTGGTGTACAGCCTTTTATGACAAAATGGCATACAACTGGGGCAARGCATATTTGAGCAACTAATTAAGAATCGGCTAACAAAGCAATTGCTTAGGGAGGAATTTCAACTTTGTGTGAACATTTTCTGAGAGACAAAAAATTACTGTCCGGCTCAAGCAGTTCAAATGGGTAAAATAAGAAAAGATAATATAGAGGCTCAGGCAAAATCAAGCACTGTACTAAAAGGTGACATCCTTGAGGTCGTAGCTGCTTCATCTGAAAAGATTATTGTAACACACTGACATAAGAGAAGACTTAAATGCAAAAATAGCSTTCAGAGAGTAGAAATCAAATTTTCTCCTAGATTTAACCTTAAAAATGTGCTGTCTTTTGCAAAAGTGTGTCTTTGAGTTATGTCCCCTGAAAGCAGCCTGTGGTTGTTGTTACTTCAGTGGGGGAAGTCTGAAATGCAAGCGTGGCATTTGCTGCTCACGACCTGTTGCCGCGTGGTGTGGGGTTTGCACTAGCTCATGCTAAGGGTTCTGTGCTGACTTGCCTCTGGGATCGTAATGCCTCCACCTGCCCGCTCTTCAGCAGAAAAACTCTGTCAGCACCTCGAGCTCTTTCTAGAAAAGGCTTTTCATGCTAAGGAGCTACAGCAGAGCACTTCAGGGAAAAGTGAAAACGAGTGCAAAAAAACTTGAGTTGCTTAATGGAGCCCAAGAAATCCGCGGTGCTTTACTTGGATTGGTCCTGTTCAAGCTTATGTAGGTTACTTTTTGTAATAATGTCCCTTTTAWAATAAAGTCCCTGTTCTCTGAAGCTCAATTTTGTATATTTACTATTTGYGTGTGACAGTTTTTTATGTCTTTTTCACCTGGTGCAATATTCACAGCTGACCCCAGTTTAAGTTTAGGTATTATTYGATATGGCTGTTTCAATGTCCAGCAAGTAACAGTTGGATTCCAGACTTGGAGATGCTCTGTGTAAAATGAAAACAAATAGCTGTGTTTGCATAGCAGATGAAAGATTATCATAAAATATCCTACCATCAGTCCACTGGTCTACTTTTTTGTTAATACTAGCTATTCCATTTTGATAAACCCCAGGATTAATGAGAATTTTTCTATGTGCAACACAAATCTTCTCAGCTTTACAGAATATTTTGTTTCTTATGCTAGGGAGATAGGTTTACTTSCTATGAAAAGCCATTTGCAGTAACTCTTTTTACCTAAATGTATGTTTAGGGCAAAATATATTAGTAAAAGATTTCAGATCAATTTACATTATTACTCAAAAGATTTTCAAGATAACTTGATAATTACATATTTTCTAATAGCATAATCAGGTGCAAAGTTCACAAATTATAAACATGTTACCTGATTGTAAATGTAAACTACTTGTAACACAAATCTATTTAGCTGTGTATACATATATGGAAGGGACAACAGTGGCTAAAAACCATTTCAAACATACACATTCTGCCTTCTTTTTTTTTTTTTTTTTTTTTTCCCCAGAGATCCAAGTGATCTCTGCTTGGCAAGCCAGAATTTTCATATGACTGCACACAACGCCCATGCAGTTTCTGTATCAGAAACTTTGAAAAGTGACAAAATTGGCTCCTTACATCAACTGGAAACTTTTATTGTGGAGAAAAATTCCTCCTTCCCAAGTGGCATCTCCTTTCTAGCACCTATACACGCCAGACAGCTCAAATCCTACACAAATTATAACTACCTCAAGCTACTCTAACTTTATGTTCAGGTGCCAGGAGCAAATAATTTAGAACCACTCCTTAATGAGAGGTTAAGGCAGCTCTCAGTATCTTTCCTGTTATTGCTTGAAGGATCGGAAGGTGAGCAGAACCTAATTCACATCTTTATATTTGCATTACTATTATTTCCAATCTGAGAAATATGCAAAATATAAAAAGATACAGAGCTTGGTACTGTAATAGCATGTGAAGTTTGAACATTATCATACCAAGAGAATTTGTATTACATGCATAATTTATTATGTTGTAGGCACCWACATTTAGCCAAAACATATCCTTCTAGGAGAAACTAATTTAGAATCAAAATATCCATTTGTTTGTTGTTTCTTTTTTTTTTAAAGATAGCCCAGCACCACAAGATCAAGAATTCRGAAAGGAACTGGTCTATTCTTCAAAATGGGTCTTCCAAGTGTTGGGAGATTTGCACTACAGATCTGAGGTAAAATCAAACCAATACAAAAATAACATGGTAATTGTTCCTCTGAGAGCTAAACAGATTAATTAGACTACAGTTAAACAAAATGCACTTGATTAATCTGATTATGTCTTCACTGAAGTCACACTATAAATTATTCTTCAGATGATACCAGATCAAAAATACAGATCAAAGACATTGAAGGATAGTCTTTCTCCAAACATACATRATTTAGTAAGAGCGAAGCATGTTCTTGTATTTCATATAAAGGTACACAGTAGAAAAACTATGCACGCCAGAATGGTATGTTAGATCTGATGATGCGGCAATGTGATTTTAAGACAGGTCTGGATTTGAAGGAAGATTCTCCAAGGAGCACTACCTCGGTGATTCTCAGTTATTTTCAAATGGTTACTCATAAATGACATGATTATTGCTCAGTCCCTTGTTTCTGCCAATCTTTTTCCAAGAACACAGAGGGAAGGTCAACAGAGAGATGACTTCATTAAAAGGTCATTGTTACTAGTTAGGGCATTGAGTCAGTTCTGGTCGCTAGAGAATGTGCTGGCTTTCCGATTCCATCCTTCCCAAACCACATGCTCTGTAATCAGTCAGTGCTAAGTGTGGCGACAGTGGGAGGTGGTAGAGGTGGGATGAGCATACACACGTTTGGGTTAGCAAAGACATGTAAAAGGTAGACAAGAAAAGAGCAGTGACGGAGCAAAATATTTTTTCTTTCTTTCATAAACTTCTGGGCTGGGTCTTAGACACCATATATTTTTTTACCTTCATAGCCTGACTAGTTATAATCTCAAGACTTGGTCAGGAATGTAACACACTAGTACCAATGTACTAGAGTACAATTTCATTATTAATAACCACGTTCTGCTGAGACAGAGCCTCAGTTGTGCTTTAAGAGACTGATTCACAAAGAAACCTTTTTGGGGCCACAAAATTTTAATATTCATTCTGCAAAAATCTTTCTCAGGGATGGTAAAATTGTTCCTCAAAGGAAGCGACACTACAACTAACCAGCACATTATTGATAGATCTGTAAAATACCTTTAAATTTTGAGACAAATGACTTCATGCCATTATGTAGTAACTTTTCAATATTTTTATTTATATTTTTAGATAAAATGGCAAAGCAATTTTTCTTGTTAAAATTCTCATAGTTCCTCCAATCAGTGCATAATCGCCTCAGAAGGAGCTGAACTTTAAATGTACAACTAGATGAGCCAGTCAGAATAACAAATTCATAGTGTTACACCCTGAATTTTCACATCTCTTATAATAGTTATTAGTTAAACCTTTGTTATTTTTAGGTATCTCTTTCTGGATTTCATACCCTTATTATGTAAAAAGCTGTGGTTCAGCAAAAAGTATTAGAGCATGGTTGCCATAATACTATTTCCATCGTACCAACTATGTGATTACAATAGCTATGTTCAGCTAGGGCAATTACAAAGATGACAGAGAATAAGAAATATGAAGGATTTTGCATGTCCCTGTGAAACATACCACACAATCTTTAATCACAAAAGCAAGCAGCGTTAAAATATGCCTGAAAATTAAATCAAAAATAGGGAGTTTTACTTCAGTTAATTCAAACCATTTAGATGTAAATACAGGGTTATAAAATAAACTCAATGTAATGAAAGCCATAGCAAATATAAGAGATTTCCAATTTGGTAGCGCAAAATATTTTACCTGATGATCATTTCCTTAAACAGTAAGCGCAGAAGCTAAAAGCATTGAGAAACTACCTGACAGTTCTAGTCAACTGATTTAAAATTGAACATAGAATTACTTGTTTTCCAGGCTTCACACATTTCTACTTTTTAAGTATTTTAATATCTTTTTTGTTTCTTTACTCAAGACTTCCTTCTGAAATGACAGCATCAATTTGAAATACATTAATTTTGAAACACTGAGGTATGATATTGGCATGGTTGTACTTTTATAATATCCTGTTTTCTTAAGGCAGCTGTGCTGTGATACCAACCAAAATGAGTAAGAGCGCTAACTAAAGAGATGCTCTTTTTTCTTTTCCTCTGTGTAAAACATTGCCAAATGGACAAACTGCGTTACTTTTAAAAATGTAAATAGCCATGTCAAGAAAATGTCTTTTTTATATATCCAGACTGCAATGTGAAGGGGTTGCTGTACCTACACCAGCTTTGAACCCAACGGTTTACATATTGGTAGACAAGTAGCTATGCTTATATGGAATACCATCAGGACTAATTAAGCCTGACTAATTTACCCTAACCATATTGCTGTGGCATCGCTACTACATTTATGCAACAGATGTGGCTGTGGTGACTCGGACTTCTGCCACTTCCAGTCTTGATGAGAACTACTCCTACCTAGAACGGAGCCTCATCCGCTGAGAAATCTCCCGAAGACACACCACATTGTAGCCCATAGTCTGAAAGATCATCATCTTTGTGTTTTTACAAAGAACTAAATCAAGTTCTCTTTTCTGATATTCATAAATCTGTGACTTGGTTTACACACTTGGGAGACAGCATCTCCCATCATGGCTTTGACTTTTATCAACAAGTATCGCAGAAAATCATAAGGCCACTGATGAAACGAGAGCTCTGTCAACACACAGGACTTAACAGAGGGGAATCCCCACAAGCCCTGACTTAATTTTCCAATCATTAAGAGTGAGTACAAACTACATGCAGGATCAGGGAAGTATACGTTCCAGTGAGTGCTTCTAGTTATGCACAGAGGTACTATATTCTGGATCAAGTTATAGAAGTAGGAAAAAATTTACCATCCCCCCTGCTCTGCAAGTGTATCTATCTATTTCTTTCAATACTCTTTACCTCATTTCAATAAAAATGACCCAGGTTATCTTAAAACAGTTTGGATAGCAGCTTTTTTTCCTAATATTCTGGAAAACTGGAAGGAACAGGTACTACACTGAGCATATTTTCCTCACAAGTTAAAGTGGAGTCCCAAGTGTCACAAGCATTACCAGGTGAGCTTTGAGAAGAAAAAAGACTGGGTATTTTGTAAATAAACCACTTTTTTTTTTTTTTTCTGGCAATCGCTGATCTCTCTGCCTTTCCAGAAACTTTCACCTGCATCACAGAAAAGCTATATAAATGGGAGATTTCTATTTCTGAAGAGTCACTGTCAAGAAGCAATAGATTATCAGATGTGAGTTCCCGATAAATAATCTTTTTCTAGCTAGGATTTACCTGAATAAAGACAGGGACATATTCTGATAGCCACAGTATTTTGTGTAAACAAAATGTCTCGAACTATGTTCAAATGAAGCACATCTATGGAATTTTCATGGCATCATTCCCTTTGCTGGTATGTTCAATGCAAATTCAGAAATGACTTTTTGCAGCTCACCACAGTTAGTTACACATAGGTAATGTTGCTTGTTATAAAGCACCCTGGAAGGAAGCTTTAAGTCCCAGAAGGGAGTTTACAAATGTATGTAACACTGATGACTATACTCAAACGTGAGAAACGTATCTGGTGAAAGCTCATCATTAGTTTGGAAACAGGGTCCACCTACATYACCTGACAACGAGTTACAGCAATTACTACTCGCCAAAATCCACCGCCACTAAACCTGTCATCATCAAACTGGTAAGACGTTGGCCTGGAAAAACTCTGAGATAGCGGAGTCCAAAAGATGACAGCAACCTATTTTGGGCCCAAATAAGCCAATTTGGCATCTTTTCATCATGCTAAGAAACTAGAAAGATCCATAAAATCTGATSTTACTGAAAAATAATTTTGCTCCCAATGCTGATGATCTCTATCAGAAATAGTCTCACTAAGTCTTGCTTGTGAACTTGGTCCACCGTTGCTGTGCAGCATAAATGAGCATATTGCCCAATACAGCAGAATCCTGCAGACACATCTGCATACAGATGATATTAATTCTTGAGGAGAGCTTACCCACGTCTCCAARGAGGCTGCCAAAATACCTGCTGCCGTATCCTGTGCCCTACTTCTCTTTCCAAAATCAGTTGTGCTTAGGGCCAAAGTCTAGCAAAAAAGTGGTTTGGATTAAAATCYGGACCGTGCCAAACGTGGCAGCTGCAGTAGCTCGTTTTGCTCAGTCTTTACTAAGGACTTTTCTGAAACTTCACAGGCGTGACACCGGTGAGCACCGGCGCGGTACGGAGCCGCCGCTCCTCTCCTCTCTCCTCAGGTGGCTCGGGGGKCCGGGCACCTCCTTCCCGCGCCGCCCCGCACCAGGCCGGGCACCCCCTCCCTGCCGTCCTGCGGCCGCATGTGGAACAGTTTTATTATAAAAAAAAACAACTTAGTTTTTTAAACTGGCATTGAAGTGGCGSGGGGCGATGTCTCCGGTCCCCTGAGGGGAGCGAATACAAAGCTGAGTGGGGCGAAGGATAAGCCGTTGTTGACTTTCGGCTAACAAAACGGCGGGCGCAGGCGGGCGCAGCCGCCGCGGAGGGCGGGGAGAGCACGGCCGCCCGCCGCTCCTCCTCCCGGCCCGGAAAAAACCGCCACCCAAAATGGCGGCGGGTGCTGAGGGGACCGGCGAAACACCTCGAAGGACCCGATCCCCTCCCCCTGCCCCGCGCTCCGTCACCGCGCGCGTCACATCCCCGCGCTGCGCCCTCCCTCTACCTCCCCTCTCCTATTGGTCACCGGGCTCGGGCTCCACAGCCAATCGGCGGGCGCGGCCAGCCGGCCCAGAGCGAGGCTGCCCCTTTTCCCCCCTCCTCCCCTCCCCCGCTCGCGCCGTTCCTCGCTACCGGCACGTTCGGCCGCCGGCAGCCGGGGGCAGCGCCGCCCCGAGCAGGCCGGCAGCGGCCCCTCCTCGCCTCGGCTTCTCGGCGCGGAGACGCGGGCCGCAGCCCAACGGGCGTTGAGGCGTGAGCGGGCTCGGCGGCCGCAGCGGCGCCGGGAAGGGGGATCCCGGCGGGCTCGGGCAGGGGTACGGGCCCGGGAGG
>JASVER010000220.1:408840-557490 GCA_030449065.1 Oceanodroma leucorhoa
GTTTGCTTGGGATTCAAATATGGAGACACTGAAGAAGAGCAGGAATTTCACTTACTGAGTTAGTTAAAAATAGGTTCCTTTAAGCTGACTTGTAGTTCTGTGGTGAAGCTCATCCATTTTGTCATTTTAAAAATCATACTGAGGTATTTGTTTGTATAAGGCATTTTATTTGGCATGCACAAATTCTCTAGGAAAAACTGGAATGACAGCATGTGCGATGTCATATTGATTTTTATTTATTTGTAACCGAGAGTCCCATTATAATTCTGAAGGGGGAATAGTTGCTGAGATGTGTTTTCTGGTGRTATCTTGTAGAGATTGTGTTGGCTTTAAAATCCCATAGCACTTTTGTCAGTGATCTTGAGAGTAGACTTCATTGCTGTGGTCTGCAAATGAACCAGAATTAGTATAGGAAGGAAAGAATGGCTAGAGGAGGGCCTAAATCACTTGATTAAACTGAATGTGAAGCGTATGGATTTTTACCAAATTCAAGTATGAACTTGCATGTATCTCTGAGGGGTTCTTTGCTTGTTTTGTAGTTCAGTGCCTTTTATAGCTGTGAAGGACAAGACAAAGTTTCTTAGTCATTGCTGTGGTCACTGTTACTGGATGTTCTGGGTTATAGACTTGTCTTCTCCAACTGTGGTCTGCAGACTGGGTGCTTTCTGAGTAGCTAGTGTAGTAAGCAGTTTGTGCACAGGGCCATAGCAAGTAGTGTTTAAAAACAAACAAACAAACAAAACCAAAATAAAAATTGATAGTGCCACACAGTTCACAAAAGGTTTTGAAGGTAGTCTGTTTCTGCGCACACACCCCCATGCCCCAACTCCCCCTTTTTTTTGTTTGTATTTTGAGTCCTAGACCAGGCTAGTGTTAGTGTAGAGTAGCAACTTTCTGGGAAGGAAGGATGCCTCAAGCAGCTCTGCTTTAAAGTAACTGTTGCCTTTGCAGTTCCATGACAGAAACAATGTGCCTTCGGAAACCATTCACTAGAATGAGAGGAATAGGTAAAGCTCTACCATTATTTGCATGCTGTCAGACCTTCCTGTTGTGGATGCATAAACAGAGCTACTTGAGTGAAATATTTTATAATAGCAAACAAACCCCAACCCGCAAAACAGTAGAGACAGGCTGTGTGCGTGGTGGGGTCTGAGTTTCTGAGAAGCAGTGATTCAGAGAAGTGGAATCAGAATACATTAGCTGAGCATGAGCTCCAGGTGTATGCTAGTGTACTTAGAAAGGGCTAATAGATCTGAGCTGCTCCTGAGAGTGGAGCGTAGAACACTTCTGTATCTGGCATTGTTGTGAAAAACACTAGAATGTATCAGGATCCTGCAGGCATCAGCTAACACAAGAGTATAATCATAAGCTGAAGGACTCAGTAATGACTAATGGTCARAAAATAGCCCTTATGATAAAACTTAAGCTGAATATAATTGAAAAAAAAGGAGGATGGAGGGGTAGCAATCATAGGCTGACAGAAACAGATTTGATCATTTGATTTCTGATGTAGCAAGTGAAGAACAGRATCCAATGACTGAAAGCGCCACATGAATTCATACTGCAGTGATGTGTGTTTTTAAATCGGAACACTTTCCAAGGACCAGTCTGAATTCTGTTTCTAGAAACTTTTGAGATTGGTTTCCTATTCAGAGTTGTGTTAGTGCAAGCTGAGAAGTGATTCAGAGAAGTCTAACAATCAAGTCAAATCTACAGAACAAAAGGGAGACTCTAGCTTTACAATGCCATCTGCCAAGAAACCATTACACCTAGGTTTCTGCCCTTTGAGCTGTTTTCCAAAAGACAACACAAGTTATCTTGAGTCTGTCATTTGAGTTTCTCCAAACTATCTATTCCATTTCTAGGTTGGGGTGATGGCTGTGGAACTCCTCGACAGAGCTAACTTCAGATCTTATTTGTTGTGCATTGTCTCTTCCTAGGAGGAAGAGCAGTGGCAGGTTGACAAATAGTAACCAGTTTGTCAACAAACTACAGAAAGTTATTTYGGTGGAGCCCTATTTTGGTAAATTGTTCTCAAGAGTGACTTCATTGGTCACTTGTCTTTCATGTGGAGGCTTTTTTGAGCCCAAGGTATGCAGGTCCTCTTCAGAAGCAGGTAGGAATTAAAACCAAGGGCCTGTCAGCTTTTGTCTGGAGGGAGAACATTCTTCTTGGTCCAGCAGTGTATTGAAGGAGTTTCAGGATTTTTTGAGCCTGATCAACTGCATATATGATTTTTTAAGTCAAGAAACTTYTAAATGTCATGTCTGAGGCTTTTTCTTGGAGTATTTGTTTTGGTCCCACTCATCTCTCCCCATATATGTCATGCATGCATGCATATGTGCTTGTCCTGAAGGTATGTTACCACCTGAGTTGGAATACATTTCCTTTTGGGATCACTAGTAATTGTAACTATTACTTAATATCCTTTACAGTTTAGAGTCCCTTTATAGTTGGTGTTCCAGCAATTCAGTCTTCTACTCCTTGAAAATGTACATTGGGTCTTGCTCTTGGTTAGCAACAGCTTTTCTGTGACCAGTAGTGTCATTATTGAAGTCTGGCAAGAATAACCCTTCTTGCAGTACAGCTTTTCTATAGGTATGCTTATTTTGTTAGATTGCTGTAACAGTTGTGGATTGGGAAGGTGTTAATTAACAGTCTTGTGAGGTCATCCAGGGGCTTGGTGCAATTCTGCAATCTTATTATCAGATATTTTCCTCATTTTATTTTGTTCTTGAATATGCCAGGTTAGTAGACTTCGGAGAAACTACACTGAATGCTACATTACAGGCTGAGAGCAAAAGCCTGTAGTAGGTATGTCTGTAAAGCTACAGCATCCTTCCAAAGCCCCTAAGTGGTGGGTGGTAGCCAGTAGTGTATCAGCTTCTCCGGGAAGGCAACAGCACTTTGAGCACAGATAATTGACTACTGAGTGCTTCTTGCCTTCAGCTCTGTTCTTCAGAGCTACCATTCATCATTCAGGCGGGATGCACGTCTTCACGGGTGAATCCTAGGCTGCGCTTCTCTGGGCTTAAGTTACCTAGTGCTAACCCGCAGTTGTTAGCATCCTGCGGTGTGTGCGGCTGCGGCCGGGGGACGTGGCTCCCAGCGTTGAAGTGATGCGCGCTTCGGAGAGCAGAAGCGTGAACTGCCAGGTGGCGATGCCAGTAGTCTGTAATGGGATGTTTAACAAAYGCGTGTGTAGGAAGATAGCTGCTGGAGAGACTTTTCTCCTTTCAACTTTTCTCCATTTTGGGTCAGTATAAACACTTGAGTTGGAGCTACTACAAAACATTAAAACTTCATTTATGTATTTAGAAGACAGGTATTATATTAATTCAGAGAATACCTATTGGGCCAGAAAAGTGTTAATTAAAATTTATTATTAAAGAATATTTTTTCCCTCTCTTTAGAGATGACACCTTTGAGATTCTCACTATCRTTTGAAGAATTCTAAGAAATATTTGAAAAGCTTATCTAGCTATGGAGAGTAAGTCCATAGCACTGGAATAAAGTTTATTGGCATACTTGTAGTGTTCAGTGTTAACTGTTGACCTCATGTAGCAGACACTACTTTTTATAGGTTTAAAACTGAAAAAGCCATGAATCTAAGCTGCATTAGACTCAGCTATTAATTCTAATTTTGATTGAGCTATTGAATTAACATTCTTTGAAGATGCACATATTTCCTGGAAACTTGCTTTGGTGCTTTTTAGTGTGGGACAGTTTGTCCTTGCTTATTATGGCTCTTATCTAGTTGTTGCAGGTGCTGCAGCTGCATTAGGTACACTTGTATACTTYGCCTTTTATGTAGTGGGAAGCTGTCACTCTGTGGGTGTGCTGKGATTTTTCCCTCGTCTGCCTGCTTTTCTCAGGATGAGCTGCATTTTGGTCCTCAAGCAATGAAACGTTCTACCTCCAAAGCAGTGGGGWACCATCCCTTCTTTTCCACTGGCATCCTTTTCCGCCCTTTTTCTCGTAACTCCTTCCTTTGAGAGGGTAAACCATCTTGCTCAGAGCTAAAAATTTGGTCCTGATGAAATGTGSATTCCTTTCTATAAAAACAATTATGCTCCTGAAAGTCAAGCTTTTTAATCCTTATCTTCAGAGCTGCTTCATATTGCTGTTCAGAAGTTCTCTTAGTTGTTCCTTTTCCTTGTATTCTGTGTTAATGCAGTCCCTTATGCTCTGGAATTTCAGGCTTTCTCTGGGCTTGTGAATGGTTAAGTCACAATAAAAATGCAGTTGGTTTTAACTTTGCTGTTCTCATTCACTGTAAAGTTCAAAGTATAGAATAAAATCACTATAGACTGATTTTTTTTTTTCTATTTTCACTTTGCACTGTAGTAACACAAACAGTAGTAAACCAATTTATGTATATTTACAATTGCTTTTTTTTCTGAATGCTCTCAATGGGAGCTGTAGAGAAAATGACCCGCCCTCAAATTCTTACAGTTCCAAGGGTTTTATGTGGTTTTCATTTATAAATAATATTTTTGTAACTCAGCTTTGCTTACTAGGTCTCTTAATTTGAACTTTATAAAGCTATTCCACAAGGCACAAAGCTAGTACTGTTTCATACTGTAATAGAAGTGTGTGCATATCAGAAATGTGTGAAATCTGTAAATTTACTTATATATCTGGGAGAAGCAAGTAGCGTTGTAGAGGTTTGGGTGGGTGAGAGCTCCAGTAGAACTTTCTCACCTTTTGTATCTGGAAGGGTGTACACTTACGGTGCTACACTTACATGAGAAGCCTGGTAGGCATCCTTCAAAAAAGGGCCTGGTGTTGTCCAGATCTATTTATTCTGAAGAATTACATTATTGAAATTCTTCTTGCTTTAGCAGTTGTACTTTGTTAGGTGAAGGATCACCCGCACAGTCTGAACCTCAGCCTCTGTTTCTCAGSGTAGGTACACGGTGACAGTTACCTGTTAGTAATGGGTTGTGCTCCTTGCCGGTGTCTGGCTGATCAGCCCGTCTGTTCSTGTGGCCCAGGCAGCAAAGTGTCCCTGCCTGGGGAATCGCCCGATTCCTGGGCTACTCTGAGAAAGTAAGAGATGTCAGTTCTTAATTAGGTGTGTAGATAGGCAGTTCTGCTTGACTTTGACTTTACAGTTTTCAAGTTTACCAATATGCCTTTTTATAAAAGTGGCAGTTTTGGCTGTCTCTGGGATTTTGGCTCCTGCTCTCTCTATGTGTGTGTGTGTTAAAAAAGCCTTGGATCAAGAAAAGGTTATAAATGTTGGGCAAACTTAGTATGCTTTCTGTTAGCTTGCCATGGTGTTTGTAATGCGTTTGGTGCTGCTGTTTCATGCACAACTCCTTTCAACCTTGCCTTTTATTAAAAGGCACTTGTTTATTCCCTGATTCTGTATACTCTTTTTTTCTTCAACATGAAGACCTAGGAGACTCTGTTYTACTATGAAATAATACAGGAAGAAATAATACAGTTCTCTCCATTTCCTGTTGGATTTCTACTTTTATAATGAAAATTAAATCCTGTGTGTACAAGTACTGTAAAGTGCATGAACTTTACATGAATAGTTGTGCAAGAACTTTTTAAATTACTTGGTCTAGATTCAGAACATAATGTACTTTGATCTTGATTCTTTTCAGACTATGAGAAGACAAAGAAATGAAGTTGTTGTGGAGTTGAGAAAGGTGAGATGACCTAGCATTATTCTTACCAAATGGGATTTGGCTATGTTGGTATTTCAGTARAATTTAAAAGGTTTTGTTAAAGGCTTAAAAAAAAAAAAAAAATACTAGATACTGTTGGGTGTTCTTTCTGTAGTCCACCAAGAACACCATTGTTAAACTATCTGTCTTTACTAATTCTGTGAAAGTACTTCGGTGTAGAAGGAAGTTCTAAAGTTACCATACCTGGTACTAGAAGTTCCATAATTTTTGTCGTGAAAAACAGAATGTTATTTGTAATCTATTGAAGGGARTAATTCTTGCTTCTCCAGCTAGGTTTTTAGCTTTAAAAACTTAGAAAAAGCTTGKTTTTTTCCTTTGAAAATCAGATGTTCCTGCTAATCTGTAGACAGAAAGCTATTTTCTTTCCCAAAACAGTAGTTCAGTGCTCAAGAGTGGAGGAGTATATGTGTGAAGATAACACTGTTTAGAATTGTTGGAAAACTAGCTCTTGAGAAAAGTAATCATAACTTGAATTATTTTATTTCTGGAATGAACAGAAARCTAGCCTCTGGGAATTGCCTTGTCTTGTTATAAGTAATGACAATTAGGTTGTAATGTCAGTGTTGATGGATGTGTGCACATGAAACTTCCAGCAAAAGTAGTTACTGCTGTAGATAAAGTTGGATGGAGGATTTTTATAGGAGGAAGTGATTTTCAAAATGTGCTTCTCTGTGCAGCCCTTTCCAGCTTCTTGTATATTGGAAATTTTAACAGTATCAATGAAAGCATGTTTGTGATGCTTGTTTAAAACAGAAGCTTCTATTCCCTTCTTAACACCCCCCAAGTTCTAAAGATATTAAATCATTTTTCTCTTTAAGAACAAAAGAGATGAGCATCTTCTAAAGAGGAGAAATGTTCCTCATGAAGATATCTGTGAAGACTCTGATATAGATGGTGACTTTAGAGTGGTAAGAATTAACTGTCAAGCATGTCTTCTTTTTATGTGCTTAAAAGACATTTCTAATTTCTAACTGCTTTTGTCTCTGTTTTCTAGCAAAACACTTCTTTGGAGGCAATAGTACAGGTAAAAAAAAATTAATTGTTTGAACATTCTTCATATCATGGTGATAAATACGTGAAAAGTYTAAATTCTCTTTTATTTTAGAATGCTTCGAGTGACAACCAGGGTATACAGTTAAGTGCTGTGCAGGCTGCAAGGTAAACACACTTTTCTCAGATATACTGGTTTTATTCTTTTTTTATCATGCTCTTAATTTCAGAAAATGTGTTCTAGCATAACTGGAAAAAGTATTTCATTTACTGATTCTAAAAAAGAAAACTTGATAAATAGAACTTCACAAAAAAAGGTCAAAATACCTAGGTCTTTGAAGTAGTCAGGATTTTCATTATGTATAAATAAATACTAGGATTTATCTTAGTGTAATACTTGATGCTTCTTACAAGTAGAGTCAAATATATAATGAGCAGGACTATGAAGTCTTTAGCTTTAAATACAGAAAGAACTGGCATAATCCTTTTACTAGTTTTGTCATGGATTAGGCCACTAAAACCAGTGTTTGCTTTAAGAGGAATTCTGTGTAGTTGTATGTGTTCAAGAAGTGATCCTAAAATACTCTTGTGAACTTTGCTTGCATAAATCTAGTATTTAACTGCTGTTTCATGAACTACTGGAAGTTTTTTTTGTTGTTGTAGCAGAAAGCTACAACTTTGTATTTGTTTACCCTCTGTGATTGAGAGGGTTGATTCAAGTGCAAGGCAAGACTTCCAGATCAAAGAGAAGTCAGGTGAACTGGAAGTCACTTTGACTTTTGGGAATTAATGTATTTGGAACTGACAGGGGAAARAACAGTTTCTGTACCCATTTCATTGGGCCCCTTGTCTTCATCAAAAAGTTTCATCAACTCAGGGTAGCAGCATGTAGAACACTGTATTTACTATAGCTGGTCTAAACCAGATTAAAGTACTCTCAATTAAGCCTGATTTAAAATGGCATGGGAATGTCCATGTGAATAGGCTGGTATATGAAGAGATGACTATATATAATCTCTCTTCCCACTGCTAGTAAAAGTTTGGTGCGACAGCCCGAGTTGTCCCCTCCAAGAATCTTCCTTCATTCTCCTTAATTCCTTTGCTGCAGAAAGGTGAAGCTAAAGGGATTGAAAATGGAAACAAATTTGTACACTTCTGTTCTTTGCAGTAGTACTTTGTGAATCCTTGCTCTCTGACATTATATCCTTAGTAAAGAAGAAACAAGTTTCTGCCTTTCCTGTCAAAGCAGCTGGGATCTGTTTATCTCCCTTGTTGGGTGGAGGAGGAAGAAGCTKCAGGAGGGTGTAGCTGAATAACTCTAGTGATCTTTATTTTACTGGCCGGTAATAAACTTTAAAAGTAGTCAGAAAAAACATGGCAACTGAAACAGGCAATGAATGTAATGGCTTCAGTTTTTCAGTAGTTCAGTAATTTCAATTTTGGGGACTAGTTATTTTCACTTAAAGTGGAGAAAACAAGCCCTGCTTGGTCTTTGAGAATATGAGAGAGACACGGGGGAAAAAATTCCCAGCCCAGAAGGTAGTGCAGCACTGGAACAGTTCGTCCAGGGAGSTGGTTGGATCTCCGTGCTTGGAGGTTTCTGAAACTCAACTACAGGAAGCCATTGCTGACCTGATCTAATGTCAGCAATAATCCCACTTTGAGCCTAAGGTTGACCTAAACAATGTCCGGAGATCCTTCCCAGACATGACTTCTTATTCTGCGATTTGTCTGTTAAGTCTTGTGTTTTCTCCTTTTCYTAAACAGAAAGCTGCTTTCCAGTGATCGCAATCCACCAATTGACGATCTAATAAAATCAGGAATATTACCTATTTTAGTGCACTGTCTTGAAAGAGATGACAAGTGAGTATTTCCAAAACTCAAAATGTTTAATTGTTGCAAGAATTCTTGGTATTTAGCTAATACGCCTATAGCATCCGATTTGAAAACTCATGTTACAATAATTTTTTTTTTTTTCTTACTTTGCAGTCCTTCTTTACAGTTTGAAGCTGCGTGGGCTTTGACAAACATTGCCTCTGGAACCTCTGAACAAACACAGGCCGTAGTTCAGTCTAGTAAGTCCAACAGTATTTGATCATTTGTAAAACATGCACCGTAGCTTCCACAAAAATAAGATGATCTGAATGATACTGTAAAGAGCATCCACACTCCTGATTCTCTCTCTCTCAAGCATGTTCACCGATCCACATATGAGGGTTGGCCCTTTCATGCAATAACCAGGATGGTTGAAATTGAGTTGTCAGTCACAGGCATGTCACTGAAGGACCTGYCCATGAAGTCTCCTGCCAGATGTTCTACCTCTTCTCTGGCAAGCGGCATCAGTTGAGTCGCACACCTGCTTTTGTTCTTCATTTTCTCAGATTTTAAATTTGGTTGGGTTTCCTAATGGTGAGTAATCTCTTCTGGAAACTCACACTCTTTTAGCAGAGTTGATACCTGCTGGTTTCCAGTTTTCACACTTGGGGAAAAAAAAAAAAAAAAACACAACACCATCCAAAACAAAACAACCCAACCAACAAAAAACTTGAAACAAACCCCCCCTAAAAAACTCCCATGGAGGCATTTTCTATCTTATTGTGAATAGGGAGGAAAAGATGTGGACCAAGTCCAGAGGGTGCCTGACGTCGAACTCTCTTCCAAAATCAAGTTGAAGAAAAACCGCTGTCCTTCATATTTTAAGGAATCTGAAGCATGGAAAGGAATTGTTGTTGGACTTGGAATCTGAGTTGCCAAACAAAGCAAACTTTCTTCTGTACTCTAAACATGTCCTAAGTCGAAGTAGTACTTCTGTTGGTAAAGCAGAACTAAGTAGAAGTGTCTGCAGGCTTTTTGAATTGAGTGAGTAAAACAGCAGAGCTTCTTGAGACCCRTGGAATCGAACATTCAGTAAAACAAGTTTTTGCCTAAAATTTAAGGAAAAAGTCCACAAAACTTACATTACGTGAGATACCATAGCTTTAATGGTTGGAATCAGTATTGTATTGCAGTGCATGCTGCTTGATACCATTAAACATGCTGTGCTTCCAGCAATGAAAAGGCACATAATTATGCTTGAACTTTTTCTGTGTGTTTTCTCCCACCACAACCATCATATATTGACCTCTTTTAGAACTACTGGGAACTTTTATTCGATGTAGTAAGTACAGTTTCCAAAATGTGTGGTGGTGTTTAAGTGTTGAAATGTCATGTTTGTTATGTATCTTCCATGACTGACTGTTTCACTTCAGTAATCAAAGTAGATTGTTTCTTTTTAGTTGTTAGTGCTAAGCAGTTACCAGCTTCTCACAAACTGTATATTATTGGCTTTATATTTAGAAAAAAGTATGTATTCATATGAAAGTTCTTAGCACCATCTTCTCTGTTAAATGGCTGGTGTGTTTCAAAAATCTTTAACTGGAAAAATAGGCTAATTCTCCACAGCAGATGTGAAGGAATTCAAGGCAGGGGACTTCAGCTTAAAGGATTTCTTTAATTTAATTTGTGTTTTGAGATTGCATTGGTTGCAAGATCAGTTGCCCTTTGCTTTTACAAACTCTCAGTGTTAAGAGCCTGTTATCTTTGATATAGCTTGGATTTGACCATTATAGTATGTATCTTTGCTAATACTTTTAACTTTCCTTTTTCCCATCCTCCTTCCTTTCCCAGTTGCATCCTGAGTTTTCTTTTGGAAATCTAATTAACATGCAATCTGTCCCAGTCCCACACCTCTGATTTAGAACACTTTTTATTTAAACCTAGCTTATCGATGGATTGAAGATGAGTGCCAAATATAGTAATTACTTCTTTCAGTGACGATCTCTGATTTAGCTAGGTCTGCATGTATGCACTATATTAGCCAATTTAATAGCTATAACGTATGAAAGTRTGGTTTATTTCTTGTAATGATATATTTCAATGAAAAAGATGGTCTGTTGTAACCTTTCCARAAGTACTTATTAATATGCTTGCTGGAGGTGTTTTTTCTCCTTGCATACAGGCATTGTAAAATAGTGTTATTTAGTAGGAAGTAAGAAATCTGTTGTGATTTGTTATTTCTCTAGCAAAAAGTGTTTTACATTGAGAAAGAGTCTAACTTAAAATACCAGCCTCTCTTGAAATATGTGATCTAAAGTAAATGTGTTTYTTACAGACTAAACTGTCATTAACAAATCATGTAAGCAAGCACCTTAGTGCTGGAGATAAAAAAAAAAAAAATAAGGATCAGTTATCTAAATGTGGTGCATGTGGAATGTGTTTGGAACATTGGTTTAGCTTTAGTTCTAAATATTGGGAGCATTCTCCTGTCTGACACCAACATAGGGTAGAAAAGTAGCTTGGTAACAATTGTGGAGTTTATTGTGTTGCCTTTTGAATCCCTTTCTGTACTGCTCAGTCATTTGGTGCTTTTTTTTTTTGACACACAGCAGTAGGATTTGAAAAAATCTCTTACGCAGTTATCAGTTAGGTTATTCCGGTATGTTAGATAATGCGTATCAARTTGAGTGGAGTCAGAACTTGGTGATACAAAAGCAGACTTCACATTGAGGAGTGCATCTGTGTTAGCTTTCAGGAGACCAAGGTGACTAGATTTGTAGAAACAGCTGCTGTTGCTGTACAAGTATCTTCATAATGGTTATCAAAAGATACTGAATGCAGAGTTGGAAATATTAGGGARAAGTACACAGTGACTTGGCGCTTAGTAGTGCATCTGTATTGGCAGCGGGAGTTCTTYTGGTATAGTTTACCTTGTATGTCTACTTGTGTATGCTCGATCAACCAGGTTTCCTCTTGGTAGAGCCCCAGGTGAAGTTGTGCACTAAAGCGTTGCCTGGAGCTTCGTGCTGACAATGTGTACAGAAGATCCCTCTAGTTAGCTTCCTGCACATGCTGGGACCAGCAACTGGCACGTACTTCACTACTAGTAAAGATGTGATGGGGGATATAGGGCTCTGTACATCAGTAAGATCGAAACAAATTAAACCCCTGTACTTTGCTCTTACTACGTTACCAGTCGATAACGTAGATGTGTACCTACTGACTCTTAAGTTGGCCAATTTGTATGGGTGAGGTTGGTCTTAAACAGTTACTACTTTGCAGTTGTCTGATAGATTAGCACGGAATTTCTAAATTCAATAAGTATAACTAAATTTGGAGTCCTGACAAGCTTCAGTAAACTTGTGAGACTTACAAACAAATTAAATGTCAGGTTATGTTAAGAGTTGCTTTCATAATATTCTGAAGTGCGGGCTCTATAAGAAAGTGCAACGRAGGAAGAATTGTTACAGTGTGTTTTATTTCAGTATCATCTGGGAAGTCAGAAAASTATTGACCAGTACTTAACTGGGAGAAAAATTTTTCATGCAGTACTGAAATTTTATTTAAGAGCTAATTATGTGAACTATTTTGTCTTTTGAAAGATGCATTTCTTAACAGTTGTATGGGGTTTTGTTTGTATCTTTCAGATGCTGTGCCACTTTTCCTGAGACTGCTGCATTCACCTCATCAAAATGTTTGTGAGCAAGCTGTGTGGGCTTTAGGAAATATCATAGGTTTGTGTTACTCCTGCCACTAAAAACTTCTAAGTTCCCTTTGATRCTGAATGAATAAACTAGGCAGGATTTTGTGTGTTAGAACTTGGAGATGTTCAACTATGAGACAAAAGGCAGCTGTTAGACTGGCAGTTACCCTGTTCTCAACTTATTCCTGTGGTCTCTGTTGTGTATYGATGGTGTGCACCCAAAAAAAATGTGCCTACACGCTTTCTTTCCAGGTACAGGAAGAGGAATTACTGGCAAACAGACATGCAGATGGTTAAAATAAACACTGTTTTGCATTGAGTTCTGAAATTTTGCCTGAGCTTACATACATTGTGTTGAATTCTAGATAAGTTGTGATCATTCGGTCTTYCATKTGATTTTTCCTCCTCTTAGGCAAGCATTAGCTKTGTGGTTTACAGCCCTGACTGTTTGTAGTGCTTGAGGACTAATGTCAATTCTGACATACTGAGATTTCTATGAGCTGATATTTTAGAAATGCCTAGTCCTTCTTAAGAAGCAAACCAASAAAATCCACAGTATTGTAACTGCCTGAAGCTGTTAGTGATATGTGTGCAGTACAAGTCAGATGCTGCTTTCGAGGCAACTGTAGTGGTACCTGGGCACTGACAAAAGTGTGTTTATCTTTGAGATATGAAGGTGACAGTACATGTTTTCAGGCAGTTTTCAACTACTCTTGGGACGTTTTAGTATTGATTATAAACTTTGTGAAGGGATCTTCAGGAATACACTGGACTATGAACTATTCTTGGTGGTTTGGCATTGTCTACCACACCTTTTTCCTTGCTCACCACTGCCCCAACCTGTACATCTGCTATAAAGTATGGAACACTTCTGTTAAGAATGTAGCTGGTTTTAATGAGTAGTTCAAAATGAAACAATTAGGCAGCCAGCCACAGGTCCTACTAAAGCTTTATATGCGTCTTTATGATAGATGTGTCTATATAGATATGTATCTCTGTATATATATTTATATGCATCTTTCCAAGGCTYGTATTCTTCAACTTTGTGTGCATTTTAAATAACTGAAGTTTTAAGTGTGCAGAAATCAGACTTTTTGTGAATGGCGTGGGATGATCTTTGTCTTCATAATTCTTTGATGTCTCAAACAGGTGATGGRCCCCAGTGTAGAGATTATGTTATTAGTCTTGGAGTAGTGAAACCACTGCTGTCCTTCATCAGCCCATCTATTCCCATAACTTTCTTACGGAACGTTACTTGGGTCATGGTCAACTTGTGCCGTCACAAAGATCCTCCTCCGCCGATGGAAACCATTCAGGAGGTGACTGAATTACTGTTCAGTGTAACTAAACTGAAGTTGAGTATCTGTCTGCCTTAAAAATAACTGTCAGATGCTTCTCTTCCTCCTTAGATCCTTCCAGCGCTCTGTGTTTTAATTCACCACACAGATGTAAATGTAAGTAACACCACTTGGAGCCAGTTTTGTGTTCTGGTATAGTTTTTTTTACCTGAAGTATAAAGCTTGTCATAATTAACTCTTTCATTATGGCAAACTTATTTTGATATCTTTTTAACTGCTTGTTTTTCAGTATCAGTTATGGTTTTTGCCTGATATTTCTCTGTATCTTTGCAAGTGCTTATTTGTATGTACTTGCCCTACACTGAAAAATAAAATGCAGTTTCAGTTGTATTTCTGTGAACATTCATTTACAGATAAAGGATTTTTTTGACTAGCACTTAAGTTTGAGGTTGTAATGAAAATCAGTGTAAATGAAAGAAAAATGAGTGTCTGCTGCATATGTAAAATGWTAGCTTCAGACGTAACTTCTGAGGTGTTAAATATGAACATTAGGTTATTTTTAATAGTGAAGTAAATGAGAGACTTCACTAAAATTATGAAATAGRTCAGCTTTTGCCTAAACAAGTCAGAATTGTTTAAGATGAATTCTTTGCTTCCTAGTGAAGTTGTAGCTCAGTTGTCTAAGTTAATGGCAACAGTGCTTTACCAAAATGTTTAAGTAATTAAAGTTTGCGTTGTAATTACACTATTTAATTTCTTGTCTGTAAGTAGGTGAAACTAAGCTTATTTGAATTTCTTGAAATGGCTGTATTTGTGAATCAGTCAAGAGTTGTTAGCCGGAACAGTGTTCACTCAACTTTTTTGTAAGCTKTCACGTGAAATGTTCAGATTTACTGTTACTTAAATTGGCTTTTCTGTGTGTGAATACACACGTGTATGCACACAYACAGAGGAAATTCAGTCTAAGTGCTGCTGCACCAGATGTTAAAAAAAATTCAAAGGTTTTCTTAAATTTTGTGGTGGAATGCCAAGAAAAAARTAACTTGATGCCATATGATGTACAGCTCATTGGTTTGAAAGTGCCAAATGCCCGTAGTTTAATATTTGCTAGGGCTTTATCTTCCTTCCAGGGGTGAGTCTTTCATATCTCACATTGTCTACCGTATTTCATTAAAAGAGCAGATATAATTGAACTGCTTTTATTATATCATTCAGAATTTAGGCTGTAGTTTGCAGTTTAGCGGTTGTTTAGCTGTTTTTTTAATTTCTCTGTATATTCTTTGGAGCTAGAACAGGTTGAACAGCAGTTGTATTTCAGACTTCTGTAGAGTGGAATGTATGAAGTTTGTAAAACAAAGTGGGTTTTTGCTGCATTGCATCAATTCTGGCTTTGCAGTGAGAATTGCTTTACATCTTAATTTATATTATTTTTTTTGTAAGACTTGTGATATTTCTGTACTATTTACAAATAAATGTTTTTACTGTTAGATATTGGTAGATACAGTCTGGGCACTCTCCTATCTAACGGATGCTGGCAATGAACAGATCCAGATGGTGATAGACTCCGGAATAGTCCCTCATTTGGTTCCTCTTCTCAGTCATCAAGAAGTTAAAGTGCAAGTAAGTTTGGATAACTTTAAGGAAGTGTTACTCAAAATGTAATACTAGAGAAAGTAGCTGGTTTCTTTTTATAGTTCATGTCGACGTTTAAAGAGTACTTTTTCCTGTGTAGTATAGCATTTGCATAAAACCTTTTGCTTTTTTAAACTGTTACTGTTTGAAAGTATGTGCTCAACTAGAAAAATCTTTGATTAAAAGAACTCTTTAAAGAAAAAGTGTTTTGTTTCAGACTGCTGCACTGAGAGCTGTAGGAAACATTGTCACTGGTACCGATGAACAGACACAGGTAGTTCTGAATTGTGAAGCTCTTTCACATTTTCCAGCACTTCTGACACATCCCAAAGAAAAAATTAATAAGGTAAGTAACTGCAGAGGTTGCACCCCTTTAMCTTTTATATTTGGCTTAGCTGTTTTGGATTCCACATAATGTAGTATGGTAGAGATTTGAGTAATTGACTGCTTACACCAGTTTATAGCAAGAGCAAGCAAGGTGCTGAAAYTTTTCTTGAAGTTAATATCCTTAGAAAAATCTCTAGGGGGCTGCAAACTTGTACTTGACAAGAATGTTGTTTCCTGATTCTTTTGATTTTTTTATGAAATTAAAGCTTTATCTTATAATTCTGGCTGTTGACTTAAAAGTTAGAGTTCTTGATATGTGAAATGTCACTTTAATTAAACTGACTCTCTTGGAAGTGATGAAATAGAGATAATTGGATGTCTCTCTGAATGGAGTGTGTGTGATAAATGGAATTTAAACTGTCAGACTGGGGGTGGGGTGTGGGGAATGTGTACCTGCGTGGATGTATAGGAAAGGCTTTAAATGGGGGCACTGATAATGCAGTGCTGATTCCGGAGTGCATCTGAGGCATGTTGTTAAATTCTGGGGTGCCACTTTACAACATTGCCAATGATTAAAGCCCAAAACAAGCCCACCAGGACAAGCCTAGACATCCTAAATCTCTAACAGGTTCATTAATGAAAGTGATCCTGTGATCTGATCTGAGAGACTCAGCTGAATGAAATGTGAGAATTTCTGAATCTCATCTTGAGAGAAATATCGTCTAAAAAGTTGCCACGCCACATAAGTTGAGAAGAGGAGGGAATTGAGAGGAWGTGATGGAGGGTTTCTAGGAAGGGAGAAATTTCTCAACTGTAAGATTATAAAAAGTTGATACTCTGAATATACCTAAAACTTTATGTGAAACTGTGTGTGTTATTTCTAGATTCCCACTTAAAAAGCAGGGGGGGCTCTTGATCCTTGTTTAAAGTGAGAATCCAGATACAGTCTTTGGCTTAGTTCAAAATTTCAGCTGTTCAGGACTGGGAGGGCCTACTGGGGAAAAGATCTCTTCATACGCACTTTCCTAGGCACCTGCTGCTGGTTATTGCTGGAAGAGTGTCCTGGGCTTATGGACAGAATGATCATAAAAGGTCATACAACTTTACAGTATTCTTGAAAAGCAAGCATTTAAGAATAGGTGTTGCATTTTCTTGATTGATGCTAAGAAGAGAAACATGAAGCAGRTAAAGAACATACTGTCTTCTACCACTCCCGTGTCTGGAAAACATGATGCATTTTGGAGTTTATCTGAACATCAGCTGAAAACTGCTGTAGCATTCATTCTCAGTAATGGAATCAATTATGAGTGCTCATTTGTAGCCTTGTGACTTTTTGTCTCCAAATAATTTTTCCTTTTAATCTGTGGGTTTGGAGTGTTTGGTTGCAACTTGGTAACAGTGAAAGACTGAAGAGTCTTGTGGAGTTTCCTAAGGTGAGACTGTCCGCTTTGTTACCTGTATGTCTAGTGTACTTTCTAGGAAGTCRGCTATGTACAATCAAACTGATAAAATACTTGACTGTATTTAAGATTGACTAGTGTATGAATTGCAGATCTAAAAATGTGAATGTATAAAATCTTGCTGGGGTGGAAATAAAATACRATATAGAAGACTATCTGATGATAATTTCTCACATCCTTTTTTGCAGGAAGCAGTGTGGTTCCTATCTAACATCACTGCCGGAAATCAGCAGCAAGTTCAGGCAGTAATAGATGCAAACCTTGTTCCAATGATAATACATCTTCTAGATAAGGTTCGATAACAAGAGGGATTTAACAGTTTGTTTCCTTAATTGGGRAAAGTGACATTGAATTCCTTGCTTCATGTTTTACATCATGCTGTAAACAGGGGGGCAGGAGTAAACTATACCCTTGAGCATTTTCAGTATATTGCAAGATAAAATACATGACTGTTGGTATTCTTTTGCGAAGTGCTGTGAGATGATGAGTGCCAACTGTATTGGGGAAAGGAAGCAGATCAGGGGAAGCTCCTTCTCAGGTCATTCTAAATCTCATTTAAATCCTTTTTCTCACTTTGTAAGCAATGGGGGTAGAATTCTTTACTCTCATATGTAGTGTGAAGAGGTCTGGCTGGGAACAGCATTGAGTTAGTTCCCAGCATTTTCCTAAAGCTTAAGGACTTCATCCTTTTCCCCCCACATTATCTGGAAACACAATAAATGCCACTGTTGAGCACTCCCTTAACCTGTTTGTGTTRCTGCATCTGTCTAGTCTGAGAGTAATCCAAGTAATGATTCTGTGACACTAGATTATGGACTGGGGTTGTCCCATCTACTTTTTTTTTTCCAAACAAGTAAMACTGCATCAACAAAAAACAGTGGGCCATAGAAAATAACCATAGCTTTTGTGTGTTCAGAGTTTTTCCCATAGAAAAGCAACAGGCTGTATGCATGTATGGATTTACGCTTCTTTTCAGTAGTAGATGAAATCTGAGATGAATRCTTTTATTACCTTTTTTATTAAATWGTAAAATCAAGTAGTTGCTTGCAAAGTTGCACTTCTGAATGCTTTTCCCATGCTTTTTCACAAAGTCTCTCATTGCTTATCGGCTACTAGAGGTTGAATGCTAATGGGTCATCATGTGGGACTTCAGATACCTGTATTCCTTTTCAGTTGTTGGGCGTTAGTGCCTTTTAAAAYATCAGTTTCCAAACCACGTTGTGCTCCCAAGGATCTGCCTTGTGAGAAAGAAGGGTAGCTAAAAGCATGTCTTTAAATGGAAACAGTACATTTCTGTCTTTCAAACGTTTCCTACGTTTTGCTTTATTCATTATTTGATTTTTCTTTCCTGAAGTGTGGAAGGAARCCAGAAATACCAACCTAACGATGTRTTCAGCCATGACAAAGATGCAGTATCTTGCTTCAGTGTAGAGGCTGGGGTTGAGACTGAAGAAATACTTGTCTTTTCCCCYAAGTAACATATAGCTGTTCACAAATAGTTCTGTTAACTGCCAATTTATTGATCACTGAGCAAAGAGTTGGAGACCTTTCTCTTTAAATTTAGTAAGCAGACTTCAGTTGACTAACTTCAGAGGCAGACACAGTTATGGTATGTACAGTGGTTTATCAAAATTGACACTTACTGCTTATCTCTCACTGTAATATATGACAGCTGTTGATAAGGAATGCGAGAGAGTGGAGTACTACAGTTCTTATTTCACAAACAAATTTCCCTTCCTCTGGAAGATCGATTTAAAAACATGGTTGCAGGGAAGGGATGAACACTCTGAGTAGACTGAAACATCTGCAGGATTTGTTACTTTYCCTACTTAGTGAAAACTGATACGGTGATACCATGCAGAATGGACTGTAACAAATACAAGCTTTTACTAGCATACTACATAACATAAAGACTGGAATGATTATTTCTATTTATGGTTGTATTTTTAGGGTGACTTTGGTACTCAGAAAGAAGCTGCTTGGGCCATAAGCAACTTAACGATCAGCGGAAGAAAAGATCAAGTGAGTCAAACCTTAAAAAAAGGTTCATTATCTTTTTCCGGGTGCACTTCAGGGGGTACATCAGCTGATTAGTTTAGACTACTTCTGTGCCAGGATTATGAATGTCTGGATTCCTCCTCTGTTCAGCAACCCTTCCCTTCTCCACAAGGGATTTAAGAGTGAACTTCAGTTGTTGTTTCTGGAATGACCTGAGATTAAGGGTATCAATGGGGATTTGGATGGAAGCTCTTCTGTTAGGATGGCCTCGTAGCTATGAAGGACTGCATTCAGGCTCTGATGAGATTCTTGGTCATTCGACTTCTCTATCTTTCTACTTTTTTCCCCCCTATGGATAAGACTGTGAGATAGTTATAATGCTAGTAGCCGATGAGTAGAAATATACTAGTTTCTTGTAAGCCCAGAATATTAAACTTGTGGCAGGGTTGGGGTGGTGGTGTCATTCTTCAAAAAYGAGGTTGAAACTCCTTGTTTTAATACTGAAAAATTCACAGTATCTGCTACTTGTGTGTTCTAGACTTGACATGTGTTTGTAACATAATTCATAAATGTTACCTTTTTATGCTCTAAAACAAGAATTTCTGAAAGTGACTGCTACAGCAGACTCTTACCTTGTTGGGTAACTTTGTGTATTTTGACTTTATTGACTTCATTAAACTTGTTTGCATGTTGTGCTTGTGGTGCATTGTTTGCTTCTGTCACACTGCTGATTTAATGATTTGCTTTTTTCCCCTTAGGTGGCATACTTAATTCAACAAAATGTAATTCCTCCCTTTTGCAATTTGCTGACAGTAAAAGATGCGCAAGTTGTGCAAGTGGTTCTGGATGGACTAAGTAATATATTAAAAATGGCTGAAGATGAAGCGGAAACCATAGCTAATCTTATAGAAGAGTGTGGAGGTATGATGCTTAATATTTTGATACTGTTKGTTCAGAAATTGATGGCTTGGCTTCCTACCATGTTTATATGCTGTTGGCTTCATTGTGTGTTGGCACAAGTGTTTTAAGCGAACCTTTTCTAAAAGTGACCTTTTCATGCCTAGCAGGTGAATATACTTCACTTTTCCTAACTGATTAAGTTCATGATCAAGTAATATGTGGAGGAGCTGGATAAYGGCAATAATGTTTATTAGGTGCCAATTTTCTAATACTCTGGTGTACTTGACTAATCAGTTTCTGTTAATGTAGGGATGATATGCTTATCTGAATCATGCACAAGTCATGTCCAGGTGAATTTGGGGGAAAACTACATATAATGGTTGCAGAAATATGATAGCTTTAGTTTCCTGATGGCTTTCAGACTTTCTCTATATTGGTTGCTACTTAAGTTGACTGAAACTCTTCAAGGGTAAAAGAACAGTGATATTAAATTCAGACACAAGTAAAAAACTCTGTGGGATTTTGTTAACTTGGAGTTGAATAGTCTTTAAAATACAAAATCTTGAGGTGGGGGAAGCTTAATTGATTGGTGATGGTGAGGGAGGGAGAAGAGAGGTGTTCATGCCTAAAGCTCTGCTGGTCAGAACTTAGAAAATATTTATATGTATGCTCTGCTCATGTCTGCCAATAACTTATCCTGTACTGGAGCTACTTGCTATGTAATCAAGCTACAGGTCAGTAGCTGATGGCATGTGTGCCACCAACAGTATGTGGGTTTGGAATGTCACAGCTTGGGGCTACTGCACCAGGTGGTGAAAAGATGTTTTGTGAAAAGGGAGTATGTCCTAGCGCTTGGCCCTCRCCGTATTCCCACAGATTAATTTAACCACTCATAGTGAGAAGGAAGGTACTATCATTGCTGGAATTGACCTTTTAGACAATTTTTTTTTTTGTCATGGTATGTATTTCTCAATCACTTACATATTTCCTCAAATCTCTAAGAAGCTTTTATGCTTTAAGCATGTCAAATGAGTTTAACAGCTTCTTATTCATAGTCATTCTATTCCTAGATTTGTTTTTAATTACTTTGTATGATGAGTCCTTAAGGAGAGGGAGGTTGTTTTGCCTGAACTTAGTATTTTAACTCTATTATGTTTCTTGTGTATTTATTGTAGGCCTGGAGAAAATTGAACAGCTACAAAACCATGAAAATGAAGACATCTACAAACTGGCTTATGAGATCATTGATCAGTTCTTCTCTTCAGATGATGTGTGTAATAGCTCTGCAATCTGCTTTTGTAATTGTTTATATTTATAAATACGGTTCAAGATAAAGGCAAAGGCTCTAAAGCCTGCTCTGTGACGTTTGTTTGGTTGTTCAGTGAAGAATGAGCCCTTATTTGAACCTGTTGCRTATCTTGCCATTCTTCATGATGAAGTATCTAAAGATCTGATGCCTAATGTAAGCCTCATATCTAGGGATTAATATACTAGACTTTGAATAGTTCTCTTAACTGTCAGCTTCTGACTAAGCTTGACACTTCACATTTGATAAGCTCCCTGCTGACTGAGATTCTGCTTCTTAAGAAACAAACTATTTTGAATATCTTAGTGATTTCAGAGGTAGGATGTGCTGATCAAGAATGTTGTTTTCAGTTTAAACAAGTAATGTAAATCAAAGGAAGCTTTTAGGTTTGTATACACTTTAAATCATACAAGTTAACTGTATATAAAGGAAATGCAGTCATGTCAGTCTGTGTCATGAAGTRAGAGGGTTTTCTACCTGTTCAAAAAACTTTTGGGAGCAAACTACTGCAAAAATGGTAGAGSTCAGTTGCATTCATGCCTACTATCCACATTGAAGTTTATTTTGTGCTAGAGTTTCACTTTTATATGAACAATAAGACGTAAGTCTTGTTAAGCAACTCAAATTTTCCATATACAGCAGGACTTGGAATTTAATCTAGTGTCAGTTTGGTAACCTGTATACTACCTATTTAAATTGGAACTGCAGTTTCGGCTTAATCCTTACTTGATTTCATGGTATTGGTCTTCTCTTAAGAACTGTGACAGTTTATAAGCTGGCAATAAGGGTGATGCATGACTGACAGAATGCCTTCCAGGAGTGGAAACTGCATAAACAAGAGAGGCTRTTGGGTGCCATGTAGCCTACCTACTGAATACAAGCTAGAACATTTTGGCCTAAATTACTTTGTCATTMTAGTGCTCTTACTAAATTGGGGGAGAATGGCAAGACTTGATGCAAGGAAGTAGAATAGGTGAAGAAATAGGTGCTCTTTAGGATTGTCTGGCTCCTTTTTAGTGAGGCTTTTGTCTTTCTATTCCTAACGATGTTCTCGTTCTGTTACAGATTGATGAAGACCCTAGCCTTGTTCCAGAAGCAATACAAGGCGGAACATTTGGTTTCAATTCATCTGCCAATGTACCAGCAGAAGGGTTCCAGTTTTAGAGTGGTATTTTGGAAGTTAGGTACAATGCAGCACTGAATAAAAAAAAGGTTTGATCCATCAATCTTGGCTCATGGGATCCGCTGCTGCATTAAATCGGGAAAGAAAATGTGAAGATTTCATTTGGAATCACAGAAAAGCCCAAATGAAGTCAAGATGGCGAGTGGGTGCGAGTGAGAATGAGTGGCAAAATGTAATGAAAAACTTCACACTGAATGCTTATTTAGATTGTTCAAAGAAAAAGGGCTACAGGTCAAAGATCTTCAGTGCCTGAGAAGGAACAATGACTTACTAGAGCAATTGGGGGGAAATGCAGTACTATCATCATCAAGCCTTGTAAGCATAAGAGAATAGGATGCCCATATAAGTCCAAGGAGAATGAGCCCAGGCCTTGCTATGAAGCACCGTGTGAATGGACAACATTGAATGAATGTCTGGACTCAATGCTGTGGAGCCAGGCTCGTGTTTCAAATACGGGGCTCTTCGGTCCTGAAGCAGGCTCCTAGTCCTGGAGTGGCGTGTGTACGAGAGTATGGTTGTGATGCTGTATGTGAACGCATGCAAGCTTGATTCGCCTTCAGGGGGCTGATAATAAACCTAGTAAATCATCAAAATGAGTTCATAAGTGTTAACTTACACTGGACACAAAAACAAAGACCGGTTTAGCAGCAGACTCTGGTTTACTCCTGCAGCCTGTGTTTCTTTTTTGTTTGTTTTTYCCCCCCCTCTTATTTTTCTTTTAGTTATTTTTAATTTCTTTCCTGTATGGCTTATTAGTTGTTTGTAAAGTCAGAATTTCAGGAAGGCTTCCCTGTGCATTTGCACCAGATGAATGTTTGATGTTATGAAAAGCTTTCCATATCATCAAAACTAATTTGTAGATTTTTGCATGAAAAAAATCATACATTTCCCTTCAAATAGACTGTGTTGCAGTACACAAGTTGCCATAATAGTAGAAAGCAGTAAAATGTGGTAATAAATCTCATCCTTTTCATTTTCAAAGATAACATGAAGACCTTTGCATGTGGTAATCTACAGCATAGTTCATTTTTAGATTTTGTTGAGTCCTGTAACCAAATGTTTCCGTTGTGGTAGAATACCGTGCTGTGTTTCAATGTTACTTGTTTTCAAACTTTGTTTTCTATGAAAATGATATGGAAACTTCTAAAAATGAAATTTGGTGCATATGTACTGCCGAATAAAGACCGAAAAAGAGGTGTGAATAGATGTACAAATCAAGTCATGGTTTGAACACCTTTAATATGCCTAATCCAATTGTTCTAGACTCTTTTTATCTTAGATGTAGGCAGCCATGAACAATCTATTTTGAGCCACTTTAGAGAGAACTTTGTATTTTTAAAACTTGCACAAAAAGGATGCAAGTGTTTTTATAATTGGAGTAATACCTCAGTTTTGAGGTTCTGCACACTAAATTGAAGGTGACATTACGAATTTGTACAAAATGAACTCTTTATAAGGTGGCTCATTGTAGGAAATGCTGTGCCTTCCCCTTTGAGCACAAGTGTTGCATGAACAACAGTTTGCTATAATAAAACATACCAGATTAGCCACCATTAGCATCTATATCTACCTTGTGTTTTAAAATCAACTGGTAATTCTGAAACACTGTAGAATGGATAAAGATTATTTTGTGATCATAACTCTTTGTTGGACTAGAGTATTTTTGCAGCATTCCTTGTCATCAGAAACATGGTTAAAGTTTAAAACTAGAAGCAGCGGAAACTAGCTTGTGAAATTTATCCAAGTAGAGTGCAGGCTAGGCTGTCTTGGGGAAATAAACATTAAAACTTGCAACAGTATTGTATTCGGTGTGTCTTTGTGTATGCACTCCAGTTTTCGTCAAAACCTGAAGATCGTTTGAAGAAAGCTACAGTGAGACTTCTGAATCTCTTGTCTCTTTTTTTTACCTGCCAGATGTCAGTGTGTTGTGCGGTATGTTATGTAGGCTTGAGGTAAATAAGTATTTTGGTATAAGAAATAACTAATTTACCTAATTACATAGTATGTATTCGCTAAATAAATTAGGGCTGTTTTCATGTAAAATRTAGGGAACTCTTAGAGGAGGTAAAATGCTTAAACTGGTGTTTTTAAGGAAGTTGCCATACTGTAAGTAAAATTATAGTTATTACTAACTTCACACTAAAATACCTTTGTGAAGGATGTACTGTAGAAAATTGCTTTAGTGTTAGAATCCTTTCTTGTTAGGGGTAAGAGGAGAACAGATGTTTGTAGCAACTTTCACATTTCCAAAACACAAACCCCAAACACTCTGGCAGGGTTTGCATTTATTGCCAGTAAATACCTCTTGTTGGCACTTCCCCTGATGTCATATACTTAGAGAACTACCTTAAGCTGGTGCTGTTTTAGCTGCAGCCTGTACTTTTACATGGTCAGTGGTGGTGTTTTGTTGGTTTTGGTTTTTGGTGGTTTTTTTAAATGGAAAATTCTCTTCACAGCAGATCCTGTTACTATTCTGTTGGTTTACCAAAACACAGAAAGCTTAAACATTTCAGCATCCACAGGGTGGCAGTATTCGGAGCTCTTGGGGAGCAAAACTGAAGCCAGGGTGTCCAATGCCTCTTTTCCCAAAAGTTGCRGTTTGAGGTAATGTAATTAATTACACTGTTGGGGAGAGGGGGGTTGTTTRGGAGCCTTGGGGTACAAACAAGAGATAATGGAGTACTAGTCAGATTATTAAGAAAGTAAGAAGGCAGTTACTTACAGGTACAACCTCACATTGCTGCAATGGAAGTTGCGGACCAATTTTCTGCCTACATGTGAAGATGAATAAATTTTAGCCTCTTGACTTTATTGAGCAGTGGAATTCGGTCATCAACAGAAGCAACTCGGATGTTTCCCTTTTAGCATTAAAGCTGTGAYATCAAGTGTACTCAAGCTGTTTGGTAGCAGAACACAGCTCTGTGGTACTTAGATTGTCTGTAACCATGCAGATGGTAACTCTTTAGTCACTGTTCTTCMGTTCTAATAAAAATAACCAAAGATGTGGAGGTGAGGTTGTATGTTAATCTACTCTTTCAGGATTTTGAAGTAGAAAATTAGCTTTTCAACTGAACTTAGGGTAGCAGATACCTAGAAAAAGACCTTTAAAATATTAAAAGGACAAAAGTTAATCCATAGTATAAGCTATTCCAGGTAGGATTTTTATTCCAAGGAGCAGCATTGTTGGACCAAATTGGAATTTTAGGATCTTAGGGTTGGGCTAGCTGATTTAGCTGGCAGGAGTRGTTCTGCGGAGCGAAGAATAGTATGCTGAATTGAAAGGGGCAGCTTGGGAGAAGCTGACCCTGTTTCTTTCTCTCCCACTACTGGAAGTGGAATAGCCCCCGATTGTGTGAGGCCTTTCAGCGTAGGRGAGCCATTTGCTGGGTGCCTGGAGCCGTGGACAGAGACATACCTTTCATCTTCACAGAATGGTGTCTTCTGGTGGATCACAAGGATTCCCAGTAAGTTGTCTACTTCYGCTGTTTTGGTAGTGGAACAGGCTAGTCTGACTTAAAAACTAAGGATTTCTGGATAGTGTGTTGAGCTACCAAGCAACTTAAAAGGGTTTCAAGTAAAATGAAATGCTAAGGCAACTTAGCCAGCCCTGAGCAAGAAAACCTGATGACTTGCGTAACCAGGGCACTGCTCTTAGGCCATTTCAAAAGCCTAAGGAAAACAGTGGATGTGCCAGGAAGAAAGGGCGGTGACTGACTTTCTGCTTGAAAGTGAAGAAATCTGTATGTATTTGTTAACTTCTCCTATCATACAGCCTGTTGCATAAATCACCAAATTACTTTTGCTGCTTTATAATTAAGAATGTCTTCATATTAATACTTGTAGAYTCTTTGCCACTTTTAACTATAAATGTTTCCTCAGCTCTGCATGTCACCAAATAACTGGCAGGAATGCTGGTCACAAGGCTGGAAACAATTACAGAAGTCCTGCATCTGGATCAAATAGACTTTATGAAAGGAAACTTAGTAGCAGAAAATGTGTAAAGTTTACAAASTCTTCCTAATAGTAAGTTTTAGCTACTGCTAGAGTAAAACTCAGAAGGCACACAAAATTCATTGAGAGTTAATATTGCTTCAATACCTACAGGAAGGTGGCTGGAAATTTAATTTCCATAAAGAAATTCCCATTTTTTGTTTGTAAATCCCTTGAAATAGGGGTCCTGTATTTATTCTGCTGGTTTGGTGTGCTCCAAAGCTGAGGAAAACCGTTTTCTTCAAGCTGTTACTAAAACTGTCATATGTAAATACCTTTGGTATACTTTTAAATTTCTATAAAACAACACTGAAAGCTAGTATTACTGGAAAATGACAAATGTGGGAAACTTTAAATGCCAGCTATTGGTAAATGCGTTACAGAAGTTTTGTAATTTGATGGAAAGGCGGATGGTCAGTAGTCAGACTTTGTTATCAGCAACAGCAGATCATGACATGAAGCAAGTATATAATTCCTAGAACGGCAATTTTTCAGATTAAATGTTGCTTCATCTTGAATTCTTAATTCTTTTAAGTGCATAAAAATAAACTGGGTATAAACCAACATACGTTCTTACCCTGAGCATCAGTTATTTATATTGTAAATTATTGTCAAAAGCTCCCTTGTTTGGTCTTTTGCTTCTGTAGCTTTTTCCTTGAGACTTTTCTGTGTGTTGAGGGGGGTAGTAGAGGGGAAAGGATTAAAACAATTTTATTTTTTTTTATTCTGTATTATGTAGTGCATATACCCCAGAAACAAAACGACCCCCAGGTTGAGTGCCTGTGCCATTTGGACTCTTTCAGGCACTGTGGTTTACTAGGAGGTCTTCTCTGTGTTGCAGTGTACTTAGTRTAGATCTTGGAGTAAAGTATCAATGCATTGCCATCCACCACCACAAAAATCAGAGTATTGATGAGCTGGAGAAGCATCTTTCAAGAAACATGAAACAGATTTAGACCTTTGTGAGCTTCGGGGAGGGGAGGGTCCGATACCATGGACAGCTACAGGCTTGTAGTCTGAAAGATACGGTTATCTCAAATATATTAAAATGAGAAGAAGAACTGATAAATGTAGTGATTGGTTCGGCATTGAAATTAAGGCAAAAATCTGAGTGCGTTGTCAGCCTCAGAGTTTTTTCTTAAGTGGCTGTCCGTGCAACCAGTGAGGTTCTGTGCATAGCTATCATGRGTAAAACCCTTGCCTGAGCAATATTGTGACAGTAAAATCTTACTCTATCCTTCTGTGTTACCTTCTTAAAAGCTTTCAAAATTTTTTTTTTCCTTAACTGTATGCCCAATTTACCTCTTTCTCATTTRAGCTGTTTGGAATCTGTCACAGGTTCAGACTCCTTCGCTCACACTACACAGTTCATACTCATTTTTCTACTACCTTTGACAAGGTATTTATAATGAACCAGAAGTGTGCACGCGGCCATTAGGCTTCTGTGGTGGAACCAAAGCCTTAGTTTGCAGGTTGGTTGTATTKTGGACCCAAAGAAGGCTTTACTCACCTAAAATGTATTTTCTCTAACTGTATCACTTGTTCTAATAATATGTTCAGTTACAAACCTTGACCTGCTTACACATTTATCTTGGCTATATGGCATTTTCATTTTTCAGCTGCTGTGACTTTCYGTTTGCTTTGCCACATGATAGCTTTCTAAGCTTTCTAGAATTATATAGATAGAGAAATGCAGATTTTTTTATTAATGGGGTGTACCTCTGAAGCGTCTTCCAGATTACTTGATTTGTACTGAGAGACAAATGGTATCTATGTTGCTATGTCTGTTTTATGTTAGCAGACTTGCGGGATACCTTTTTTGCACTAGCTAAGCATCTTCAAAACATAGTTCTTGTTACAATTTTTGTATTTCACCTGACTTAAATTGCAGAAACATCTTTTAGCAGGCTATTACTGCACCAGACCCTACGAATGCAGTTAGAAGGGGGCTGTCTCTTAAGCTAATGTTTTCAGAATGGCTCTGGCATTAGTACATTGCAGACTGTCAGCTGTGCAGATTGAACACTGGCCCATTGTCTTGTCCATTGCAGTTTCTGCCAGATGCAGAATTCTGCTAGAAGATATTTATTCCCAAAATTTCATTTGCAAAGATCTGCCACTGTGATACAGTTAACGTAATGCTAACAAGGGAACATCCACATGGTTGCAGCCTCTTCTACAAATTGGGCACAAGGGCAGAATAAACTGCATGTGAAGATTTTTATATCTGGCTTAATATTGCTTTTTCTTGTTCAAAAAGTAAATAAAATGTTTGAGATGACAACTCTGTAATAGAAAGGGGATTACTGATCTGTCAGTGAATACACACATTCTGTTCATCTCCGACTTCTTATGAAATGTGCTCTCATCATCTTGACACACCCACAGCAGGTGGTTTAGTAATGACCCATCTGGTATAATGACTCATTATGTGGCATAATCCTCCAGCCAATGGATCCGTTCTCTGAAAAACAAGTTATTTTCTGGGTTAGTTTTCAGCTAGTTCTTTGAGCCCGTGTGGCTGCTTGAGCACAAGGGGGATGGATGAGGCCACATTTGTGATAGATGCAGACTGGCCCAAGTTGTGAACCTGCTAGCTGGGTGAGAAGTGGAGGCAGGGGATAAGGAAGGGAATTCACAAACCAAAGGATCTGCAGGAACAAGGGTATGTAGGACATCAGCAGGCAGGATGAGCCCAATTGGCAGGGATCTGTCCACCTGTAATTAAGGGTAAGGTCATGATTTAAAGAATGGTTTTGACAGAGCAAGCAACTTTTAGTTGAAGTCACCAGGTTTTAAAGACAGTCTTCTGGCTTGAAAGGATTGAACTGTAAGGTGCTAGAAAGTAGAGGGGGAATTTCCCCAGTTTACCCCAAACTCCTATAAAACTAACAATGTAAGAGGTACTGATTATTTATGTAGCTAAATAGGAAAATAACTAGCACTAGCTCTGGATTGCTCATATTTTATCTCACTCTAAGCATAACAAGAAAAAAAATATACCTTGCACCTGCAGTCTTGTACTATCTTCTTTGATCTATTCCTGGGAATAGTTTGGGCATGTGAATAAACCAAATGAATGCTGTTAGATATATGGAATAGTCAAATGGAATACATAATGAAGGAACACAGCTTGGGAAAGAAATACACCATGTTTGGACTATGTATTTGCAAAACAAATATGTAAAATACTCTCTCAATCCTACTGTAACATTACCAATATGCAGAATTGCCCCAGCATGGAAGTAAAGCCAGAGTAAGAAGTCCATGCTGTTTTAATCTTTATTAACTGTTTTAGGTTCCAGAAATCTAAGACAAACCTAAACTGAAATTGGTTATTTAAAGAACCATACCTATTATTTTGGAATTAATTTTAGAATTAAATTATCTCTAATTTTAGAGTTAAGCAAGTATTTGGTCTTACGCTTCTTTTCCCTCACTTTGCTACTGCATCTGTTCTGGAAAGGATATTACCTTCTTTTAGAAGAACACTTCTAAGACATCGAAGTCCTGTTCTCAAGTTAAGAAGGACCTAATGCTTCTCCAAACCATGTTTTTTAAGGAAGGGTTTGTTTTTCAACATCCTAAGTCCCTTTTATGGCAAAATAAGAACTTTACTGAAACTTTCTAATTCATAAGGTTTCCTGGATAAATCTCTTCCTGTGTGGTGTCTAGATAGTTGCCTGAGCAGGCCTCGTGAGGCAATGAATGTAGTTGGTATCTCTGGGAAGAGCTCTTCCCTGTGTCAGTTAGCCTTTTCCTTTATTCATGGGAAAACTTCTTTTTCATACTGTCTCCTGTTTTGAAGGAATATGTGTCTTCTATTTTGGAGTCAGCTGTCTTCTGTATGATAGAGACTGTGACATCTGAGCTTGTATCTGCTTGCTTGGGAGAAAGACCTTTATCTGTTYGGAGTTCGGTTTCCTTGCGGATGAAGTTGACACCTTCCTCTGCTTGGGGTTCAGCTCCTTCTTGCTTGAAGGGCAGATGTTCCTCTCTCCGGGGTTCAGCTCCCCCCGGGAGGAAGGTGGCACACGTCGCCTTGGGTAGTCCAGTCTCTCCTTGCAGTGAGGAAAGCAAGCCATACACGTTGCTAATGCCATCTTGTTCATCTGTGGGGTGGGGGTTTGTCTCTTACCGGTTGATCCTGGCAAGGCAAAGGGCCGCAGCAAGTTCAAGCTGTGCCAAGGCGGCGCAGCTCGGGCCGGTTGCAAAGGTGCAAGCAAGGATAGAGAAGCAGCAGCTTGAGCCAAGGGCCGAGGAGAGCCCCAAGGGCTGAAGCTGCTGCGCAGTGCAGAGGTGGTGCCTTGTCAGCACCCGGACTCCGTCCTCCCGAGCCCGTGGGCGRCCTCGCCTCAGCCGGACAGGGTGGTGGCCAGGCAGGCCTTGCTGGGGTAACGCATCCAGATGTGCTGTGGTCAAGAAGGGAGAGAAGTGATTAGCCCTGCTGAGGGCACCTGCTGTGCCCGGAGGCAAAAACTTAACTCTATGCCCAGGAATCCTGTAATCCCAGGCCCTGCAGTCGGGCCCATTCAGAAATAAACGCTCTCCTAAGTACTAGAGCTAATAGGTCAAATCCTACAGGACATTCCTATTAAAAATCAGGCAAATAGGTGAGTGTCACTAAAATATTTTTCTATGGTCCCTCCCGCCCCCCCATCATTGAGAGAAAAAAATCAGGTATGTGTTTAATCCCTCCTCCTCCCCTGCCCATTTTGGTAGCAAAAAGAACAATTTCATCAACCTACCCTCCATGGRGACTGTGGTGAAAGCCAGCGTATGTGGAGGCATGATCATAAGGAAGATGTATTAGAAACTGTAATTAGACTCAGGTGGCAAAAGTGATCAACAGCCAACAGATTTCTTGTAACAAAAATGAGAAGCAATGAGAGTTGAAAAAGTGTAGTTTTTTTAGAAAACTTGTTCATGTTGAGCAAGTTGCGTTTAGATTGCAGCACCTGTATTGCCACAAGTGGAATTACAGTGATAGAAAGCACTATTTCAACTTCTTAAGGTTGAAAAGTTGAAAAATTTCAACTTGATAGCATACAAAACATTTCAATTAAAATTGTTAAATATTCAAAACTRAAGTGGTGTAACTGACATCAAAAGATAAGAATTTAAGGCTAGTATTATCACAACAACTTCACACAAAAAAGACTAATTACAGTGGGATGTAGTATTGTGCCTATCAGCTAAACTGTGGTGGTGAATTTGTTAGAGCATGAGGTTTTTTATTATTCCAAACATAATTCCAGATGTTTCCCAGATATTTGTATAAGGTCTTCTAAATACCARTTTTAAGGTAGGTATTTAGGTAACTTTTGCATGATGGTGTATTATGATTTACATTACAACATCAAATGMATTTCATTTCTTTGTGAAATTCACTGTAAAAGTAACATCTGAGAATAACTTTACAGTTTTAGCTTAGTGTAGTTCAATGAACTGTAAATAAATGTAGAATAATCTGGAGTATGAGAAAAGTCTACACCACCATCGRGTACTTGACTGATAAAATCTAGAGATTTACCAGTGTCACGGATGTCAGTAACCACAGTCCTAATCCATTCACTTTCTACTGCAATCTCGGTTTTTGCTCAGYGAGGTGATAAGCTCTATATTCTTCATAACAGCCCAGTTTTAACGTATGGTGGTAGCAATTCTGCTTCACTTAAAATACTTTAACTGTTTTCAGTAGCCAAAGTAGGTAAACAAGCTTAAATTGAAACTGAACATTGCCACTTACATTTATTTTTATTTCTGTGATTAGTAGTTGGCAGAAGGTCTGTTCCTGCTCCCCCTGAAGCAGATGTCAGAAGTTTTTATGTCTCTTGGTTTCCAGCTTCAGGGTGAATTTCTCCCCTAACTGTGAAGAAGGATCAGTTTGGTAGGACGTTGATTACAATAATTGCACAAAAGAGCAGATAAGAAAACACAGCTGTACACCAAGGTGTTTCCGCTTTAATTTCATTAATGCCTCGCATTTCGTTACTGATGACGATGGCAGTAAGTGTATCATTCCTGATCAGCAGTTTTCCTGTTTTGTGCCTTCCCCTCTCCCTTGAAAATTCAGTGAAGTGTCTGACATGCCAACCCTCATTTCCTTCAGCTCCAGCTGGGTTCCTAATCGCTGCAGAGGGCCGGTGGCTGCGGGGCGGGAAGGAAAAGCGCCGTCCGTCGCCTCAGAGGTGCGGGAGCCGCGGCTCCCCCGGGGCGTTGAGCTCGGCCGGCCCGTGCCTGCCCTCAGCATCGCTATATTTAACGTCACCGCTTCGGTGGGTCCCGGGGCGGGGAGGCGCCTCCCGGGGCGGCCGTTAACGGTCGCCCGCCCGGTTTGAACGCGGCGCCCCGCCCCGCCGCCCGTTTACTTTCGAACGGCGYGGCCGTTGGTCCCCCTCGCGCATGCGCGGCTCGGCGGCGCTGAGGCGAGCGGCGGGGCGCGGGCCCGGCCGTTTGAAGGTGGCGGCGGCCTCGCCGTGCGGAGCCCGCCGGCTCCCCGTTAGGAGGGCAGGGGAGCGGCCGCGGGGAGCGGTTGTGCGGCCCCGGGAGCCGAGGTGGCGGCGGGACGGAGCGCCCAGGTAGGTTACGGGGTGGGCGCCTGACTGGGAGCGCGGCTGTGGGAGCGGGGGCAGCCCGTGTCCCCCCCCCCCCGGGCTCCGGCGTTACACCCGCCCCAGGAGGTGTTTGTGAGGGCTTGACCTGGCGTCGGAGCTCGCACGGCCTCTCCGGTGCGCGGCTTTCTGAGGTGAAACCGCCTTGGAAGCGGAGCAGTGTCCGGAATGACCGCTTTCCCCTCCTTCCTCCAGTCAGCCTTCACGGCTGGGTAGTGCTCGGGTTGCCGGCAGCCTGCCCCGCTGCCGGCGGGAGACATCTCGGTCCTCGGGCCGTGCTCGGGTGTCACACACCTGACAGCTTCTTTCACAGCCTTTAAGGGTGTTTCTGTAACCTCAGCAAGGTTTTGTTGTTAGCGTTGATCCCTTTGTCTAGTTGTTAATGCAGGCACGGTTCCCATCATTATTAGTTGCCGAATTGTCCGTGGGAGCTGGCAGAGGGTCTGCAGCAGGCGGGAGCTCTGCAGGTGACAGGTAAGGGTGCTACCTTCCTTCTCCTAGCTCCACCGCCCAATACTGTGAGGCAAACGATACGTGAGCGCTCAAGGCCAGAAGCTCTGACAGGGTTCAAGAGGTAAGGGATGGAGAGCGAGTCTCGGCAATGGAATGCGAGTATGGAAAGGACAGAGCAGGATAGTTGTTGTGGTTGAACGTGGGGACTTGTGTAAGCTTGTTGTAGTAGCAGACATGGAGCCGGTGGAGGGATATACAGGAGGGAACTGTCAGGTCAGCTTGACAGGGGAACTAGACAGACTTCTCAGCTGTGTTCATCTCCTTTCAGGTCATACAAAACATGTAAAAATCTGGGACGGTGGTGTAGTAGCTGTGGTGGGACTAGGGACAGAACATCCCTGGTTGAGAATTGCTGTGACTTGGGCATGGGATATTTGTGGTATGGGGTAAAGCAGTACAGCTGAAACGGGCTGGAACAGAAAGGTTTAAGGTATAGCTCTTGTTTCTGGTTTCTGGTGCCTGGCCTGTTGTTGTTACAACCACCAAACCCGGCAGCTGTGTAGCAGACTCCATTCCTTTTGATGCATCGACAAATACCAGAGCTGCACCTCGGCCTTCTGGGTTTTTTGAAAAGTTCTGTCACCCTGTACTATGAAGGTGACTTGTAAATGGAAAACACTGCCCATAACGTCATTTAATTTCTTATTTTTGCACAATGTAAACTTCAGCTTTTACACTGGTGCTACAGGAGGACTTTATGGACCGCTGTGGGATGGGGAGACAGCATTCCTGATGTGGATTTAGTTTTAAGTGCAGTACGGTATTGAAAGTCAAGTCGAGTGTTCTGGTGTCCTTCAAGAGAAAGCAGATGTCATTTTCTGTCCTGACAGCRGGGAGCCTGGCAGCACCTGACTCCCAGGGAGGGTCTGCCTTATGTGCCTCTTGTAACTCTTTGTTTAGGCTGTCATGACTGTTACCCAATGCCAAATTCACCTTTTAAAATCCTCCGGAGTGGAATGGGGTATATCGGCTTGTTACAGCTGGCTTTTGCTATAAAGCAATTAGTTGTTTATCTACCTGAACACTGACGGACACTGTATTCCACATATAATTGTTTCTAAACAGCGTCTTGCATAATTAGCTCGGTGAGCTGCGGCCTGATGGCTAGGTGAGGAACCCAGTGTTACCAAGGAACACACTACATTGCTTTGATCTGCTTAACTGAAGGCTTTGGCAGATAAATTGTAATACAGGTATGCTGTATTACATGTTTTTACCTTGTCTACAGTATCACTAATTAGAAGAGGATAAAATCATAGCCACTTAGCAGGCCTTCTGTTGCTGGAAGACTTCTGAAACTCACTGTGTTACTGGCACAATTACCCTTTTGAATTTTTAAAATACCTTCTGGTTTGTAATTTGCTTATACTGAGTGACTCTTAGGATAAATATGCATATACACACACATACATATTTGCTACCACGGTTGTTTGGAACATTTAAGGAAAAGTATCTGCTCTGTACAGGAAAGCATTTACCAGCTTCCTGCTACGTTTGTTTTTTTTTTTTTCTGGAAAACTTTTTTTCTTTCTCTTTGCTTAACTCTGTGACGTTGGGTCTTCTCTGTCTTTTTTTGTTGGTGTTCCCAGTCTCTCTGTTTCTGATAGCCATCCGCTGATTTATTTCCACTGTCATTCACGTGTAGGCTATTTCCTCTGCACTGCTGCCAGTGCAGGCCGAAACTGAATTTTGGGATTTCTACCTTTTGCTTCCCTGGTACAACTCTGGAGTCGTTGTCTAGAGCAAATTAAAAAACCACAGGGTGGCTATTGCAAGGATCTACGTTAGCATTCTGGATACTGTTTTGAAATCGATGAATAATAACTCGGAAATGAAGTGCAGCTTCTCCTGGTGCTGCCTGGGAGGCCGCTGCGGCCAGCTCCCCACGCCAGCCCCCCACGCACCCACGGCCCACGCCAGCCCCACACCAGCCCCACGACCCACGCCAGCCCCACTCCAGCCCCACGCACCCACAACCCACGCCAGCCCCACGCACCCACGGCCCACACCCGGAGCTGGGCAGCAGCCCCGTGCTGAAAGCAAAAGCTCCTGCCCCAGCACTGCCGGCCTGGCCTTCCGGAGCTGCTCGCTAGCAGGCAACTGCTGTCACTCTCTGAATTYCTCAGTTGCCTGGGAAACAGAGCGATATGTTTCTGTGGAAATGGGAATTTCGGTCCTTCTGGCCGGCGGCTGCGAGGGTTAGGAAGCGGCCCTGAAGCGAGCGCGGGCCGGTGGCTGCCTTAACCTGCGCGGGCCGGTGGCGAGGCGCCTGGGGTCGCTGGGGCGAGGCACGGCCTGCTCGGGGCCGTTMCTCCCGCAGAGTGTGAGGTGGTTCATAATGGAGCTAAGAAAAATTTTGTGAAGTTGCTCCTTCGTTTTTATGGTAGCAAGCAACTACTTTGCAGTTAGAACAATTTTTTGAAGATTTGCCCTTTACGTAGCTCAAGTAAGCTAGACATGTGTTATTTATAAAGAAAATTTCTCTCCTGTAACAGTCCTTTTGAAGAGAACTACAGCCCTAGATTTAGGAAAAAATAGTGATTTTAAACATAGAGATTTTTTGTAAACTATATTCATTCCATATATATAAGAGAAAATAATGAGTGAGAGTACCTACTAAGGATTCTTTCTTTTCCAACCATGAGCAAAAACTTAACTGATTTTTTTTCTTTTGCTTAAGTGGAAGTGACATTCCCAAGATTCATAATAACTTTTTATTTATGTATATATATAAAAATAAAACCTTTAAATGTATTTTCTATGGAAATTAATTCTCAAAAAATAATTTATCTAGACAGTGGAATAGATTTTTTGTTCAGCTCCCCTTCATTATTGACACATTTCTTTAGTTTCGGTGTCTGGAACATCACTTACAAATGTGAAATTATTAACGTATAGACC
Organism: Oceanodroma leucorhoa; assembly: GCA_030449065.1. NCBI lineage: Eukaryota > Metazoa > Chordata > Aves > Procellariiformes > Oceanodroma > Oceanodroma leucorhoa. Next base: position 445,173 of record JASVER010000220.1, read on the forward strand.
TAAAGAACCTAGTGTCGCCACAGTGGCTGATTGGAAAAGCTGGAAAATAAAGGTCTGTACCTCCCCAGTAAAAGGGGCAATACCTCATGGTCTTCATATTAATTCTCTTTAACTAGGAGAATACACTAGTTAGTTACAAATGCTAACACACTTTATCACTCTTCTTTTAAATGGTAGTTTTTCAGAATTACGTCTCTCTCTAGTAGATTTTCTTCCAACTGTTTTCAAGGTCTCTTGAGTTCAAATACGTGAACCAACATTTGATATTAATTAGCTGAAGAAATGACCTGAAGTGTGTTGGATAGATTTTTTTTTTTTTCTTTTTTTTTTAAAGCTGAATTAATCAAAATTGTTTTCGATACGAAGTTGACTTGCTCAAAAAACAGCATACAAGTACCTCCTTGAATTGAACTTGATTTTTTGGGTGACAATGGCCATTAGATTATTTTTTTTTTTCTTTAAATTATTATGCAGTCTGGTTTTACAGGGCAAAAGAAAACTGATCAGACTTTGTTGAACACTTTCACTTTTGGGTGTACCAGCCTATCTCAATAAAGGGAGGTAAGCCAGGCTTATTTCTGTACAACCAGCACAGGTTTCTCTGTTCAGAGCTGATTTAACTCTCAAAGAACCAGGGTCTGAGTATTTAGCTTTTGACTTCCATCAGGTTAGCTCTGTGCCTTTTGCAGGAAACAAAGTTTGATTTATTTCAAATGAATCTACTTAAAAGGAATTGAGTTGTTAAATATACTCTCCTTTGAAAATAAAACCTTAAATTGCATTTGGAATCATGAAAGCCACTAAGGATTAAATTTGGYACTAGTTCCTGCAAAAGGCACAGAGCTAACCTGATGGAAGTCAGAAGCTAAATACTCAGTGTCAGTGAGAAATGCTGATAGATCGATGCACAAATATGTTAATGCATTAAAAAGATTAGGAGGGCACATCTGAATAAAATAGTYTCCTTAAAAACATCCCATAGCTAGTTATCTTCCTGACTGAGTCAAACAGAGGTTCAGTAGCACTTCGTGCAGCTGTGTTAGCCCAGGTGCACGTTATTGTTTTCAGATTTAGAGTTAGACCCTAAATCGGGAGTCTTTGATACCAAATGCTTGGACAATTTCTTTTTGCAGTGTAGCAAAGTCTACAGAGTTGATTAGAACTGATGAAGGGGACAGGAAAATGTGACACAAACATAAGGAAAGTTTTTACTAATTTCCCCATTTTTTTTACAGAAGAAAAACAGAATTATGATTTATTATGAAAACTGGCATTAGAGTTATTGTTATTTGTGACTTTACAGTGTGATTTCACTAAGCTGGCAAAGAAGAACAAGGCAACAGTACAAAGGATAGAAAACGAAAGTTAAGTTTTTAGTTTTGTGCTTGAAGTAACCCAGGAATAACACCACGAGTCTAATTACTGTTAGTGGTATTGTATTTAAGGGCCGTTGAGTTAGCCTCTGGTTTGTAAATTTGACTGTTGAATACTCTAATGACTATTTAAATTACAAAAGTAACATTTGAAAAAAGTTAGGGGAGGAAAAAAAAGTTTCTGTACTTACTGTTCTATTCTTTTGTTGAAAATGTTACTCATAGTGGGAGAAAACTTTCATGATTCTTGGGTTATTTAGAAACTTTAGTTCTAACTCTTATCACTCTCTTCTACTGTTTCCCACTGTAAAAAATACCTAGTAGCAGATTGCTGCTTTTCCTAGCTTTTTAAGGYGGAAGTTGGATATGGGTGAACACTATCTAGTCACTTCGATCGTAAGTGCAGATCATAATTTGCTGAAATCTTTAAACCATTGCTCACTTTCATTCTTCTTTTGTCTTTTTTCCCCTTAGCAATAAATCGCTAGTGTTACTGGTTGTTAAATGTCATGCTGAGGCGCTTAGGTTAATAAATGATTCTAAATGAATTGATTGTAAAAAGAGATTAAACCATTTTTTCTTTTTGTTTTTCTGTTGTAGGACATGCATCGCCTTGAGGAAGAATTAACGTGTTCCATTTGCTGTAGCATATTTGAAGATCCACGCGTTCTGTCCTGTTCCCATACGTTTTGTAGGAACTGTCTGGAAGGTGTTATTCAGCTGTCAAGCAACTTTTCCATTTGGAGACCCCTGAGAGTTCCTCTGAAGTGTCCCAACTGTAGGACTATTGTTGAAATTCCTGCCGCTGGCACCGAATCGTTGCCTATCAACTTTGCATTGAAAGCTATTATTGAAAAATACCAACAGGAAGATCCCTCTGATGTTGCAACCTGCAGCGAACACTACAGGCAACCGCTGAACATTTACTGTCTTTTGGATAGAAAATTGGTGTGTGGCCATTGCCTTACAATAGGAAAACACAACGGCCATCCGATAGATGACCTTCAGAGTGCCTACGTAAAAGAAAAGGAGAATTCTGGAAAACTTCTTGAGCAGCTAACTGATAAACACTGGACTGATGTATGTTTGCTTATTGAAAAGCTGAAAGAACAGCAGTCCCAGTGTGAAAGCATTGTGCAGGACGATAGAAAAGTAGTAGTACAGTATTTTAAGAAACTGAGCAATACCTTGGAGCACAAAAAACAAGCTCTGCTGACTGCGCTGGATGAAGTTAACACGCACATTTTGGAAGAGTATCAGCCTCTCATTGAGAAATTGGAAAAAATAAGGGAAGAACAGCTTGAATTAATGTCACTGAATACATCTATTCAAAAAGAAGAGTCCCCACTTAGTTTTCTGGAGAAGGTGGGTGATCTGCATCTACGTATAAAAGCTTTGAAACAGAAGCCACTACCCGATGTTAAACCTGTGGAGATTTATCCGAGGATCGGGCACCTGTTGAAAGATGTGTGGTCTAAAACCGAAATCAGTCATATCAACAAGATCCTCACTCCAGAAATAAAACTGATTCCGAAAAGGAAGTTCCACAGCAAAGGCAGTGGAAAGGAAGGAAGAGAATCTAAAGAACTCCTCCAGGCTGTAAATCCTTTAGCAGTCCTGCTGCTTTTTAYAATAATAGTGGTAACTGTGTTTTTGTTTCACAAACCGGTATCATCAGTTGTAGTCGAAGCTACACCCGCTTATATCTCGGAATTCTTGCTGCTTATGTATCAAGATGTCTGCACCCATTTGCAGAATATAGTGGATGTGCTGTGCCATACATTTAATTTACTGATGGAGTTTGGGGGGAGAATTATTTCTCTTTCGCTATTTCGATGATTAGATTAAAAGTCAGTGTAGGCATCCATGGGATTTTTTTTTTTAAATTTCTCCTTTAAAGCTGGATTGTTAAAGCTCTACACTTTTCCTTTCTATTTCCATATCCTTCCTTTTTCTGTATTGTATAGATTTCCTCTTAGCTAACTCTTAGTTAACGGAGAAGATTTGCAACAAAAATGGCTTCCTCCTCTGCTCACACCATGGGGCGGGTTGGTAGGTGTTGGTTTAAGCTGGAAGCCTGTCAGAAGCAACGTCTGCCTAAGCAAGCTGTAATCTGGAGTCCTGTTTGTAAAAACTCCTTAAACATCTACTATCTTTTTTTTCTGGTAATATAATTTTAAGTTGGTTTTTTAATAAAAGCACTACAACGTTAAAGGTTAAAAGAGCACCTCGGGTTGCAAACTGGCTAGTTCTGGAGGGGTCAGGCGCTAGCTCTGGTGTACATAGAACTCCTGGTTTGTGTTTTACTGAGCTCTGACTGTATTTTAGCGGATACACCTGTGGTCTTTAAAGCGTATATTCATGGCCCTGGGTTTCATTTTGTTTGTTCCTGGTTACTAGTGGATGACATGATTTCATCTTTTTTTTTTTTTTTTTTTTCCTTTTATCCTACATATAATAACTTTGTGTCTTTCAACTGGTTCTCTCCACCTTACAGAGCGGTATCTGTAGGACTTCTGGTGAAATACTGCGTGCAGTTTTTTAGTGCCAGCTGTGCACAAATCAGGTGTTTGTTTAGCCTGGCAGGGAGCTCTCACCACTTACTAAAATGAGCCCTGACTTTTTGCTAAATCATTTAATATGTCGTGAAAATAGACACATACTGTAGTAAGTAGCAAAACTCCCACTGAAGTCAGYGGTGTAAGGATTTCAAATGTTGTCAAGAGCTCTTAAAACAACTTGGCAATGAATGTAAATTTRTACTCGACAGAGATCTTTACCTTGACATAGCATTTTATTCCGCAATCAAATGATCACTAACGCTGTTCGCTGCTTCTGATGAGGTGCTCCAGTCTAAACCGCGCTCAGGAGCGCAATCCCCAGTGAAAGCCGTTCTGGCCTTCAGTTACCAGCGGTCTGATTGCAGTGAGTACTGGGACAGCCCTGAAGTGTTGCAGTTACAGCAGCAGAACACAGATGAGCTTACGATTCACTAAAAAAAAAATGAGTATTTGCCATGTCTAATTGTATTTGAGTTGTTAATGTCATATTCTAGCATAGCAGCATTCCTTCTGTAAAGATCCTAATAACAATATTGATATCCTAATCTTTTGCTGCCCTCCGCAGCGCGGGGGGTTTGCTGGTCTAGGTTTGACTGAGGTGGGGGCCAGCAGCGCTTCCCAGGATGGGACTTGGCCCGTGCGTCAGGAGCGGTTTCTAGAATTTGTACGTACGTTTTCTGTCGTCTTTCAGGGTTACAAAGGCAAAGCCCATGGATACCACTGGTCAGGGTTTGAAACGGTGTTTAGGTGTATCCTGGGACTGGCTAAATGCTGTCGTATTAATTTCCCAGTAAAACTGGGAATTTGTTTTTGTCTTAAGCCCTGCTAGAAGGCTGTCACTTGGCATGTACATCTCTCAAAACCTGGTGCTCAATGTCTGYCTGCTACCACGTGAGGCTGCTTTTTTGACTTACCTTCCTTTTATTTTCCTGACTTTTAAAAGCTTAGAGAGTTTATAATGCAATTTTTATTTTTCAAGACTACAGGAATTTATAAAATGCCTTTACCACTGATTGAAACATTTAGTATTTGTACTTACAATGCACTATATATTTTAATAAATTTGCATACAAATAAAATATATTCTTACAGTAGGATTGGCTAACACCTAGATTTCCTTACTGCACAGAACCTTCCCTGTGTCCCTAAACAGCGCCGAGACACGCAGCTGAGCTGGTGAGACGGGACGCAGCCAGTCTCCCCGCAGCGGGAACGCGGGCGCTCAGCAGCGCTCTGTCTCCCTGCTTCATTTTCTCCCAAGTGCCCCGTTTTTTTGCAGTGTGAACTTTAGGAAGATTCTCTGAAATGGCACGTCACGAGGTGGGTCAGTGTGGATTTCAGTGTTTCACATTGCCCGCCACGGGCCTGTTTTACTAATTTTTTGGTGTTTTCTGGGGAGTGCCGTAAGCAGCTTCTCATTTTCCCCTTACCCCAACCCTCAGCGGGGTCGTACAGCTGAGACAAGCTGCTTCAGCCTGCTCTCTTCCATCATCGCTGCTGGATGCAAGTCCCGTGTGCYGAGTTTCATGTAACAGATGGAAACTTCTTCAAGAAAATGAAATCTTTTTACTGCRTTTTAATTGCGGTACGAGAGGGTTTTGTACCCTGTCAAACCTACGGTGGGTTTTTTCTCATCTTTTGAAACCTCATTCTAGAAGTGTAATTCTTACTTACTGCATGCATTTTTTTTTTTAGATTTATTTTTTTAGCAGAGCAGTTTGGTTGAAACAGATCGCGTTGAGATGCCTTGGGGGTAGAGGTGTACGTTTCCAGGCTGTACCTGAGCTGCCCAGCCCTTACCGCCAGGCATCCGAGCAGCCCCCTGGGAACGGTGCAGGGTGCCGCGATACCGAAGCGGCCGCTGACAGCGTAACCAGAGCATCGCTCTCTGAGGCGCGTCTCTGGCGGATGAAGATAACGCGTTGTTCCCCCACTCACCTCCCCAGCAGCTCGTTAGCGCCAGCTCAGAAGTTCTTGTGCTGACCCGTCACCGGCCCTGCTGCAGCTTTCCCCTCTGCTTCTCGGGGTGGGTCACCGTACCCCGGGTCCCTCGCGCAGTACGTGGCTGGATGKGTAACCTACCCCCGCGGGATAAACRAACTCGGGTATGAAATAGCAAGAATGGAAACATAAACAAGGACGAAGAGCASCGAGCAGGATGAGCTGGCGGTCTGGGGCTGGTCCTGGTCAGCTTTTCTGCCACTGGCCTTCTCGCGAACAGCAGCGATGACTGAGCTTTTGGGTTTTTTCTGGAAGCACACCAGCACCAGACAGAGGCACTCCTAGTTCGGGGATCAGTACTAGCGCCAGCGTGCCAGATACTGGCCTGACTTTTGGAGTAAAACACACAATTTCGGTTCTTAAAGTACAAAAAAAAGATCAGATTCAAAGCAAAACCTGCACGCTGAAGTGCTGACAAGGTGCTGATGGAAACGGAGAACTAACAGCCGGGTGAGCAGCGGGCGCAGGGCAGAGCTGTACGTAACCTCACCTCTGCCCTTTGTGAAACGCTGGTGGAAGAGAGCAGATGGTAATTACTGTGTTAATAAACCCTGAGCATACAACAGGGCCACGGTCTGAGAGAGGGAGGAGTTGTCCCGACGGGAGGGGAGAGGAAAATAACTGAGGAGCAGCTTTCTAAAYGAAATTAATTCATTACAAAATGGCTACAAACATCCGATTCCCAGACCATGCAGCATTACATATGACATCCTTATACTAGACATGTAAATTATTTTGTATACTGACTTCCCTTACCGGAAGTCAGATATGTAAGGAAGTGTTACAGGACACTGATGATATTTAAAAGCAATTTCCTTACTTCAACACATACAGTACAAAACAGACATTTAAAACCAAATGCAGAACCCAAGCGTGATACCAAGCTTGCCCATGGAATATTAAAATGCAGTTAGATATGTAATTTAAGAAATAGCTTTTTATTTTTTTTTCTCAATTCATATAATTAAGATCTATATAGACTGTATAATTAGAAAAATGGAATTTATTGAGGCTGGTTTTATTAACAAGATAAAAAAAAAATAAAACTAAAAGAAAAAAACTCATAGAAAATTATTAGATAAAAGTAAACAGCAGCAATGAGAAGGGAAGTTTGTTCCACTCTATTTTTCAGCTGTACTACAYCCATGAGCGCCGAGTTCAGCCAGTCCTTTAGCTGCAATAACTTTGGGGTTYGTTGCCACACTTTTCGTGGTATTGTGAGTCTTATAAATCCCAATTAACCTGTCTGCGATCTCAAACATGTTGTTTCGCAGGGAGATGATGATAAATTGTGCATTTTTTGTCTGCTCCTGAAACAGAAGGTATTTGTATTAGCCCACAGTATGTCAAAAAGCGCTGTTCTTCTATGATCTCTATATGCAGGCTTCAGGAATACATCACTGTAAGTAGTTCTGCCATTCAAGTAGTTCTGTCATTCAACAAATCTGCAGGTGATGAGGCCTCAGAGCTCCTGTTGTCATAATCGGTACGTGCACAACACGCTCCAGGCTTGGCTGTCAGCATGAAGCACTGCCATTTACTTAAGCATGAGTCTCCTCTTTTTATCTTTTACTTGACTTATTCAAGTGAATTCAATTAAACAGACATACTTTCTTTCCAGAGTTGCAATTCACCACAGTTTTAACGTGAATTCTACAAGACGTACCGAAGGTGGGTACTACTAAGTTACCCGAATTGTTACAGCGAGGGTCGCTTTAAGAACGAAAAGGAGAACAAACCTCTTTCCGCGCCCTGAGGATGGGGCAAAGCAAGCCCTGTGCCAGGGAGGAGGAGGCTGGGTACAACCCCTCCCGCAGCGCACAGCGTGCCTGACCAGGGATCCCCTCCTCGCAACCGCCGCGCCGTGCCGGGCCGGCAGCCCCCCGAGCCGCGTCCCCGCCGGGCTGGGCAGGCCCAGGGCTGCCCACCCGCCCCTGTCCGAACCMAGCGGCCGCCGTCACTCCGAGGGAAGATGCAGCACACGCCGTGTGTGCGCTCGGTTTATCTTTAGTTTTAACAGGGTTCAAAAGCTTCAGGGTAGATGTACTAAAAATGGCTCAAGTATCAATTGCAATCTTTTCTCCTAGGATAGTACTAATCCAGAAGTTGTAGATAAAATAATGAGCTCCAGCTATATACTAAGCTATAGTTTGCATTTAAGAGCTGAACTATACTAAGTTTCAAATTTAAGCGTTAGTCCGCACTGCAGTTGAAATTAAGCTCTTTGCTCTACCAAATCCCATCTGGGTGATGGACCCTCCTTTGTGAAAATACAGGCATTGTGGAAGCAGAGCTTAAAACTACAGTTGCAGACAGGTATCTTCAAACTATTTCCCTAATTTTAAGTAGCTAATCATAATCTTTGGCACTTCTAGGGYGTTCCCAAAACTGGTGCTTATACTTTGGATAATTCTGAAAATTTCAAGTTTAAATTAGCAACCAGAACTGTAGCAATGTAAATGTTTGCTTGACTTAAATATGGTGATGACAGAATTTTTAAAGGCATGAAAGGAAAAAAACCACAGGTCAAAGAAGCCAATGGGAAACGGCTCATGCTAACRAAAGGGAAGTGTCAAACCAAGGAACCTTGGCTGCACCTGAGAATGAAATCATGAGCCTGTATCTCAGCTGACTACAGCTGATTATTTTGGGGGAAGTATCTATATTTTAAAGAGAAAGCAGTAGCAGCAAGGATACATGGAAATGTGGCACCTTTGGCAAAATCTAGCGCTCTTTAGACAGCTTTTGAAGCTGTTCAATCAGGATTTGGAGAGAAAAAACTTGGAAATCCTCTACTAGTTGCCTCATTTCAGGAAAGCATCAAACTTAGCAGCTTAGAAAAAATATGCAGGAAGCAACATTCTAAGCACCTTTCTAGAAATCTGCTTAGTMCATAGTTCCCACTTAATTATTTGAAAATACTCTATCATTCCAGATTTTTAAATCTGGCCATAATCGTGTTACCCCTTTGTCTTCTCTGGCAGAGGAGAAAATACCTTAGAAAAATTACACTATAGTAGTTACCACGAAATACTTACATATATGTAAAACGCTACAATAGATACATTYTTGAAGTCAAGCGCTGCATCAATCTCATCCATAAAATAAAGTGGCGTTGGCTTGTAATGATGAAGAGCAAACACTAGAGCCAGTGAACTAAGAGTCTTCTCTCCTCCTGATAAGTTAAATATCTTCTTCCAACTTTTCTTCGGAGGCCGAACACTGAAAGAAATGGGAGTTTGTAACTTATTTCTGYTCGTGATGAAAATAAGCATGTCGTGGTGAAAAGCAAGTCACAAGACAGGAGGGAATTCTTGGAAGACACAGACACAAAGAAGCTCGCCTAGAACTGTGGATGAGCTGCTTGATACTCTCCGTCCCCCCAGCTGAGAGGCAGCGAGCTGGATTGTTTCTGCTCACCGAGGAGTAACTCCCTGGGCGCAGGCACAGCTGCCTGGTCAGCTGATGTGTGCCTGGACACAAACTACTGTAACACTCCGCTCYCCTCCCTAGGAACTATAACACTTAAGAACCGCTATTTAATGACCTTCCAAAAGCGCTATTCTACTCTTAAGTAATGAATATACTCTTAGGACCATTCATGACAGAACAATCTCCAGCTACCAACATGACCGACACAATTCCCTAAGGCGGAATGAAATGATTTGCGAATGAAGAAACCCCGAGAAATGACTTCAGCACGCTCAAAGCTTTCGAATTGCTGTTAGTTACTTTTTTCTCCAGGAGAAATGAATCTCTTCRTTACCCAATGCTAAAAAGCCGTGGCTTCTGTATCTTGGCAGTACTTGCCAAGAGGGAGGACTGTCTTGGTTAGCTGATGATCAGTGAAAATTTACTTAAAAAGCTGGTTGAAAAAAGGAGTAGAACAAGAATTAGAGCAATAATACGAAGTATTTTGACAAACCTAAACATGATTCCCTCAGAGAAAGGATCCAGGCTGTCCACAAGTTCTAATTCAGCATCCCCTCCCAAAGTAAGCATCTGGTAGTTTTCCTTCAGTTTATTTGTTATTACATTAAATCCTGCCATAAATTCATTTAGCCTTTGTTTCCTAAGATCTTCAAAAGCTTGTCTGAAGTTGTCTCTCTCATTGGTAATGTCATCCAATTCAGCCACACGTTTCAAGTATAGCTCTTCCTGTAGAAAAACACCAAAAGTACAGTTAAACAAGCTGTCTCCTTAATTTAGATTTTAAACCGTTTTTCCTACCATATGAAAAATAATTTTTCCCAGAATGGCTAACAGCCTTGAAACAAAAGAACAAAACCAAACCACCTCTTTTTTTTCTCATCTCTACACTCTGTGCTGCTCACATTTCTATACTGGAAACCCGGTGTTAAAATAAAAAATAAATAAATAAAATAAAAAAAATATTTAATCTGTTGAATAGACCAGTATTACTGAAGTGAGTATTGTGAGGAGAAAAAAATCCTAGCATTGTTGTATATCTGTCTAGACTAGTTGACTATAAATAAACAAACTTTCACAGGAGAAAGTTGTCTTCACCTGCCATCGAGGGTATCCAGTCTACAAGGCGTATGTAAGCTCCTGGATACAACCCTCACGCTTGGCTAAGTACGAGCTAACAAACATTCAGGATGCTAGCAGCAGGACAGCCTGCAGAGGAGAAGGGGAAAAATCAAGGGTTCCATTTCAGTTTCCAGCAGGAGGGAACTGAAGAACAACAGGACCACCTTTCCCTGGTACCTCCGTAGATGAGGTATTTTCTTTTGTCACCTAGATGAAGAGTGCTTTTTCGCGTGCACTTCAAGTGCAGGATCCATTTGAGCAGTCACCTGAAGAAAAATGCACAACTGGAAGGTCACCTCCGTACTTCAGAAGCAACGACACGAATTCTGTACRGGTTCAAGTGCTGGAAAACAAGCAAGCTGCATACCCAAGGCTTACCTTAGATGAGGGGTGTACCGTACTATTGCAGAAACGGGCAATGCAATATCAAAAAGATGAATCCTACTACTACACGATAACCATAAAGCTTACCTTCTTCTTATATTCTGCAATAGCACCAAGGTTGGGTTTCATTTCATGACACTGGGCTTCCAGGAGAGCTATCTGATTAGTGATAACATCTGGATCCTTGATAGCCTCAAGCTCTTCCTGACTTAGTACTGGAAGTTCTTCAGGTGGCTTATCTTCTATGGGGTGCAGTGATAATTTTGATATCTAAAATTCAAACCCAATTACTAGAAATCTTTAAAGATAAAATTAGTTATCACACAAACATGTTTCTAAAATAACCGTTTTCTGTATTAGTACATATTGAAGCTTCCAATCTCAAAACATTCAAAGATTCTTCACATAACTCCCTTGAAAAATAAGATGCGAAAAAGACAACAAATATCCTTTCACCCTATTATTCTGTTCCTGAAAATTATATAAATCATTCTTACATAGGAGATTTCTCTGTAACAGAAGCAGTAGCAGATAACAAGGAAATCACCTCTTCTGATGCCGTAGAACTTTAATAACTATATATTAATACTTTGTGYGTTCAAGATTGAAAAGTTTCTGACAGCAGCTTTGCTTGCTGGGTAGCTGCCCCCGTTATCCTCCAATTAACAAGGGTATAAAGGGCACCCTGCACAGCAAGGTCACCTGCTGGTCTAGATCCCYACCTCTATTAAAGATTTAAATATGAAGTAGAAAGGACATATAATAAAAAGATAATGTAACTTTATGAGCTCCAGGCACCTAACTAGCCTTTTCTCTGAACATGCCTCCCTGGSCACACACCTGATTTTTGCTGTTTCCATAAAGCAGGAAAACCCGAGCAAGACCAACCCCCAGCATTGCCTCTTGTCGACTCTGCACTCAACTAACCTATGGGCCAGAAAAAGTCAGGATTCCGTGCAGAATTGGTTCCAGAAGCTGATCAGAGACACTTCTGAAATTAACACACCAAATGTCAGACAACGCTGAGAACTAGCCCGTTCAACGGAACCAGAGCAGATAAAATGGACGTGACGGCAAGAAGTAAGGTCTGGGTGAAGCTCTGCGCGTTCGCCTGAGTGAAGGCTGGAGCAGTCCTGCCCAGGTACCACTCCCACTCCRAGAAGCGAGGCGGTGTAGCACCTAGTTAGCAACTCCTGGTTCCCACTGGCTCTAATTTATTCGATGAGCTGGTTCACGCAGCAATCTCTGAGGAGCAGTTTGCTCCTGGCCCCACAGAATTCCTATTCCCCGATTATCTATAATGGGGGAAAGGCGATTTGATGTACCAAATAGACTACAAGTTTTAGGTGAAATGCTTTCAAGGAAAAGGTCTTGCCATTTTACAAAGAACAGCTTAGCGGACACAGCACTGAATACARTTACACACAACTGCTGTTTTAGTTATCAACATCTTACTCCTCTTTGCTTCTCTCAACTATGAGGGTGCCTACCCTTTTAAAAAATGTTTTAATATGTACAGAGAGGATACACAGGCACAAAGAGTCTCTTAGTTGCCATTTATGGCCTACGTATTTTTCCCTCACTGCTCTTAACTACTCATAGATAGTGTTATGTCAGTCATAATTATCCTACCATTCTTTCATAAATAAAAAAACCTGAAAAAGCTAGAAGCTAAACCATTTAATTCATAACTCATCCCTAACCTTGTATGTAGACCAGAAAGTAAAAGTCTGAAAGGTCATTTTTTTACAGTTGTTTTTTATAGCATAAACACCAATAAACCGTGAGCTGAATATGAATTTTCTCCCAAATTATCTGTTTTCTAACTACATGTTAACGTATTAATCTTTTGAGATCTTATAGTTCAAGTTTTAGGAACTAAACAATTTCCCCACCTCTTTTTGCCAGTATTTAATCTTTGACTGGTGTGTAGAAATATGACTATCAATCTGTTCAATTTTCAGCTTAATATTAAGAGCTTCCTTTTGAAGTGCATGTTCATCATCTTGAAGAGTTTTCATCTCCTGGAGTAAACTGTGATGCTCCCTGTGAACTTCTGGCAACRCTTCCTAAATAGAAATGACCAAAAAAGTGCATTAATCAGTTGCCTACAAAAATGTTACCACTTTCTCAGGTTATAGATTTGTTTTCACTATATTATTCACAGAGCTTAGTCTCCGCAATCCTAAGTACCGATGTAAACAAATACATATTCCTGTATTTAGATTAACCAGGTCCCTGAATTCTGGAACGACTGAAAATATGCTTGTCATGGTTTAACCCCAGCCGCTCGCTCGCTCTGCCCCAGTGGGACGGGGAGAGAATCAGAAGGGTAAAAGTGAGAAAACTCATGGGTTGAGAGAAGAACAGTTTAATAATTAAAATAAAATAAAATAATAGTAGTAGTAGTAGTAATAATAGTAGTAGAATACACAAAGCAAGTGATGCACGAYGCAATTGCTCACCACCCACCGACCGATGCCCAGCCAGTCCCCAAGCAGCCACCCCCCCGCCAGCTTTCCCCCGATTTATATACTGAGCATGACGTCATATGGTATGGAATATCCTCTGGCGAGTGTGGGTCGGCTGTCCTGGCTGAGCCCCCTCCCGGCTTCTTGTGCACCCGGCAGAGCCTGGGAAGCTGAAAAGTCCTTGACCACTATAAACACCACTCAGCACAACTAAAACATCCCTGTGTTATCAACATTGTTCTCATCCTAAATCCAAAACACAGCACTATACCAGCTACTAGGAAGAAAATCAACTCTATCCCAGCCAAAACCAGGACAATGCTGCAGTTTATATTTTCATTCCAGATCTGGATTTAACAAGTCCTACACTCAGATGTTTTTAGCTAAAAGGCAGTTTTAGAGAAAGACAGTCTCAAAGAAACAGCTTTATTTGGAAGAATTTCAGCTGTCCTGGTTGCTTTCACTCTCTCTTGTATGTATATCTAGATGGGAAACTAAAGTCCTACATAACTGGGGGGGGGATGATCTATTTTTAAGCAAGTTTTAAAAACGATAATTTATTTGGGAAAACTTTAAGTTTTTTCTTAGCTTCAGAAAATTGGGTCAAGATATATTTCCAGATAAGTATAAAAAAAATACACCATTCCCATTCCCTCACCATCGTGGAATGCCACTCTACAGCTGTACAATAAAATTTGCATAAGAATAGAATAGAAGGATCTAAYTCATCACCCTGATTTTACCTGAAGACCAGACTGCTTACTAGGACGGTTTCAGCCTAACTTCCCCCCCCCCTCCGCTCAGCATGTGTATTTATAGGTCAACTTTGATTAATGATTAAACAAAATTATTAATTTTGTATGAATGCACACAATATATCRCAGGATATAGAAAAGAACATTCTTTGCCATTTTATCCCTGTGTGAATTTTTGGAGGGTGAGTAGTAAAGTAACTCAGAAAAAAAGATACTTTAGACCAGCATCRTCAAGTCTGAGGCTTAAATGGCAAGGTAGGGGTGTTTTTGGTTTTGTTGTTCTTGTTATTTGTTTGTTTGTTTGTTTTTTAAATAAATGAAGGCACTATCAGCTAATGCAACCCCTTGCGAGGCCTGCCTGGAATGTCTAAGGGTGAGGGCTAACAGACATCAGCCTTTAGGACAACTCTGGCACAACAACTATTATCTAAAATTTATTTCACAGGAAGAAATACACTAAATTAACATGACACTTACTTCAGCTTGCTTGCAGTCATTTATAACCTCAGTAGCTTTCTCTTCCAGTTTAGTYAGCTCTTCTGTCAAGTCTTTAATTGCTTTCTCATTATCTTCAATTTCCTTCTCCGTGCGAAGAACAGACTCTTCAGATTTTTTCAGATTTCTGCATGGGTACCGAGATGTTAGTATACCTCACGTGAGTGCAAGTGTGACATAAGATAATCTAGAAAACACAAYCTTACTTATAAAGATTGTTCAATAGCTATTGACAACCAATGCTTATTTATGCATGCACTCTCACACTCCTGAGATATCCAAGTAAAACAAAGTTGTCTTCCTTAAATATATGGCAGACGGGCCTCATTAAATGACTTAATCTGTTCTTTCAGAGACAGTTTTGACATTTGTTCTGAGTATTCACTATGTATTGTTAAGCTAACATAAAAGATACATCACATTTTATTTCCTGACATGCCTCATAATGAAATTAGTCCCTTCAGATTCGAACTGCTCCACTGCACGGCAATTAAGTGCTATTTTGAATCTTTATCCTGAAATACTGCGTTTTAGTGATAGGCAAATATTAGCAGAAAATTAATCGTGAYTTTTAAAGTGCCTATTAGAAACCAAAAAATTTTATTTCCCTTTACCTCCTCAACACAAGCAACATTTAATATTAGACACGCAACTGAAAATTAAGATTTTAAGATCAAGGGATTTTTAGCTATGGAGACTACTTAAAACAAGCAAATGTGCTGCAGGCACCGGTGCCAACAGACAGAGCTGTTTGAAGGCTGACGTGACTCTCCTTGGTCAGGTTTCACTACGCTTTCTAGGTCTCTGATCCTTTGCCTGTACAGCACACTAACAAAGATTGTATTTGTTAATTAAGAACCAGTCTCAGTTCGAGGTAAATCAGTTTAGAGAAAAAGGTTATGATCTTCTCTATGATCTTCTCCCTCCAGTTTTCCTCTAGCCATAAAGAGGTGAAAACCATCTCCTCTAGCCTGACAAATCCCCCATGGGAAGGGCCAACTGTAATCAAACACAAGTCGCGGCAATTACAGCCTAAAGCTTTACCGTTGAGTACACTGACGTCTACTATACCTGTTCGCAGTCTTGACCGCCACTTGGGCTTTAGTAATAGCTGAAGTCCATTCATCTATTTCTTTGTTGATCTTATCAAGTTTGTCTTGGTGTACTTTAAGTTTACGATTATTGCTCTCAATTATGAGGTTATGTAATCGTTTAACTTCATTTTCTATTTTACCAGCTTTCTCAGCAATGCAATCATAATCTGTCAATAAACAAAATCGAGTTGAGGTCATTATGCTGTCCCTAGGAACACTGGACTGCTGCAATGCATCAAGATTTAAGTGACAAAAAGCTCTGTTGTATTACTATATTGAGAAGTGTTCTTTATACTGTGAAAAATGTTGTTTGCTTTTTTTACAGTGGCAAAAAGAAAAATACCACCCACATCTTTCTGACACTATTACACTACCAAAGCTTTTTTGGTGTAAACCACCAAAATTTTTAATTAGATTACTTAATGCTCATTCTTTGCATTTATTTAATGGGAAGATGCTCAAAGGGGTTAAATTGTAAGAACTGGCCACTAACTGTTGCTCCGTAGCCGCTATTACTGTGTAGTTACTACACATGCTGAATAATATAGCCTACTCTACCTTCAAGGTAGATAAGTTTCCTTATTTAGCTTATACTTAAAAGTCAGCAAAACTATCTTAAGTTGAATGGCTTTCAAAAATTAAACAATGTAGCACCTTAGTATTCTAAGGGCAAAACAAACAAACAGAATCCCATACTAAGGGGATACACACACTAATCTGTGCTACAGATTTATGATTTCCTTTTGAGGACAGAAGGGGTAAAGCAAAGACTTGAAAAGTGGAAGGCAGTCATCTCTCCAGAGGAGAACACAGGTTTGTGTCTCTCCATTATTTGGTGGAAATGTTAGAGAAGATATTTATAAGATCAAACCTTAGTATGACTGAGGAAGTAAAGCATTCACACTCTCATGATGCTATACTGCTCAAAAGAGGCATAGAGGGAATCCATAGTAGTACATATTCTCTTTCCTAAAATGCTATGAAAGCAGAATTGTGGGGACAAGGAATTATGTTTTACTGTGCTCGTATTATTCCCCGAGCAAGAAATACAAAGAAGCAGTCAAGGTTTACTTTGCTAAGCTACCAATTACTTCAGAGAAACTGTTATTCAAGTTCTCAGAGTAAACACCTTTCACAAAAAGAACGGGGGTACAGCGTGCCCACAACAGAACACAGAGTATTCGTTTTATAGAGGCATGTAATAGCCCAGTTAGAGCATGGAAAAAGCCTTTACTTGACTTTAATATCATTACCCTCCACATTAACAATTCTTACCCCTAATTAAACTAAGTTTCTCTATGAATGTAATACAGCCATAAAAATCTAACTAAATAAACAAAAAAATACTAAAATTAATGTTTACTTTAGCTTGACTGAAACATGAACTTGACCAATTGCAAAAAAAGGGTTTTCACTCTCTAATCTCTAGAAGCACCTTTTATCCCCACCTTCRAAGAAAAGAGGTTCCAAACCAAGATACGGTACCGCACTGGTAATCTGAAAGAACAATGCCGTAACCATTCATTCCCATATTAGTAAAAGAACACGACTACAATTTTTTATCTATAATCCCCTCTCCACAAAATGTACCTTTTTTATAACGATTAAGGATTCCTTCTAATTCCTTCTGTTTGTTTTTGTCCGGAGCAGCAGCAGTTACGTTTGCTTCAAGTTCCTTGACTTGGGTTTTTAGACGAATTTCTTGTTCAGATAAACCCTACAGAAAACACAACTGCGTTAGAATGCTGTACTTCAGACAGATCTTTGATACTAACAAGCACTATGTTAAGCTGAGGCTGAGAAGTTATCCCCCTGCACATTCATGGAGAAGCCAGATACTGCCTCAATAATAAACTTGCTCACCTGGATACTTGCTGTATACTTTTCTAACGTATTTCTCATTTCCTGAACATGTTGGTGCAGTTTTCTTATGTCTTCTTCAAGTTGTAATTTCTCTTCTGTATACTGTACTACTCTTTCAGAATCCTTCTGCAGCTGAGATTCCATTTTATTGACCTACACAAAAACGAGATATGATCATTTGCCTAGTGTCACCACTACAAAACAAAGCAAGATCTCATTCATGTGCTCGACAGTCTGTGATCTCTTAAAACACAAGAAAGTGGAGTAAAAGCTTGAAAATTTGCTGTAGCAGGACAGAATATGGAGGCTGACTGCTTAGAAGATCAATTATAATAGTGAAAAACAAGAGAAGCGAGCGCAAGAAAAAGTAAGCTGAAGAATCTCTGTCAAAACAGCTCGCAATGGAGAATCGTTTTAAGGAAATAAAACTAGATTAAGCTTGAAAGGCTTAGTAAGCTTGAAAGTCAGAGTAGTGAAGGCAGAAACCAAAAAACACACAAGCAGAAGCTAGAAGCAATTTTTACTACAGTTAAGAATTGATGCTCGCTGCTTTCTGTGGCAATCTGGTGTTAGGAAGACAAGCTTTTCCACGTAGTAACTGGCCAAGTGACCAAGTCTTGCAATTCACCTTCAAGAGCAGGAGGAATAAGGATACATTTCAGATCTCAGCCCGTTTTCTGTTTTTACATATAGAGACCTGTCAAACAGGCGCAGATATGAATATACTTGTTCTATCTGGAGTTGACCACTATGCTAGGTACAGAGCCAAAACTCTTGAAAACGGAGAAATTAAGTTCTAGCTACTGATCTTTATCGAGTGCCACAGTATCTCTCATGGGCCAAACAGAAAATAGTACATAAGCCTGTCTCTTGGAGAGAACAAACAATTAATAAATCTAAAGTGTGAAGACAAGAAACAGCAAAGTCCCTTATTAGTAAGTTCTAAATATGAGATGCCTTATATATTTATTGACCCTTTACAAGGCTAGGGCAATAACACTTTGTCCATCAGGTTAATTCATTAGTTCTCTAAAAGTACAGCATTATCTGAATAGGGTTGACAAAAAAAAGTTTTATATCAAACTCTCCAGGGTTTGCAGAATTTTATCTTTTCTTGGCCAATGCAATCCTATTTTCCAAGCTGAGTGAAGATGAAAATACAGTAGATAGATGAGAGAAGAATAGATTTATATTTTAACCTCTCAGTGATAAAACCAAAAAGTGCAGAAACATCAGCAATTACAGCAAAGGTGGTGACATGATTATCTCCTCCACCAGAAAAATCTGATAGAGAGAACCTTGAAGTTGAGTTTGATTTTCAAGTTCTCCAATTTGGAAGTATTTTCACCTAAAAAAGTACTAACTACTGTTTCTATGTCCTTAGTGGTAAGCAAATATTCAACCCATGTGTTGGCTTATAGCTCTCATTACTAAAGAGCAAAAGTTCGTCCTCCCGTAGGGAGAGGACTGATGTCAGGAGCCAYGGTTTACTTGACAGTTACAAAGGGGAGCTTGTCTTCTTGAAAAGGTATTAACACTTCGRTGTTTGATCTCAGTTAAGTTGATCAGCAGATACCAGGCAAAAAGGMCACAGTTTCATCCACACTAAATAAAACTACAAACTAAAACCTAAAAGAATTCAGAAGAAAAAACAAGCTGTGTCTTGATATTCTGGAACACTCTTGAAATACAAATTTGAAGGAAAGCTCGGTKACTCCCTGACAAATCTTAGAAGGACATAAAATGAAGGACCAAACCTGTCTTKTCTTGCTGCTGAGAGGTTGTGTGTACTGCTCTGCAGCTCAATGRTTCCTTATGATCAGTATCTTCCATAGTCTCATCCCTACCTTCAATCAGTTTCCAAGCTATCAAAGGTAGCACTATGAGACTAAGAATTAAATAATAGGCATATGATAGCTGGACTGTGAACAAATGCACTTAAGAGCAATATAACCTATGCTAACCTTGTGAACTTTAAATCATTGTTAATGTATCTTGCATCACAGATTGTTAACTGCTCATGCTGATTTAAAAGGACATAGCACACGTGTGTATGAACTGCCAAAACATCAGGAACTTGGACGAAATTCCACTTTTAATTAAGATTGTGTACTAACCTCTTCTTCTGAAACATCCATTACAACTGAGGAACCCATTCTGCCCTTCATTATTTTACCCCCACCACCAGTCATTGTTCCTAAAGTAAAAGAGACAAAAATAAGTTAGCGAGCTAATTGTGCTTAGGTATCATTTCTAAAGTGCTTAAAATAGAGTTGTAAGTTTGCACTTAAATACCTGATTGTTCAATGATTTGTCCTTGCAATGTTACCACCCTCCATCTTTTATCTTTTTGGAATGCTACTCTGGTCGCTTCTTCCAAGTTATTAGCTACTAGGGTATCACGTAATGCGAAGTAAAAAGCCAGGCGAACCTTCTTGTCTTCTACTTTCACCAGATCAAACAACCGAGGAATATTTCCAGGAGTTGGGATTTTTTGGATTTTTTTTTCCCATATAGCCATCTACATCAAAAAAATAAATAACTGAATGAGAGATTCCTTAGGATAAATTATGAGGTCATTTCATTATTCTAAGGTATGTTAAGGCTTTAAAGCAAAAGCAATCATACTGCAATTAACAGTAAAGCTTCCTTCCTTGGGGATCTCTACTTACTTCCAGTATAATTAAAAACTCACTTATAACTTATTGTTCTCTTTCATAGTTTTCATAGTTTACAGTTACTAGATTACTTGGATTATTAAAGTTTGCTAATTTGTTAAAAAAATCTAAATACAAAAATATAAAAGACACAGCAAATATTTGTTGTACACATACAAGTATCTAAAAAGCCTTGTAATTCTCTGTAAGTAAACATTATGATTTGCTAGTAGAATATTCTAAGGTACCAACAGCCTATTAAAACATTTTAYGTTTTAGTTTTACCTGTATTGATACATATACAGCATAATATATTAATCTGTATGATACATATTCATACACATGCATATTAATACATGATACAGTAGTAATACTGCGCACATTAGGGTAATCAACAGTTTGTTTTGCCGAAGTGCTAGTACTTACTTTGTCCAGGGCTATAAATGTGGCAACTCCAGTTCCGCTTGCYTTTAAGAAATTCACACAGTCCTGTGCAGTATCAATTGTATCAACAACGATGTTGTCTAAGGCACCGCAGGAGGATGAAATAGCAACATCGTACTTTTCACTGATGGCTCCCAAATCTCCCTAATAATTGGGGTGGGGGGGAGGCAGAAGTACACTGATTAGCGTGGCATCAATGTTCTGCCTTGGTATTAAGAAATAAATGATAAAACTTTATACAAAGGGAAATGAGATGAAAGCAAATTATAAAACAAGTTTCTGTGAAAGAACTGAAACCTGAATTATTTTACAAATTTGAGTACCACACCTGTCTTCCCCTGCACACTGCTATTTATGTATTTCTAATATACTTGTTCCCATAGTAGAAATTCATATACTTAGAGCTTCAAAAGCGGTGCTTCTGGTAGAGCAATGTGGTAGCATTGATTTATTTTCTGTAGACAAATGTTAAATTTTCTATGCCAGCATTTTAGCTAGACAGTCCAGCCTAACAAAATAATTTAATATGTTCGGTGTATGGTTCTACCATTGGTCAGCTGGTAGGACCTAGCAAGTCACATACTTCTGCGTGCTGTCCTGTACTGATCTGAAAAATGGGTACGGGGTATTCATCATCTTTGAAAAATWCTTGTGTATCTCCAGATAAAAACAGCATGCACAGCCARCTGAGTTATCCAAGAACAGATTAASCTCACGCTTCTCTCTGTGGCAAGTGATAGCAGAGCAYGASACAAAATACATGCCAGTTGTACTAGACTAGTGGTCTGCTGCTCTTCAAACTATATCCTTTTTTAATAAATCTGTACACACGCTTTTTAAATACACGCACACTAAATAAACTGAGTTTTMTGAAGCAGAGCTATTTCTCCTTGGTGGGGAAAAAAGAGAAAGTTGCAGAACACAAAAATAGTACTTTTACATTTACACTGATACGCAGGTATTGTTCGGTGCTAGTAAAAAAAAGGAATGAAGAACTCTACCTCAGCTGCAAATTTTCAGAACTTTAAATCAACACTGCYTGGGAAAGAACCGGTAACACCCAACGTTTTGCTATGACATAGCTTTCCCTGGTCTTCTGAAACGACGACATTGAGCTTTCTGATTTGACATGTATGCAAGTAAAACGAGGAAACAAGCAGCAAAGAGATCACCAAATTTTCTAAATTTTGAAGCAAAAAGAGAAAGTGTGTACAGTTCCACATTAAGTTACATACAAGTTGTAAGATGGTTTTTCAGGTTTCATGGCAGTTCTACCAAGTGTACGGTTACCAACTGATTCTACCTTCTGCGGCACCAGAAGGTAAAACACACTACTCCACTATACTTCTCCAGCATGTATGTTCCTAATGTTCAAAGGAATCAGAATCACTGCAGCTGTCAGTCGTAGCCCAACACAGAAGCACAGGCAGGWCCAAAGCATGGACAGGTTACAAGACACTGTTAGTATCCTTGGCTGGAGCATATTCCCACAGAGACTGCAGCTAACCGGTTCAGCCTAAAGATCAGCCTCCCAAAAATATAAAGCTTTCTCACTGACATTGCCTTTCCTGTGTGCTGAGGAACCTCAACAATCTCCTTTTTCTAATTTATAGCAAGTCCACAGGATTTGCAACTCTGCTGTCCAAATGAATAGCACCAGAGAAGTGAGGAATCCTATGTTTCACTCGATTCCAGAAACACCACTCTGTTCCTATAAAGTTTAAGACTAAAAGTATAATAGCCTTTTAAAATTTACCAGTCTTCCATATATTCCACGAATTTTTCCAGATTTCTTCTGCTGAAGCAGAGCCTCAAGCACTTTTCCTCGACTGCGACTTAGTGCTAAAGAACTTTTGGCTTCTTCTACTTTTTGACGCAGATTTCGAACAAGATTCTTAGCACCTGATTCTTCTCTTCCCAGCTTCTCAAGTTCAYTCTCTTTCTAATGGTTAAAGAAAGACATTATCTTAGCCTCATGAAAACTATTGTATTGAGGGAGTCTTAAGTTCATGATTGTGTAGGCAATAAACCAGCCACTGAAAAGCAGAATAGCAAACATTTACCGGAAGAATGGCTGGTATTTGGATACACTTCGGCTAGTACACTTGATATTTAAACTGATTCCCTTGCAGGGATATATAGGATTTAATTTTCAGTGCTTAATATTAACATTTGCTTAACCAAAAATAAGTTTGAAATCAAATACTTAGTTAACTTTGGTTAACTGAGTATTAGAATATAGTTTTAAAATGTTATTTTATTGGAGGCAGTTTTTCATTTATTTTCACCACAATTATTGCTAAAACAAAGAGTGGAACTTTGGTTTGTGTTTTGCAACACTGTGTTGTAACTCAAAGAAATTATATATGAAAGTCTCACCTCCTTTAATTTCTGTTCAGCTTGGGGTAATTTTACATTTATATCTTTGATAGCAGCTTTCCTTTCCTTAAGGGTTTCTGAAGTAGTCATCAGAGCCTCCTTTGCCTGATTTAACTGAGACACAGCAGTATTATGAYGGCTGAGATAGATATCAAGCTCTGACTGGGTTACTTCCATCTTTGAACGTGCTTCATTCAGTGGTTTACTAAGCTCCATAAGGTCTTTCTCTTTGCTCTGCAAAAATGGACAGTGTTACAACTAAAAACAGACAACTGTGGGATTTATTACATCAGTCACACTGTATGAAAGAAAAAGGTGAAATGGGCATGTTCTTTTACTAGCTCTCCTGTCAGCAGAAAACAGTTACGTTACCTAGAAGAACAAGGATGTCTTAATTTGTTACCATATTCTGTATGGAAATGAAATAAGGCATTTTTCATAAYTATAAAGAATATCAGGGAATTATCGTAGAACATTTCTATACAAGCTTCGTATCATTTTCTCAACTTAAGGTTGGGAGAAGCCTTATACATTGTGCTAAATAACAGATCAAATGGAGAAACCRTATTTTCAAGCACAGAAAATAATCCCCCAAATTTACAGGATAGATTTCCAGCCTCCAGGTGTTTAGCAATTGGACAACTAATATCAACAACAATAACCAAGTGTTATAGTAGTTGTCTATTAATTCAAAGACAGATTACAGCTGTGTGAAAGGCTTTGAACATACCATTTCAAAATCTGTTTATTTATATAAGCAACATATTGGCTTAAACATTYTGATGGGAGAAAATTAAAGTGTGTTCAAATAATGGAAGTGTAGAATTATTTAATATACGTATATGAATGATATACTTGATGACAGATGATCACTATAAAAAGCAAACAACTTAATGAGAACAATTTAGCACCGATTATAAATTCAAAATTAATTTCCCAGTTAGGCTCCATTGAACTAACACATGAMACAGTGTATTCGTCATATAAAATAGCATTTTACAACTATCTTGTGATGGTTTCATTCATAAGTGTAAAAGCTATACATCAGTCAATACAGTAAGTATAATAAGTCAAAACAGTTCAAACCTGTTTTTCTTCCTTAAGTCCTTGTGTTTCTTCTTTAAGGCTATCCATAACCTGCCTGAGTTTTTCTTCTTCTTTCTCTTTTGCCTTTTCAAGAAGGTCTTTCTTAGATGTTGCTTCGCTGATAGCTTTTTCRCTACTGGAAGGTACCTTTTTCAGTTCTTCTACCTACGCAAGGAAAAGACTTAACTTCCTCTCCCACTGAAACAAAACAGTTTTGCCTTATCTTTAAACCCTGCCCTTCAAGTGCTATGTGGAAGTCAAAGGAAGTGTAAGCCCTAATGAAGTGCACGTGGTTTTGTAGGATAAGATACACTGTGGCTCTAGCAGAAGGCCCGGATTTTATTTGCAAGGCTTGYTCAGTTCTAGAGCCCATCCAAGGAGAAGCAAGCCATAGCAGTAAAAGAATATAGCTTTATGCATAAGAACTCAAGTCTTCGAATCACAATAAGGCTTAATTCTTCAATACCTACTTTCAGAAGGCCACTCCTGATCCAAAGAGTGATTTAAGGCCTATAACAGCTGGCAACAACCAACTTGGTAAAATATATCCATTAAATTAACTAGGGAAACAGAAAAAATAATGTTTTGAAAAGGTAGTGACTGTGAAAACATGCAACATTCCTGTAATCTCAACAAACACGATAAAAAGATGTTTTGCAAGCCATGAGACCTCCCAAAAGAGCTGAGAAGCAACAGGAAGGCTTCTGATTTTGCCTTTAGGCAGAAAACAGCCTGGTAACTGCTGGCCACAGTCTCCCATAGTAAGATGTGCAATGAGCAATGGTTTAAGGGAGAATAATGCATTACTTCAGTAAGCGATTTGCAAACAAAATCCCTAGCTGATTTAAATGACATAAAATATCTGATTAAGAAAATTTAAAACATATTTTCCATCTTCTTTGTTGCACAAAGTACAACTGGTGTCCTTTGCTATTTTATCCCAGCTGCACAAAGATGTTCTCATCTAGAGCAACCAACTACATTTCTTCAAGTAAATCAAGTTGCAGTTCACACTACCTTTTCTTTGTCCTTTTGAAGTTGCTTCTCCAGTTTTTTAGCTTTGCTTTTGGCATGTTTTAGATTTTCCCTTATTTTAACATCCTGCAAATCCAACTGAGTAAATTTTTCTTTATTCTCCTCTATGAACATTTTAATTTTATTGAGTTTCCTAAAGGGAAAAAAAGAATAATCTAGTCCATACCCTATAAAAATAATGTCAGTAGASCTTAGCTTAGTAAGTAAGCATATAGAATTTAAACCAATACTCCTCAGTTTTTGTGAAAAACATCCTATACTTACTATATTCACAGTRTTTTCCCCCGCGGAAGTGATGTTTCACCAGAAAAACATCAACTAACAAAGCAATGTTAAAAACATTTTCAGAAATTTTATTTTTTCTTTGATAGAATTTGTAATTCACATCTCTCTCAAATAACTTACCATGATCTCAGAGGATAAGAAGGTTATTATTGCAGTTGGATTGGAGATTAGCACCCAGACAAATAAATTTTAGGGAAACGCAATTTATGCATAAGAGATTCATAACATCCATGTACCTCGGCATTATGGTTGTATATCTAAAAACCTGAAACAGTCTCCCAATTATTTTCTGTAGTCAATATAAAAATGTACTTTAAAATCCATCAAAAATCAGACCTTTTCCTGTTGTAATTGTGAATATTACCCAGATGTCTCTAAGAGAAGCAACTGGCAGAACCAAATCAAACCAATGAGCATTTTTTAAAATTTATTTTTGTGCAAAAGATCATTTAATCCATGCCAGGRAATGTTTAGATATACCATAAGTGACTCTGCTCATCAGATAATTCAARTTTTTGGTGGAAGAACTACCGAAAAACCCAGTTGTGCTCCCTGTGTTTGATCATCTTGCCATGCAACTATTGTGTACTTCTGCATTCTCAGGTGTTCCTCCCCCCCCCAATACAACTACCACAGCTTTTTCTGAAAATCCTGCTAACTCTAACACTACATATGCAGAACACAGAAAACACAGTACTCTTAGCTTACAAGTCCATACCCAGAGTACTTACTTTTCAAGTTCTTTTAAAGCTTTATGCTTGGTTTTCATTTCATCTGCAAGTTTACTACTCCTCTCATTAACATCTTTTGTTTCTTCATTAATTTTTTCTTTCTGCATTTCCATACCATTTATTCGTCTCTTTAGGTCATAACTAGAAAACAAACAAACAAAAAMCTCCACTTTTTTCCATAAAGCTAACATTCATAATGAAGATGTATTTCCAATCTTAAGTGTAACGAAGTGATTAAGTGATTAAGTATTAAATCCTAATATCCATTGAGTAACCTTGCCAATTTAATACAAAACAGCAAGGAAATCTAACAACTTAGATACTTCAGATGAAAAATAGTCTTTAAGTGATCTACCTTCTYAATTTAAGTATAAAGCTGCAAGAGATTAATTCGCCAGACTACTTCAACTTTGTAAAAAGCTGGCAAGCAGGTTTTTGGTTTCTTTTTTTTGTGGTTGGTGTTTTTGGTGTTTTGTTGTTGGTTTGGGGTTTTTTTAAAGGATTTTATGAAAATGGTCTCTATTTTCCACATGCTATTCAACTAATTTTGAAGGACTGATACGGCTCTTAAGAAATGCAAAATAGTTCTCATYAGAGATACGGAAGCAGAGTTTACCACCACCACTACCACATTAAAGCCAAGTCAAAACTTTAGAGAAGTACTTACATATAGTATTGACAGATACGATTCTTTTCTTTAAACATTTTGTTTTCCAAACAAAGAAATTCAATGGCTTTATTCCTGTCCGCTTCCAAGGCATCCTTTTCTTTTTCCACCATTTTAACTCTATTTAACTAGACAAGACAGAGAGTCAGAGCTGACTTTACTGCTAGTACTACAGAAGAACAACCCATGAGAAAAACCCCTTTGTAGCACACGTGTCCTCTGGAGAGATGGTCTTTAACAATTAACTCTGCAAGGCACCTTAGCACTACCAGCTTTCTGAAATAACAGATCACCATTTCCGCAGCAGAGACTGTACTTTTAGGGCAATTCAGACAGTAATTTAAAACTAAAAAGGGATCCTACAGATGCTAGGAACAGCTCAGGCAAATCAAGGAAAATGTAGGTGAGAAATAAAGAGGAGTTATATATAGACAGCCTGTATATGTTATTTTCTATATTTCAACCTTTAGACTAGCCCCTTTTAAGTTAATTCCTGCAACTACATGTCTTTTGTTTTCCTTCCCAGCCTTTAAATCTTTAAAAAGTCTGCAGCATACTAGAATTTACCAAGGACACATCAAGTAAACAGAGCTTTTATATTATTTAGTACTTTTAGAACTCAATGCATAAATAAAATGTTATGAAAGCAAGTTCTGCAATAGATCTACATAGCTCGAGTCACAACTTATTTTCTGTATTTTTAAGCCTCCTCATACAGCTGCGTGTGCATCACCTCCCCAATGCTCTGCGCCTCCCTCTCTCCTTTTCTTAGCATATGAAAGTTTTCCCTGCTACTTCTCCTATTTGCTATTTAGCAATAGAAGTAAGGCAGATAAACAGCCCTATCTGGATGTATTCAGATAACGATAATCTGTTTCTCTATTCAATCAGCAAAAAGCATTTAACGCATGCAGATATGATCAAAGAGTGTTCAGCAGGTAAAATCCTGTGTTCCAACTCAAGCATTCCAACCTTTGGGAATTGAAAGCCAACAGCATTATAAGCGTTTAAAGAAGGGCAACTGATGTTGACTACCCATTTCTTTTATAACTGAGAGAAACAGCAGATGCAATAAAGATAATTCAAAGTTTCTCTGTACTTCTACTCTTGTAGAGGAGTGCCAAATTTTAACCAAGTCTTTACGTTAACTGTTTTTCTAACAAATCCAATAATGAAGCATTGCAAGTTTGTATTTTTTATTTATAATTGAAACAAAACTTTCTGAGACTCACCTTTTCTCCCCTCTGTTCATTTAAAATCTCTACTCTGCGACACAGAGTTTGGATAGGATCTTTTAGTCGTGCAGATCCTATTAAGTCTTCTAAGTATTCAAGCATGCCTTCATCATGTTCAGTCTGGCCTTTCGGTTTCATCATTGCGATTTGCTCAACTTCCCCCTTGGAAAAGAAAAGTTTGATGTTTTCTTTTCTTAATGTTTTTTTTTTTTTTTTTTTCTGGGGGAAAGAGTTAGTATTCTGAAAAAAACACAAACATCTTTGGCATGCAAGTATGTGACCATATTCTAGCATTATAAAAAAACAACTAAATAATGCAGTATTCAAAACTGACTATTCAGAGTAGAAATATATTTGCGAAAACAAAGATCAAAATGAATAGAAATTTCCTCCAAGAAAGGTACAGTGGTGATGTGCATAAAAACCAGCATCTCTTCTGAAGCCAACACTCAGGTCTAAATATTTTTTCATTTCTCTAAAGATTCAAAATGTATTTCCCCAACCTAAAAAAAGAAGAGAAGAAAGCATGCCCTCTAGGTCATGTAGCACTCAATAGCCTTAAGGTAGCTTAATTAGGATTGAAATCCCTGAAGGGCTCTCTTTAGAAAACAGAAGGTCCATAAAATCATGTCTGGTGGATGAACTGGACTTCTAATTCATACAACTGAGACTTCCTTGTTGGAAAAAGAAAAACATTCTTTAAGTATTAGGCTCCCTTCATTTAACTTCCTTTTATGTACAGCATTAACTTTAAATTATTAAGCTGAATAGTAACAATTTGTTTTTTTAAAAAATAAGAATTAGGAAAGATTAAACTGAGACAATGACATGGACTGTTTTTTTTACTGATGCTATCRTTAGCAAACAAAAAAAATCTACTATCAATGTTTTATGCTTAGAACAGAGCAGCACGAAATCTTTCAAAAYACAGATTATATTTTCTAAATTACATGGTCATATATCAGAAGGTGAAGACATGAAATTGAACATACACATATTAAAATGGTATCTGGAACAAGAATAGATGTGATAGATGCTGCAAAAATTAAATAAAGAGAACACTGAGTAAAAACTATTCATCCTTCAAAAACCCAGATAGTTAGGTACATGACAAGAGACAACTTGTTTGTAAAACAGATAACCAATGCTGCAGAGTACCAATATTGGTCTTCATGACCAACTTTTAACCACATGAAATAACAAGCTGGATTAAAGTTTTTAATCTAGTTTTAGAACTGAAAAGATTTAAAACCAAACCAAACCAAAATTTATATTCCAGTATCCAAGCTAGGTATGTAAAAAAAGCCTAAGTCTACATCCACAGAGTGAAAATAGAGTTAAGAATTTAGTTGTCATTGTTGGCTGCTTGTTGAGCTTGAGCTGACAGCTAAGTCTCTACAAAAGTATGGATGAGGAAGAACATACAGAAGGAGGGGTGATTAATGAGACTGCTGGAGAACCAGAAAGGACAGTCACAGAAGTCAACGAAGGGCAGGATTTCTAGGGAAGCATTGTAAATCAGAGCTGTAACCAGCTTAGAAAGTTGAGGATAAGGTACTGCTGAACCTTAGCTAAGGAAGTTATTAGAATTTTTTGCCATAGTGATTTTGCTCCACGTACTCAGTATACAATGACACCTAGTGGCCCTATGATTTCCTTCCAATTAGKAAATACAATTTGGCTCAGTAGAAGGGCAAAAGAGAAGTTTTGCAAATTTTGAAAAATAAGAACTAGTATTTATTAAGATAAGTCTTTCTTGCACGTAATTCCTTTGTTGGAATAAAACAGAGGCAGAGGATGTTTTTTTTTTTTTTAATTTGAAATTCTAGAAGTTAAATGCATCTAAGCTTTTATTTTAATTACTGTTCCTAAAAAGTGTCAGCAGGTTTGACAAGACCAAAAAAAAAACCCACACACCAAAACAACCCAACTCTTATTTTTATTTCTTACGCTTATCAAAAAGCCAAACAATTAGTTTTCTAATAACTGCAGTTGTATTATATACAATTCCAGTTACACTTTTGCTCCCTTGCCACGAAAGTATTTCTCTACCAAAAACAACCTGTCAGAGAGACACCGCTCATGGGTAGGAAACTGTGTAACCTAAATTTCTGTGGAATTGTCCTAAGTCTCCATTTTGTTTCTTCTTGCATTAAAGCATTTCCTCTGTTTACATCCAAGAAAAAAAACAATCCCAGAAAAAGAAGTTTCATTCAGCTGAGCATCAAGTCTAAGAATTTTCTACACTGCATGTATATCCCTCAAGTTAGGTGCTGCTGTAAACCACAAAACTACCCTGGATTTAGCACAAGCGCAGGAATTACAGACAAGCAAGGCATGCAAGTCAGCTTTTTTTATGATTTGGCTAAGTATAATTAACCAACTTTAAGTCACAACCATCTAAGAAAGATGATAATGCAGTTGTGAGGGTTATCCATAGCTCACTAATGTAATATAACTACAATATAGTTAATGATACAGTAAATAACTAATGAAGTTTAATCCAATCGTATCTAATTCTATAACCTCATAAATTAAGAAGTCAGGGGTTTGGTTGTCTACACGGTAAATAAACACATCACCATACAACCAGGAATTGCTGGTGACTTCAGTTTAAGCCATATATACAATAACATTTTGAAAAGTTGAAGTGAATTGAGTACTGTTGAGAAGATAATGCACATGAATTGAACTTGTCAGGCTGCCTATTGCCAATTTTATATGCAATTCCTCTACTTCACCACAGGCAAGCAATTTTAGAATTACATATTCTTCATCTTATGTGAAGAAATGTAGATGGACTACCTACTTAGATGCTTGGATTCTTTTCTTATCACGGGTAAAAATGAAAACATTTAGAAACTATAAATAATAACTGAATAATAAGAATATTAAGTATTAATATTTATATTATTTAGCAAGTTAATATGTTAAGAAACCTGTTTAGCCCACCTCTATAGTTAACATATTAAGAAACAAAAAGGTTTCCAGCTATTTTAATTGATAAATAAGTTGTACCTGCTCTTCTTGCAAATAGTCATGACAACGATTAACAGGGGAAAAACACATTTTACAAATCTGCATTCTTTTAAAACTTGAATTTAACTTTTTCACTGTGCTTATTACTTGACCCATTATTTGAATTATGTAAAAAAAAAATACAACCTTGCTCATTTATCTAGTAAAAGATCTTTCGAAATACGGACAGTATTTTTGAAAGTGAAACTAAGAAGGCGGCAGGCAGACATTTGTTGAAAAGAAAACATGCTTGGGCATGGTTAACACAGCTGTCACACCTAAATTTAAAGTCTCAGAACAGACCACCAGGAAATCTCTTTAATTATTTGCCTCAGTTATCTTCCCCTAATTCACAGGCATGAATTCATGAGAGGAGAGGCAGCAATGTGCCAAAAAAAAAAAAAAAAAAAAAAATAGTAGTACATCCTCTATTTATAGTTGAGAAGACAATCAAAATGGATGTCAACACTAACACAACGGTGACACTGGCAGACAGCTAACAAAGAACGGAACATCCACAACAGTTAAGGAATCACTGTATGAAAACGCATCAAATACCCATTGAGTATTTTGGGAAGGCTCTACATTCAGTGCAAGAACTCTAAAAGGAATTATGAACCCAATTTCAGTTTCTGCATTGTGTGTGAAGTCTTCTACATCAGACTGAAGTTATCACTGGGATGCTGGCACATCACTAGTAACAGAGGTAGTCAACTCAGACACTGTATCATGAACATACATCCAAACAACAGTTTCTACAGAATGCCTCAGCTTCGTTACAGAAAACAATTACTGGTACATTCTAATAGACAATACAAGTTTATCTGTGGAGAAATTTCTAAGCAACAAAGTCAACTGATCGCTATGGCAAATAATGAGAAATCTTGCTTGACAGCAGATTACAAAGTTAAAAAAAAAAAAAAAGGAAAGAGCCATTCTCATTTGAAAGCCATTTCCTCTAGTGAGAAGTACAAGGAATAACTTCAAGGAACTTGGAGATTCCGTCTTCCTTTGCATAGCCAAACTCTCGAGGAGGTGAATTATTTCAGTGCCRTGACGTTTAAGACACTTTCTAAATTCAAATTTCTGTTGTGCATAAGTAAAGAGCAAAAAATTTTAAAGCAAATAAATTGTAAAAGACTTCAAAAACCAGTGTAAGAATTGCTCATGATAAAATTAACCATTTGAAATCGATGACTCAGTTGAGGAGACTATGAGAGGGTCAGCATAAGCACAGGGTGAAGCAGCAGCACAAAATATGCTAGCCAGGAGTGCCTGGACTTCTTGTGCCTGCTGTGTTCAAGCCCATGAGGATGCAGTGGGTGGATGCCCACGAAGATGTCTGACAGAAGTGGCAACATCATCAGCATGATCCATCTTTTTTGAGTTCTGTGCATTTCAGTAGAAGTTATACTTGCATCCTTGGAGTATTTTAGGAACACTGCACATTTAATGCAAGACATCTATAATAGAATTAATAAAATTTCAGTCTCTATATTGCATGCGCACTCTTCTGTATTCACGTTAGATTAAAATTCTCTTTAGGACTATCACATCTCTAACAATGCAGGCAGCTTACTTTAATAGCCACACTCCATTGCTGTAACTTCCTAGCGCAAATTTGTGAAGGGCAAGAATTTCACCTCCCATGTAGCCCTCAAAAGGTGGGGCAATAAAATGCCTAAACTCTCTATTACCTTATTTCTTAGAACTACTAACATTTTCTCTAAAATTGCACACTCATTTCTAAAAACAGCGGATCCTCAGAACAGAAAGCTTGTAATCTGAGTTTATCCAATGTTTTCTGGCATATAAAGATTTGAATTTTAAACAAGGTTATCAAACTGCTTGACAAAGGAAAGTTTTGACCTACTCATTAAGCTGCCTTTCTGCAACTCTTACCACTAGTCTTGAAACTGGACATTACTTTTCACTTCTGCAGATAACTCCTGTTTGTTGCTCTTGGCAGACAGTAGCATTATGTTCCAGCAACCTTCCTTTACATTGAGAGTAGGTTCTGCGGACTGAAGCACTAATTCCAAAGCTAAGAAGTCTGAATGGCATAATGCGCTAATCCCAATGCTGACGTTATCCAGCCTCAAATGGTGATAAACTGTAGCCCTTGGTAATTTGTGCTGTGCACAATAGTAGTTCAGTCTGTGATAGTGCTGGAACTGGAATTATGGAGTTTCAGAATACAGACATCAGATTCCATTTTAAAATTCTGGTATGAAATGAGACTGGGCTAGCAAAAAGCCTTTGACATTGAAAGACTACTGATAGCAACCTTTAAACTCCTCATGAAGAAATAAACAATACTTATTATGACTAGTTGTTTCTGGAGAACCTACAGAGAAAGATGTTTGCTTACCAGTTACTGCCTCCTCTTCTCATCCCTGAAAATTTGGGAAAAAATAACTTTTGAAGACAGTGTCTTGCAACACAATGAGTTTTGTCAACTAACTGTTCATACAACATTTGCAGATCTACTTTGTTAGCATTCCACAGAATAATTACAGCAGCAAGCAGGTAAAAACAAATTTCCAGGACTTTGGGTTGTCAMTTTCTGGTGTCTTAATCTGAAGCTTTAAAATAAAGTGCTGAAAACCTTGGGATACATTAGCATGATCCTACACAACCTAACAAATTGGACTAACTTTTGAGTGTTACAACCCACACATCAAGAACATTTTGAAGCACAGTACAGCATGGGCACATTAAAACATATATTGTAACAAGGGAATTTTGTAGCTTGGAATCCAGTAGATGGAAACATACTGCACTCTGGGCAGGGAGCACTGGGTAGTTTGGGTGGTTTTTGAGGGGAATTTTCTGTTGCAGTTGTTGTGTTTTAGTTTTTGGAGGGGTTTTTGGTAGTGAAGCTCTTTAACACTAGTCAAATTCAAAAGTGGAGTAATGTAACATCTAACTGAATTGAAATTTACATTCAGTTTTGCTCTTGAGGAATAGTTTTAGAGAAAATACTGCCTAGAAATGCAATACTACATATTGGAAAAACCTTCTGTGTTTTTACACATGGCTGAGAAACTTAGTGAGGCATTACCTTAGAGAGGAGGACATCCTATTTGTCTTAGTTTCCCACTTCAACTGTTGCAAGTAGAACACAAGAAATCTTCTGAACCCTTTATGGAACTTCTAACATACTTTATAAATTGAATCCAGGCTTAAAAAAAATCACACATTTTGTCAATACTAATAAATTAGACAAATCCTTTAGACAAGTTTTTCTTTTTGTTTACAATTTCTCCGCCTTTGAGGTGCTAGGCAGGAGGAAAGCCTTCTTACTTCAAGTTGTACAAAGGAAGCCTATTGCAAATAGGGAGCATCTCCTGTAATAGCCTGAGTATTTTCCTTTCATAAGAGGTTTCCTGAAGTTTCAACATTTGGATTTACCCCCTCATACCTAGATGTCAAATCTGTCTAGTTGTGGTTCTGCATCAATACAAGATGATAGTTTCATTTCAGAATTCTTTTGCTACCAGCATTTGGAGTAACGAAAAGTAAAATAAGCCTAGATACTACAATCTGTCCAATTTCTAATTCCTGCCTTGTAACAGAAGTGTTACAGTGCTTGGAGAGAAAGCTGTCAGCTAGGGTTATGGTCAAAACAGATTATTTGGTTTCAAGATTACATTAAACTATCACAAAATTTTAGACATGACGACTGTGGCTATAATATTTGGTATTTTTAAGGCAATCGTCTTTTTTTTAAATTCAGAACAATACTTTATTAGTTTCACTGTAATGGTAGCATACTTTTGATAACCTACTAGCTTTTAAGGCTTTTTAAACACCCATAAAAGTAAATTCTGTTATTGAGTCCAAAATCTTTGGGTGATGGATGGGTATCAGCAGGCTATACTGTAATCCTGAGCATAACACCTGTTACAGCACAATTACAATGATCTTGTAACTTCTTAATACTGTCTATAAGTATATTCAATTTGCTTACTAAATTAACTGATTAAATGAAGTTTAAGTTTGCAAACTTTACGGTATTACATAATTCCATTTCATTTAAGTGATATGCAAATGTAGACAGTGGTCAGAACATTATTTAATTTAACTTTGTCAAGCATCACAAGATTAACGGTCTGGTGAGGTTTGTGACAGAGTATTATTACATATATATGTATAAAAAGATTTAATGTAAACATGTTGAATTTTAGATTGAAATGGTTTAAGCATGAACGTTTGTTCCCAAAAAAGGACTATTTGAGTTATTAGGAAAATTCATACCACACAACTTCAAAACAACAGGGTTTTCTCTATATGCAACAGGTGATCAACAGAACTTGTCCTTTAAGCACTGAACTGAAGCAAACAGTTGAGTTGTAGCCAGCATATCCAGAATGCTGAGAAAACAGTACTTGCAGTTATAACAGCCACCTCTAACTCAAAGTTTTGTGGAGGATTATAGTAGGCAAAATCTGTTATTGATTTTCTTCAATAGGACAAACAATCTTGATCAATCCAAATTAGAACCCAATTTCAATTCTTTTCTTAGCTTTTTAATATGGAAGGTTAGACAGAACTGACCTGGCATAAGGCAAACTTCTCTTAAATAGTAAAGTTTAGAATTTTTAATCTTACTTTACGGAACACAGCTATACTGTAATTTATTTCAAACAGTGAAGCATTTCTCCCAGAGCAAGGGGAATGCGGACAGGAGATTTTGCAAGTATTTCACCAGCCAGCTACAGGAGTTGAAAATACAGAGCACACAACTTCTTAGCATCATCAGCAAAAGGAAGAGCAATGGCTTATGCAGGCAGTAGAATGAAATCAGTGGCATCATGGATTTGCTTGAAGGAGAAACCACATTAGAACATTTAGAATGTTTACTATAAATCTATTTTTCTATAGAGATTTAAAAGATAGAAAATCCAAGACTAATTTTGGGAAATTCCAGTAACTGTTTTTCCCTCCTTGGTCTTCTATTCTAACCCACTTTTGAACATTGACATTAGAACTAGCACTAATACTAAATTACTACAAATAAGGTTCAGGCCTTTTTCTGATGCAGCTCCAATTCGACATGTTTGTTTGACAGGACTCGTAACTGCTGCGAAAGTCGATCGGGAATAAAGTTAGAGGAAAAGTAGCAATGAATATCAACCTGTCGTATCACTTGATAAGTGCTAGCTTAGAAGTTATATAATTCTTAGTTTCTGCATCTGAAACTAGTTGCCTCACAAAATTATTTTTCCTGGATATTTTGTGTAATCGTTTTCTTGATAATACAAAGGCAGCCAAACTGCGTTTTTATCTTGTATAAGCCACTAGGCAGCAATGCGAGACGAGTCTTTCCATTTCCCTGTATGCTACTTGCACTGTTTTCAACCCCTCTCCCATTTTTTTATTTTTCTTATATTGGACTAGCATGACAGTGCTCATACTTCGCTTTTTTTTTTTTTTTTACTTTATCAAAATGATAGCTCTCACTTTTTAAGCAGGAGCACAGTAAGGAATGGCAAAAATAAGTGCTACATTTGTGTATCTTCAATTTTCCATAATGGTAATTTCAATTTGACTTTATTGACAGTGTGCCCATACTCCCCTCTCCATGTAAAGTTTTGACAATGAATTCTAATTCTACGTACATAGGCATTGGAAGCTATGTACATAGATAACCAATATTCCTGTAACCTTATTCTTCTCCTGAAACCATGACTGTAACACAGCTCTTGCTGTAAGCCACAACAAGGTTGGTGGGGTTTTTTTCCAGTTCCGTGTTATTGCTGCTATTACTTAATGCTTGCAGTCATATCTCATTTCTACCCTTCAATTTTACCAGATGGCAAATATACAGGAGGGGAGAAAGTATCAAATACTCCATGTTTTGCCTTCCAAGAAAAGTGTTATAAGCTAGGTGGGAAAAACCAAGAAAGTCAAATAAGTAATAAATGCACATACGCAAATGTACAAGGCCACTACTGTCCAAAGATGAGGAAAAACTTAGGATTTGCCTGTTATACAACATTCAGTTGTCTGCACAAAACTACTATTCTGCATTCTGGAAATAATTTAAAAGTAGCCTTTGTCAAGCTGTTTACACATCTGTCTAATTTTAGAAGCTTTCTTAAGGACATTCTTGTATTTTATACAAGAATACAAATTGAGTGCAAATCTAGAGTCACTTTGGAATCTAAGTTATTGTCAAACTCAACCTACAATGTTTGACTTAAGATTATTGGTATATTCTAATTAAAATAGTTTAATTGATCACTCTCAATTACACACTGCTCCTAGAAAAGTGCTTTTCTCCACTTTTCATATTTTTCCGAAGAAAGCTTAATAAACATTGGTTACAACGTCATGTTGCAATTTGCAAAATAAAAATCACATGAATTGCCAACATAAGTTTTCTGATAATGTAAGAGAATTCATTTGGAAACTGCGCATAGACATATTAGCATCTCTTATGCTGCTCTGTATTCACTTCAGCATATAGTGTAATATTTAAACAGTCAGTGAAACTGACTCTGTACTCTATGAATCAGTATGAGGCTTCTATTTTTACATAATATTTTATTCAAAGAATCTGGTTTTACTTAATTATATTATCACACTTGCTTTAATTCTTCCTACCACTTCAGCTCAGCTGTCCTTGACCTTTCTAGAACAAACCTCTCTTCACCACCAATGTTGGCAGCATAGATCTCCATTTATAATCCCAGTAGAGCTTTTCAGCTTGTGCTCCACTCAGTGCTTTAGCTCAAATGTTGGTGTGCCTCATTAGGAAAGCAGACCTCAACAATTGGGAACTTCTGGCTTATCTCAAAGTGAGAAGAAAATCTGCTCTCCCTCATTTCCTCTCCAATACACTGAAAGAGCGACTCCTATATTATTTCCACAAAGCAGCAGGTGAAAAACTTGACTAAACTTCCTTTCTGGCAACATAATCTTGCCATAGGATAAGACTTAGTACATTACAAAATGCCGTTCCAATCAGTTACAAAAATACATACATATAAAATCACTGTAGTTGTTTATACTTGCTTAAGATTACATAAGAATATTTTAATTAAGTCTATCAAACACATTTAAGTGCAATACTACTGTAATTAGTACAAAGTCTCCTTAACACAGTTTCAATTTGTACGAAAGAAAGTAGCTTCTAAAGTAAACTGAAATCAACTCAGAAGCCTGCTCCCATGGTACTGTCTTTTAGTACCAAATTAATTCAAAGTCTTGTGCCATTTATTACCATTTCTACAATATTCATTTGCAAAGTTGCTGAATGGGAGTTACCTATGAAACCCCACTTTCCTTTTAAAAAGTTTGTATTGACTATATTTCTCTTACCTTGAAAGACTGCAAAAGCCAATTTCAGCAGGTGCTAATGGTTGCTGTCCAGAGCCAGTTTGCTTTGCTCCCCAGACACGCCTACCCTGCGATGTCCAAAACTGACATTCCTTCAAATGCTCCCCATTTATTTAATAATTCCTTAGAGGCAAACCAGCCAGGATAGAGAGGCTGAGATTTTTTTTCTGGCCTCAAGGTTAACCTGTTCAGAGGAATCACTATTGAGCAACAGCAAACATACTTACCTTCTGAGTTTTGCCCAGCCTGGTCAGAGGACAGAACCCACATAAGTTTTCTGTATATATACGCTGATGTTCCAAGTCAGTCTTTCGAGAAAAGCTAAATAATTTTATTTGTTGTTCTTTACAGATATAAAAATTGCTGAAGCCAGGGCATTAGGTGTGGAAGACCAAAACATAGCAGCAAGATGCTAGATTTTACCACAGTGCTTAGCACACTTTTTTTTTTTTTTTTTAAGTGACAAGATGCATTTTTTCCTGTTACAGTTTCAGGCTGTGGCAAGCTCATTAAAAATGCACTGAACAGTTGTCTATTCCTAAAGTACTAAAAGCATATAGCAATTTATTAAAAACATGAAATATGTAGTGTTAGAACTTAGGGATCACACAAACGACAAACTCCTCCTCTTAAGTGTTGGCAATATCCCATTGTAACCAAAACCATTTTTAAACACACTTTTTTTCAACTAGCTAGTTCCAGCATAGAATTTGTAATACTTCTAGAACTATGCAATTAGGCTTACATATTCTGTTTCTCCACAGGTGTTTTTTTTGTAATGTTACTCACAGAAGTCATCAGTAGTTTGATTTTAATATTTTCAGTATAGCATTAGCAGAAGTACCTGTACCATACTATACCCAACTTTTACAAAATTCAGTCAGGCCTAATCTTTCAAATTTTATCCTAAAAGGCACCAAAATCTGCTGTGCCAGAAAAAGACTGCAAAATAGGGGGTGAAGTGGGGAGAAGAAACCAACAAAAATAAAGCAGTCTTCTAAAAAGCAAATATTTTCCACTGAGTAATGCTAAATATGCTAGCAAGATATAATCAAGTATCTAAAGGTTTTGTTACTACATGTAGGATATGTTCTCTTACAACTTCTTCTTTAGTACTAACTAGTGAATATTCTGTTACACACCAAAACCAGCATTTGATAATCCTTAATTAACATTTTTGTCCAAAATCTATATTACAAGAGAAATATTTTAATTGCACCCTATCGACATAGTCAAAAATGAAAGATATTTATAACTTATTTTAAATGAGAAATTACTCTGACTTGATATTAAGTTAAACTTAGGGTAGTCTATATTAGTTTAGCTATAACAAGAGAAGACCAAAAGCTAAATAAACCTGTTACTTATTCCTCCAATTTTAAATAACTTAATTTGAAAAACATTAGGGAAAAAAGGGCAACCTTTGTGATAGTAGTTCACAGCCTTAGCCTTCTGACATGGTCTTATTTATTTATAACTATAATTTTTAGTATTTGGGTTTTGAAGTTCTGCTGTCATTATGTGCAAAATATTGCTAATTTCCCAACTGGAAAGTACTCAAGTTTGAATCGCCAAATCAGTAAATTTCACTCTAAAAAGGCGCAAAACCTTATGTGCAAAGAGAAGGGACCTTGCCTCAGTCAGAAAGACTAAAGAAACACAGAAAATCTCAGTACAGTTTCCTCTGCCATTCATGATAGTACACTACCCACAAAGAGCCTAGTGCAATGAAAGGAAAAAAAAAAAAATGGTGGGAACCATTGCTTTATGCCTTAATATTGGTTATTCCTCCCCCTTATTTCCCTTTATACAGGTGGAAAGCACAAAACACAAGCTTTTAGGAAAAAGTATGTTCTCCTCATTGATAACTTCCTGGGAAACAATTAATGGGAGAAGAAAACAAATCACATTGGGGGGGGTGGGGGGGGGGAAATGAAAAAAGCTTAGCAATACTCCCTCCCAAATGTTCCCTTCCCCTCCTCCCAGTGGTAAAAGGGCATGTTCTTTAACACTAAGCTTTAGATATCGCTGCACTGTAATTTCTACCTAGCTTAATCTCTGACTCTGCATTCTCTCCCTCTTAGAAATTTTGCTAAAATGATACTTAAGAACAACTGTATGGAAAAAAAGGAGTGTATTTACTATAGTTGTTTTGTTGGAAGTACTTCTCACTCCATCTTGAAACAGAAAATACAGGAATAAAGTGTTGGAGGGAATAATTAATTGGCACGGAGACTTCAAAACAGATATATCCTCTTTTTGTGGGTGTAACTGTAAAAAAGGACTGCACAAAAAGGCTTGAGGAAGTGAAGCAAGCACAACGACCTAGCTAGAATTTTTTTTTTTTTCTTTTTTTTAAAGAGGGGAACTGGAAGCTCCTTTGACAAAAACAGGCCTAAAATAAACTCTATTGAAAAATTTCAGACCTTGGGAGGCTCCCACTGTTCACTAATTTTCTAGGCCATGATCCTTCAGAGAAGATTTGAGACCTGTTAGTAATAGTAGTGACATAATTACAGGTAATTGCAGATATATTTACTCAATTGAATTAATATTTAAATACTTCCATCAAGTACTTTAAGTCAATTTACATTTTAAGTAATTGCTTGACACACAGCAAAATTCTCCATTATTATTTAAAAATTAGAAAAAATTAGTATAGTTCTCTTCAGCCTGTCTTTTAAACAGCATACACATGCCAGCAAGCCTTATAATTTTGAGGTCAAACGTGAATATAAATGATATTATATTGACAAATTCTAGGATTATTTTTTACAGTATGGGTTGTAAACTGTAGCTTTTAAAAGCATAGCTTGAATTGGCTATAAACCTGCCATTCTTTGAGTCCTCTACAATTGTTAAACAAGTGTGAACAAAAAGTACACTTCATGTGTTTTTTCTTGCACTCAGTTTTTATGCATAATTAATTTTTATATACATACTTCTCCAGTAGAACCATGTCTATATATGAGAGCTGTAGATAACTTAACAGTAGAATCATTAAGATTTAAGTTAATATTGATGCACTTTTATCTAAAATATAAACAAGTTGCTGAATCTCTGCCACGCTTAAGCAGCACAATAATATTGGGGTTTAAGGTTTATTTTACTACACCAATATTTACGTGCTGCTAGGGCGGAACAAATATGACAACTCTTCTATTCATCCACGTCAGGAACACAAGTTTGTTAATACAAAAATTTATATTCGTATCTTCAACTGTTTCTCTTCCTTAAATTTCTAAAGCAGCAAATAATGATTCGCATCTTTATTAGAGCATGCAAACCATGATGTGCTGCTAGAGTACTTTAAGGCCTCAAATACAAGACTGAAAACCTAGACAGTATTTTTTATAACTATAACTGGAAATACAGCTTTACTTAAAATTGTTTTTAGTCATACACCAACCTGTAAAATTAAGAACCTGT
Source organism: Oceanodroma leucorhoa (assembly GCA_030449065.1). NCBI lineage: Eukaryota > Metazoa > Chordata > Aves > Procellariiformes > Oceanodroma > Oceanodroma leucorhoa. Next base: position 487,034 of record JASVER010000220.1, read on the forward strand.
TATGGTCCAGATCAATTCCATGGCTTCGAAGAAGAATACCAACATCTTTGAATGTCTTTTTCTTTCCATTGATGTAGTAGACAGAAGAATTATCTCTATAAGCAGTTCTAGATACACAAAAATTGCTGTCAGGAATGACTTCGTAATCATCTCCTTCCTGTTTTGAGGAAAAACAAAGCCAGAAAAACAACTACTATATCACAGGTTTACCTCATATTTCACAATTAAGCACAGAAGTTTTATCATGTTCAGGTTTTAAGTCAACTGTACTCTGGGGTCTAATAGAAGTGGGAACTGTCTTAAAGCTGCATATCTCAAAAAAAGAGAGAAAAAAAAACCAAACCAAAAAAAAAACCACCCCTTGAGAACTGGACAAAAAAAATACCCCAAATTGTTTAAACTGAATGGCTTTCATATTATGCCTTTCCCACCTCTAATACAAGCTATTGCTTTGAAAATAGTTAATTTATTCTCTTTACCACTGCTTCAAATCACAAAGGAAAAGGTCTACTTCAAATTTAAAGAGGCTGTGCTATTCTACCCTTTAAATTTTAGATTAGGAAGTCTTGAATGACTGTTTGCATTTTAAGCTCTTTTATAGTGCTAGGAAAAGGAGTTACTTTTAGCTGAGTGGTTCTAAAGAGAAACTGTAGAAGATAAAAAAGCAAAACATTAAAGATGTGACAAATATGACATCATCAGCTTCAAAAGATGCCTTAGACTTACCTACAAAGCAGCAACTAAAATAAAGCTGGTACTACACTTTAAAAAGTTTGGTACTGCACTTTAAAAAGTTAAAATTGATGCATGCTTCTTGTAAAGACTTAAACTGGCCTACCACTTTCCCAGATTAACCCCCAAGAGCATAATCAAATTGGTATCTCGTATATGCAGAAGTTTCTTAGATCATAAAGTTAGCTCCTAGATCTTAATACGAAGTGGAAAAAAAAGAATAAATTTAATAATTTTTGAATCTGGTTACTATAAATACAAGCAAAAGGTATGTGTGTATGTATATCAAGTCAAAGAAAAAAATATCTGTCTTTTAAAATAGTTCCTTCAAAAGCTGTATATATTGCCACTTTATTAACACAATTTTTGAAATTTCAGTGTACATTTCCCACTATTTTGACTGACCCCAAACTCAACAGTTGATACTTCAGTTAGAATGTGTGCCCAAAAATTAAAATTTAAATGAGGTAAGAGAAATAAATTCCTTGCACTGTAATTGCAATAAATCAACAAAAATGTCCAGAAGTTTTTACCAATACATGAAGTGGCAAGCAAAATAAATATTTGCCAACACTTTCTTTTTCATTCAAACAAAATACCAGGTTCAAAAATATTTAGTGGTAGGATGCGAGGCCCAGAATTTTTGATGAAAAATCTGTTTTAAAATTGCAGGCATGTTTATAGTATATGAAGTGTAAATAAGAAAGTTTCAGGTTCATTATATTTTTTCTAAATGTGGATAACCTAAAATAGCTTCTAATTGGTTTGAAAAGTTTTGCTTAAATAGGTTTTATTTCTTAACATATATGCTCATATTATAAATATAATAATATATAACATGTCTAAATGTAGACTTACAAATTTTTAGGGATCCTATTAATTCCAGAAATAAGTTTTATTTACTTGAGGTAAAACGGATGACAACTCTAAAATGACTTCTTAAAATGATTATTACATATTTCTAAATAGTTTTAATATAGACAGGTACCAGATATTAGTCTTTGAGAAAACAAAAAAAGAATCCCTACTAATATTTTAAGAACTGCACTACTCAATAGAGGAATTTTTTAAGCTAATTAACTTTGAACTGATGTTTTACATCCCAGAGGTAAACTAATAATTCTATGAAGTTTTCCCCAGCTCAAACTAAAATAACCAAATATTAAAAGTTTTCAAATCCTTGAAGAAAAAAAAAAAAAGTCTCCACTGTTCTGAATAGAAGCATACATACCTTGTCAATGATCTTTTGGAAGTGGACTTCCACAGAACAACTCTGGATGTCCGTACATTCGTCAGAATTATGGATCAGCACAGAGAGTTTTTTGGATCTGATTTTTTGTGCTCGATACCCAAACACAAAAAGCATTGAATCAATGACATTGGATTTTCCACTGCCATTTGGCCCAATAATACATGAAAAACGCTGCATAATAGAAGGAAAAAAATTATATTCAAAAGGAAATAGATCCTGGCCAGTGTACATCACCCATTTAATTTGTGAACAGTTTAAAACACAATTATTCCTAGTGCATGAAAGTGCAGACTATTTGATAGCTCAGTTTTTATTGCCAAAGGTAAAGCAGTACAACTTATTTAACAAAAAAAACACACCTCAACTCAGCTCAGTTTTCTAAATTTTAACTTGTTAACTCAAAGCGATACTGCATTTAGCAAGCATGTTCGCAAGGAAAGTTTCATGATTAGCCACGTAAGTCTCTTGTGGGCACTAAAAAATATTCTCATTCTTCAAACACACCCCTAAAAGTTCTCCAGTAAACGAAATAAAGAGAAAAGCGTGCTTTTTAAAGGTTTACTGACAAATTAAAATTGTACAGTATCAGAAAGTTGCACTTAACTGTTTTCTCTACTGCCCAATAATAAAATTGAGAATATCACTATATAAGTAATTCTAAATCTTAAATATTTTACAGTTATTTTGAGGTAAGCTTACATGAAAATACAGGAGGGAATACTAACACACAGCAAAGTCTTATCTTCATTTAAAAAAATGCTTAAGGTGAAAGAAAGATACCTTATGAAATGGTCCCAGAGTTTGCTCCCCTGCATAGGATTTGAAGTTCTGGTTTACAATATGAGTTATCATGAGACGAGGAGCACCAGGTTCATTGGTCATTGCTGGAGGTGGGGGAGGAGAGATGCTACCCAAAATCTCTTCTAAACTTGGATTATCAAGCACCTCATCTGAGACTGCTAAAAACCATCCAAAATAAACAGAAAGGAAAAAAAAGACTATAAGCTTTCAGTGACTAGATACCTTTTAAAATGTTCAACTGGAAAAGCAAACATCATTTCTGTATGAACCAAACCTATACTTTTGCCTGTAATTATTAAGATGAGCTAAGTGGAATTAAAATTCTTCTTTCCCTGAACTGAATCTTTAAAAAGAGATACTTAAGATGTCCCATCGATTCACTAGTGGGTTTGTTCTTTCATTATGTAATTCTTATTCTAACACACTTTAATAGGCACTCTGCAATTACAATAGCTACAACTGTCACAATAAGCCTACAAATCTGAAACAGGCAAAGTCTTTCTCATTAATAAGTGCAAAGCCACATTTCAAGCGTGCTCACAAGTCACTCTGCAAGATTTGGGGATCGCTGCACAATGCTCTGAAAGCTGTAATGACAGCACAACTACTCTGCAAAGACAGGAAGTTTGTTACGAAAACAAACTGGCCCCCTGGATATCAGCTAGTTGTAAGCAAAGCAGCTTTTCAACAGTTACTAGTAACTTTTTCTTCAAATAGACAGTAGTTTTTGCCACCAATTTCAACATATTAATCCATTTGTCAGATACCTTGCTTTAATAATTGTCTATCTGGCTACCTAAAAAGACACACACTGCTGTTTTTCCAGACATTTTCAGCAAAAACTCAACTCAAGAAACTCAAGAAAATACACTGCTTCATGAAAAAGAAAGTCAAATCATTTTAAGAGTTAAGTAAATAAACTTGACATTTATTCCATTCCAAGAAATCCCATACCATTGGCTGCACATAAATTTGAAAAATCCTGCTGTTGTACCACAATCTTAAGCACAATGTTACAGATCAGGAATATGAAATAGGCTTTATTAGGAGAAAGTCTACAAATTGCTTTTGCACTTGTACTAAATCACTGGTCCAAACACTTTAACGCTTTGCAAACCCTCTTTACCATTTTAAAAGCAGTTTAAACTTGCCAGGAGTCAAGGCTTTCAATATTCCTTTCTAGAAGAGAAAAGAGAAAATCCTATCTGGAACAGTTGGTAAATTCAGCTGAACGTTGTTGCTAAACAGGCACTATCGTCAAGTTTGCACACCATCAGAACCACAATATTCAGACCTACCTTGTGGAGGTACTTCGCCAAGCTGTCTGTCACCTTCGTTTTCCACTTCCATGTCACTGGTGGACTCCTCTAAGGGCTCTCCGCCTTTCCGATGGGCTGCTGTAGAGGTTTTGGTCCTCTTGCTTGGCATGGTCTCTGTTGGCTGTTCCCCTTCCATTCCAAGCAATCAAACTACTGAAGGGATCTATCTCCTTTGCTAACATAAACAAGAAAACCCCATGATCTAAGCATTGAACTACAATCCCCTAAGGAATATACCTACATGTTTGCCCAGATGTTTGACTAATTTAGAAACTAAAGACTAGAGGTATTTTGAAGACAAAAATCCGAACTYGAAACAAAACCTCAAGCTTCGCCTCATAATGATATATTTTAAGATACAGCACCCCCCAAAACAACGGACCGACCCTAATCTGTAGAAACTGCATGAATCTACCTACTGAAAACTCATACAGCCATGTTCAATGCAGTTACTATGCTCAGAGAAAGCAACTGTGATGCTGGGGGCAAAAGAGTTAAAGACACATTCGCAATAACAAACTGAGTAGCCATATGTCTTCTGGAAGCACTCTTTACATGCACATTTCAGACCTGACACGCATTTTACTTTCAACAGTCCATGCTGACTATATATTTTATATGGCTAGATAGATAAACAAAAAGACCTGCATAATTATAGCAAAGAATTGACTCTTAAACAGTTTAAATCAACACATTCATTTTGCAAAATACAACACAACCACTACTGCCAGCATTCAAAATTTAACAGAGAAAGCAAAACAAAATACCTTAATCTAGTTGTGATGTTAAAGTTAACCGATCAAGAACGAAACATTAGAAAAGTCCATCAGCTGGCACTTAAGCACAGCTCCCAAAAAGCATAAATAGAAAGCAACCGATGAGAAGAGAGACGACTGCAGGAGCGAAACTCTCTCCAAAGAGTTTAAATTGCAGCAAGTGGCGAAGTTAGTTCGCAGAAAAACAGACATGAGAAAGTTTACTTCTCACAAGATAAAAAACTGACGTGGTTAGAAAGTCATCTTACAATTGGTGCCAATCATTTGACGTTTTCAGACCTACCCCCAACCCACACTCTCATGAGAGTCCTTCATTTGGGACAATGGGGGAGGGGGGGGAAATGAGAGAAAGAACTCATTTTAAGGCAATTTGAGTCTATGCCCCTGTTAAGAAGTGTTCCGCAATGGCTGTCTCAGACAATTACAGCCTCTCAAAGTACCAGATTTTTTTTTCCAAAACTGCTCCACTCCAACAGAATTGTGCAATATAGACCTATTTACCTTACCAACCCTTCCCCCCAGATACTTCAACAGAATGAACAAGCATAACTACTTGACCTCAGCTTTTAAATCGCGATAAATCAGCTGCCACATACTCTCTAACAAATTTAACAAATTCGTGCCCAGCCCCTCCCCTGAGTCAGCTCAAAGGTGTTTGTTAAAAGCATCTCTCGACAATCTCCTGCCAAGTGCCGTTTTTGTTACGGGGATGGCGAAAAAGAGAGTCAGAGACGGACAGAAAGGCTTCCTTATTAATAGCCGATTAAATTTGATAGCGATAACCCATGTCAGTGAAAAATTTTGGGTTTTTTTTTTTTTTTTTAATCCATCCGTTAATCTAAGGAGCCCAACTGCACCCTTGTCACGGTCTTTCCAAGTCGTTATGGACTTTCTTAGGCTTTCTCTCTCATACTTCAGGCATAAAAGGAGCAGGCAGAGCCAGTTACAGAAGGGTCCCTGCTTTGTAAGCAGATTAAAACGGGGCTTCTGTGCTACCGAAACGTATTCCGGCACTTCCCCGTCCTAGGTGGGTCTCCGATTCACGGTCCCCAGAGGACCATAAGGGCACAGCGGGAAACCTTGGGCTTTCTCCCTTGGGCTACAGAGGACCCTCTCTCATCCCCCCTCCTCAAACCCATCTGCCGACACCAGCCAGGAAGGAGGCGCCGAGCGCCGTGCCCCGCCGGCGCGGTGACCGAGCGGCCATCGGGCAGCCCGGACCCCTCGGGAAGGGCCCTCGGCGGGGCAGCCCCCGCCCGGCCGCCCGGGCCCGGAGAGAGGGGCTGCCGCCGCCTTTCGCTCCCTCAGGGCGAAAAGGAAAGGGGAAAAATAAGGCGCGGGGCAGAGCCCGCCGCCCCCCTGCCCTCCCCCCTCAGCACCCCCACAGTGCCCTGAGGACGTCCCCCGCCGCCCCGCTCACAGCGGGTGAAGCCCCCCAACTCCACCTGCCCTCGGGCGAACTGCCGGCGCTTCTGCCCGAAGCCCTGCCCGCCGAGCTACCCCGCGCTACCCGCGGAGCTGGTACCTTCGAGGACTGGTGGCGCCCGGCCCCAGCGAGGCTGCGGGTTGCAGCAGCGCGGGCGGCTCCGGCTCCCGCCGCGGCTCGGCGGCTTCCACACTCGAAAATGGCGCCCAAACGGCGAACTCGAACCGAAATTCGTTAGAAAAGCGCGGGGCATGCTGGGAAGGGAGGGGGCCGGCCTCCTGCGGGTTTGAAAGGAGGAAAAAAAGCCCCGCTCCCGCGCCATCTTGTTTTCCGTTACTGCGCGGACGGGCTGGGCGGGATAAAAAAAATAAATCCCCTGGCTTCGGGGAGCGGCTTTTTTGGGGGAAGGAGGGGAAGGGACGCGCGGTTAAGGGTGACAGCGGCCCCACGGCCGTGCCCGCGCGTCCCGCGTGGGAAGGATTTATTTTAATTTTAGAAGTAGGTCAGTGGGCGGCGCTTGGTTGCTCAGCAACGGGCGGCGAGGTGGTAGGGCCCGAGCGGCGGCGTGAACGGGCGCTATTATTAAAAAAAAAAAAAAGTTTTAAAAAAATATAAAAATTGTGGGGACACGGCGGTTTTAAAGCGGTATTAATTAACGGGCGGCGCGGTGACGCCACCGGGCCCTGTCACCTGGTCGGGGAGGGCCTGTGAGGTGGCGGTGGGACGAGGAGGAGGAAGAGGAAGAGGAAGTCTCGCGGGAAGTAGCCATAGAGACGGAGCCGCTTGGCCGCGGGGGGGGTGGGCAGCCGCTGCCTTGGCCCTGCCGCTCCTGTGGCGCTGCGGGACGCCGCGGAGACGGGAGGGAAGGCGGGATTAGCGCGGAAGCCGCCGGGGTTTGGGAGCCGGCCGCTGAGGCTGCGGTCCCCGCCGCTCTGCGCCTCTTCCTCCCGCTGCCGGCGCAGGTAAATGCGGACTGGGGTAGGCGGCGGTGGCGATCCCCCTCCCCTCGCCGTCGGGGGAGGCTGCCGGGCGGCAGGTCTGACTCACCGCCGCGGTGGGCGAGAGGGTCGGGAGCTGTGACCCCCGGCTGGGCGTGGGAGGCGGGCTGGGCGAAGGGGAGGGAGAGTCCCGGGAGACAGCCTGGTGGCGAGGTAAGGGCGGGGGAGTCCCGACCCCCGGCTCCGGGCGGCCCTGAGAGAAACGGGTACTGGTGCTCGCCTAGAGAAAGGGCGGCGGAGGGAGGACGCGAAGGGGGAGGATAATCTGCCGCTTGGGAAACTGGAAACTGAGGGAAAAGGGTGTGCTGGCACGGCCGGAGAGCGGGCTTTGCTGTGCGTGTGGTGCCTGAGGCTGCCCCTCGGGTTTGGGGAGCGGACGCAGACGGGGCGGGAAGAGCTGCGGTTCCCTCACGGCGGGGAGCGAAAGCCGCCCCGCGGACAGCTGTGCTGTGAGGAGCTAGCTCCTGCCCCGCCACCGCCATCTACGCCTTCTCTTTCCCTCCTGCCGTCTGTCTTTCCCTTCGCTCCCCCCCCCCGCCCCGCTCTTGCTCAATCTCCCGCCGCCGTCTCTGATCCTCATCTCGTTCAGCAGCTCCGGAGGGGAAACGGCTGAGGGGAGGAGAGTGCGAGTGGGGACCGGGGCGAGGAGGCGTGGGGCTGGGGTGTGAGACACTGGGACCAAGCGGGAGCGTGAAGCTGGGAGAAGCTGAGCCAAACTCACCCTGCCAGAATAACTCCTCGTTATTGCCACATCTTTTTTTAAAACTCCTAGTAAATGCTTTCAGCTAACCTGCTGCTGGACTTGTTGCGGACTTGTAATGTGGAGTGCATGTACTGGGATGGGTAAGGATGTGCCTGTTGATGACAACAGGTGCAGCTGTGCGACATCAGGGTGAGCGTTCTGCCATCTAGGTGCGCATAAAGAGTGTTTAAGCCGTTTTCAAAAATTATAATGAAGTTCTGGCCTTGCCTTTCAAAGTAAAATAATAGAATTCTGCAAGAATTTTTCAAGGATGTTGGGTCCCGTTGTCGTGGGAGTAGGGAGGGATTGCGAGCTGGAAGCTGACAATAGCAACATGCCTGCTGAAACCCTAAGAGAGAAATAAACAATTAAAAACTACCAAGCAGCAACTGAAAAGGTGGGTTTAGCAAGTTGTGGTGTGCATAGAAAATAGAAGCAGATAAGATCCATGCATCCAAATGAATGTGAGGTAGGAGAAGGAAGTTAGACATTCAAGTATGAGAGGTATAATTCAAAATAAAAATAACTATTGTCTGTGTTTATTGATTAATGTAAGGTAGGATTGAAAATAACTTATTTTATTCTTTGGGCACAGAAAATTATGTTTTAGGACTATTATCCTTTTAAWGCTTCTTAAATTCTGCATAGTAACTGTTTGACACTCAGTCATTTTTATAGTGAAAAAATTCCGGAAGATTAAAAGGCCACATTGTGCATCATCATGCTCTCCTCAGAGTATACCATCTGCTCCCACCCTCTTGCTCGCACTTCTTTTCATCCTGAAGGACAAAAAAGTTTTAGCCTGGATCAGTGCCTCTACCCTGTCCAGGCACAGGCACACAAAAGCTTTTGCCATCACAGGAGGGAAGGGGATGAGAGGGTTGGACCCCATTGAACTGCTTGTGGAATTACTGTGTTGCAGTAAAGTATCATGGACATAAATAAGGGTGGATTAAAGACTAGGATGTTGTATCATTTTGTCACGGCAGGATTATTTTCAGAGTATGGCTTTTTCCTCTAAATTTTCTCACAGTGCTCTCGCTAAGCATGAAGTTCATTGAAAAGTTTGCGATTCCAGGTTTTCCCTTGCTACCTTCATGGCTATTTGTCAGCACAAGAGAACTTCAGTGTTTCAATCTATAATGTTTCAGCAAGATGTTCCTAGCATCACTTGTTCTTTTAATTGTCCAGTGTGTTTATACTAAGCGATCGGATAAATATGGAGTTGGGTACTGTACAAACAGAATTCCCTGAAAACTGAGGTCTCTTTTGTTGCTTATTTTGCCACAGTACTAATGTAGTATTACTTATTTCAAAACTTCTTATTTTGGTGTTAGTGTCTTCCTTTTTAATTTTGGCTACTTATATATGTCTTTGCTTTGTTTTATTACAGTTATACCTACATATCTGTTTTAGTGCTCCATCTGAACAACTGAAATGAGACTGAAGACTTCACTTTTAAAGGAACCAAAACATATCCTTTGTCTCGGAATAAACTGTAGAAAAGCATGCTAATGCTCAATAGCCTCTTTTCCAGAAAGGATTTTGGTATCATAAATGTTATAGTAAAATATTTGTAAATTGCAGGTGGCTTTTTTTTTTTTTTTTTTTTTTTTCCTTCACCTTGCATTCAGCGCAGCCTTTAAGGGCAACTTTTTAAGAGATGTTGAACACTATTAAAGTAATACCTTCCCTTCGGAAGCTATCAATGTTTTGCAAGAAAGTTTTGAGTTTTTCTTTCCTTTCTTATTTGTAGTGATAAGTTAAAAGCTTTCCCAGACAGTAAATAGGAGTAGTGATATATCTACTTGCTTGTAATAAGACATGCATGTAGCAGATATAAACAAAATTGTAATTCTCCTGCTAGTAAATTAGATATGTCAGCAATTTATGTATGATGTGGTGTTAATAAACTGACACATTTGAATGACAGTTGGGTGTTTTGCACCTGCATTGCGCACAAAGACACTTTTAGAGTGTAACCCAACATTTCAGCTGTTTCAATAAGTATGCATCATAATAAGAACTATATTTTTACACAATACAATTTGCTTTATTTTTTGCTGAATTTCTACCAGCTCTTTTCTTGAAGCAAAAGAGCAAAGAAAAAATGAAGAATCATGTTTTCTTTATATAAAACATTGCATGGAATCTTATCAAAATAATCTTCCAGTACTGTTCCTTCAGTTTTGTATAACCTAGACGAGATATTTTGTAAGCTCATTTTTAATAATTAAAATTTTCAGACTTCCTTAATTTAATTAAACATAAAGAATTGGTTAGCTGTGTGGGATGGACTACAGCTGACGAGCTATATTCCTGCAGTGATGATCACCAAATTATGAAATGGAACCTTTTAACTAGTGAGACTACTCGAGTAGTGAAACTTCCAGATGATATTTATCCCATAGATCTCCACTGGTTTCCCAGAAGTATAGGTGGTAAGAAGCAGTCCCATGCCGAGAGCTTTGTTCTAACAAGTTCTGATGGTAAGTCAATTTAAAATATTTATAATTTCATACCACTTTGTGCTTATGTCACTCAAATACATGAAAAATTATTTGCAGTTAAATAGTCTGCAATAAAGCAATTTCAAATACCTGTACACCAGTTGCACTGGTGTAAAATTAATAGTTGTTTCAACTTTAATACATCTAATACTAGACTATATGATCCAATATAGTAGCTACTGTATTCCAGTGTATGGATTCTGTTTTGCGAAAGGGAGGTGGGAGCAAGAAGATTTGATGATTGCTTGGGGTTTTTTTCCTTCATTTCCAAAGAGGCTAAGAATTGATTTTGCCCGACTTGCACACAGTCAAATTTTTCTTCCTGCAAGAAGGCTGATATACCCCCATTTCAGTGAAGAAATCTTAGGCAACTAGTTTCATTATTATTTTCCATTTATTATGAAGCAGTCCATACAGTTCAGGTCAGACTTTGTCTACTTTCTTCTCAGTACTGGATATGTTCCATGCCATCAGGAATTTTCTGTGCGTGTTTCCCTTCCCTTTTCTTCCCTCATCCCTTTTCTTTAAGGAAAAACATTTGGGCCCTCTTCTTCTTGATCTAATTCTTTGTTTGAACAAAATACAAAAAATAATGGTAAAAAGAAATTTTCTTAACACACCCCCCTTTATTTCTGTTACAAAGAACGTGCTGTGTGGAAACCCTGTAGTTCAGAGGAGGGTGTTTCTTCCTGAACCAAAGTTTTAAAAAGGGGTTGATCCTTTATGAAATCTGCTGGTTTACATTGACCTCGTTACAAAAATTGTGTTGGGATAAAAGCTCTGGTAAGAAACAGGTTCTTGATGTAGACTGGGACTGCCTCACTGACAATCCACTGGCAAGAGCTGCTGAGGGGGTTGGTGTGTTAGTTTGTGAATGATTTCTGATACTTTCATGTGTTACATCCGAGAACTTGGCGTACAGGTGACTTGGAAGAGCTGTCTACAGCTTCCTGAGGAGGGGAAGCGGAGAGAGAGGCTGTGATCTCTTCTCCCTGGTCTCCAGTGATAGGACTCGTGGGAATGGTTCAAAGCTGTGTTGGGGGAGGTTTAGACTGGACATTAGGAAGCATTTCTTTACCGAGAGGGTGGTCAAACACTGCAACAGGCTTCCTAGAGAGGTGGTCAATGCCTCAGGCCTGTCAGTGTTTAAGAGGCATTCGGACAACGCCCTTAATACCATGCTTTAACTTTTGGTCAGGCAGTTGGACTAGATGATCGTTGTAGGTCCCTTCCAACTGCATATGCTATCCTATCCTATCCTATTCTATTCTATTCTTCTATGACTTCCTTGCAGAAGCTGGACAGTGCTCACGCAGATCCTAACTTTTTATACCTTTGTGTTTTACTCAGTTGATAATGCTGTTGAAGGTTCCAGAGTAAGTAAATTAAATTATCCCACTGGTAGTAGTAATTATGTGCCACAAAGAAGCAGATTGCATCAACATACTAAACTTAGTTTGTATTCTTTTGTCAGCGGTCAAAGATCTTGGTGGTAAAGCTGTATTTCTACACAAATGGTAGTGATGGGAGTTTCTCAACACTGAACTGAAAGCAATATGCTGCTCTAAGTCTCTGCCAGCTTTTTCAGGCAGAACAGATCATGGTCAATTGTTGTAGAGAGTTTCCGTCAGGATAATAATGGCCATCTGCCCATGACCCTGTTGATAGCTTTCACAGGGACCTATTGATAGTTTTAATGGGACTGATGGAGAATTTCCAGTTAACTTCTGCCCGTATTTTGGCCAGAACCTTGAATTTGTGGGTCTAGTGTGTTTTCTTTGGTGAGGGGAACTTATTGTAGGCTTTTGGCTAGCTTCACAGTGAGCTTGATTGGGAACAGAAGGTTTGTTACTGGGCATTGGCAGCCTGGAGCTGATGCGTCCAGTATGGCTTCCTGTACGGATGGAGAGAGGTAATACGTATTTGAAGAAAGTAGAGGAAATTCATTCCTTGCATGAAATTTTGGAGATTTCTCTGACTTTTGGCAATAGTTGCACTTAAAAATTCACAGAGTGGAGATCAAGATTTCTTCAAGATATTCAGTACTTCCTAAGGAATAAATGTACCGAACTGATGGAACAAAAGCAGGACATCTTTTGGCTCCCTATTGCTTCCTAGATATCCACGGGGAGGGAAGATGACAGAAGTTCGACCAAGTAGAGTTGTAATTTTTGCAATACTTGGTGCTGAACTTTACTATGAATTTTAGGCAGCTGGGTTTAATGAAATATTGCTTGTAGAGCTCTTCAGGTGGAAATGGAAGCTTTTGTGAAAGCTGAAAGGAAGATTCATTTGTGTCAATTAATATTTGCATGCATTATAGTAGTATGCTTTGGGGGGGTGGAGTTTACCTAAACAAAGATGTTCTTCAGAACATCAGTCAGTGATCAATATGAACTGAGCAGATTTCTATGGGATTTGTATTCTTTTCCATTCAGTGATAAACATGGGATGGAGGGATTTTGRTAGGTCAGCCGGAGCTCTTAATTCCTTGCTTTTTTCTCCTTTTGTTTTCTTTCTCAGTTTTCACTTTTGTATTTCTAACGTCCTGTTTCTGTAAAGTTCTAAATTGTATGTGTAAATAGTGAGCAAAAGAACAACTGTAGTAAGTCAGATCTCCTGTTAATTTATTCAGTCAGTTTTCCAGTGTTATTAAAATAGGATGCTAATATTYCATGTTCTTCTTGAATAATGCTTTGACAGTTGATTGAAGAAATACATAAGGGCTACTACTATCTTCATGAAAAAGATGACTYTTAAAACTCTGTGCAATTTTCCATATTCATAGATGTGTTTAGAGAGGTTGAAAGTTGATTTTTTTTCCAGAAGTGTTCAAAAATTAGCATGTTGCAGGAGCTGTACATTCGGAAATACTTCAGTCTATATGTGAACTTGATGCAAATTTAGGAAAGATAGCAGTTCCTAAGTGTAATGTTTAGTAGGTATGAATGCTTGCCCTTCTCCTGTAAGTGGATTAACTGAAACTACAACAAAAAGCTACAGTTTAGGAATAAAGATTCACGAATAACACCAGGTATAGGTAGGCCCCAGAATCTTTTCCAGGATGCATTAGGACCTTTGCAAGGCTATCAATTAACTTCTAGAAGCTGGATTACTTTAAGTAACATAAGTCAATGACAGAGGTTTAAAGTGAGGGGTTCTTGCAGCTTAGCAGATGATTTTTCCTGCTGCTCGAGATTTTAATTGTGCATGACCAACAAATTCTAAACCAGTCCCTTAATGTTGATCTTCATTTTCCTCGGCAAGACTTTTGTGTTCATTTGCTTATAACTTTTACCAAACTTTTTTTGTCTAACCTAAAGTTATCATCCTAGGATTCTAGCTAATGTTGGAGTACTTTATAAAGATTTAAGCTACAAGACATAGTGACAGGAAGGTCAGGAAAAATGCTCCTCCGTAACAGTAACAAAAAATTAAAGATTGCTGAATGAGAAGAAAATTCTGTGAAACATGTAAATGATCAGGTAGTTATAGCTATGTTAGAATTCAGATGCACTTGAGAGTTGATCAATTCTATCATTGTCCAGCTTTTGGAGATCAGCTTGATTAACTTTCACTTTCTTTTAATGGAGCTGTTTCTTGCTTGCATGCAGCATAAACTCTTTTGGCTGTCTTTGCCAACTTTATTGCAGTGGGTTTGTTTTTTGTTTTTTGGTTTTTTTTTCTTTTTACAAATGTGTAGGCCCTTCAAATTGTCCAGTTCTCAGCACACCCTTAAGGCTTATCGTCTTAATGGTGGCGTAGCTGGGATAGGTATTGTATGATGAAAGTCTGCAATCCACTAATTTCCCCTGTTTCCCAAGATGACGTACCCTTTAGTTCTTCAAGCCTGTCCGATGATCGGTCGTTAGATAATTTTGTATTGTTCAGTGAGTCGAGTTTGTGTTCAGCCCTTGCATTCCTTCTGGACATCTGGGGCCTTTATTGCTATTCCTGTCATTAATTTGAATGCTACTGTTTCGCTAGCACAGCACAGTGCGAAGCAGAACAGARCTTTGCTGGATGAATTGCTATTAAAACTAAACACTTTATGCTTGTTACAGAGCAGTAGATACTCTGCGGTAGGAAGATAACGTGATATTGTAGAAGGAAGAGGGGATGTAATTTCTGTTTAAGTGAACAGAGTAAATCCCGACTTGTTTATATGTTTATAGAGTGCTAAATGTAAACAAAACTGGATGAAGAAACTGACCTAGAAACTTTTTTTTTTTCCCCCTTGAAGTTCTATTCCCTAAGAAAATGAGACTTCCACGACTGGTGTTGTAGGGGGACTGGCTGGCAGGTAATCAGTACCCACTCTGCTTGGTGGGTTTTACAGAAAGAGGCAGCTGTGTGATGGAAAAAAGCCGAATTAGTGAATGCCCTCACTGAGGGGGCAGCTGCAACATGGGCTGCAGACAGTCCATGCAGGGAGTTGTTATGCTTGCCCTCACTGAAGGGAAACATTCAGCTGGGGAGTCCAGCAACGCAAGTTGATTTGGCTTTCTGTTACTTATGGAATGAGTTATTTTTGCCATAATTAGTTCACAGATCACAAACCCTGAGATCTTCAGGTTTTGTCTTGCACAAGTTAGTACKTTATCTTCTTTCTTGTAGGGATTTTTTTCCTAGTTAACGGTTGTTAGGACTAAGGGATAAACTCTTAGCATCGATTGGTAAATTCATCCTGAAGATTCAATTTCTGGAAAACTGTTCATGAGATGTATTTGCCAAAAAATCACAGGGTGGGGTTTTTTTTCCCTTTTCTCCAGTGAAATAAAAATACAAAACAGTGCTAGCCTAATTTGTGAAAGAATAAATTGAGATAAAAATGTAATGTAGAAGATTTCCAAGTTTTTATCTCCTAGTGTAACTTTGCACTTTCAATAAAGAGAACTTATCTTGTGAAGATTTTTTTTTTGCATATGCAAGTTAATTATTGCATTGTAAAAGTGCATGAACATGTTTTGTTGCTTAATTGCTATTTTCTAACAACCTTACATTTAAAATTCTGTTTAACTGTTACTTATATAGCATGCCTTACGTGTCAAGCCTGCAATTTCCCTGCAACAGCTAATTCATCTCTGTGATAAGGRTTCCTGGAAACTTGCTGAATCCAATGGAAATGGAGTATAATGTCTTTACAGGGTTGCATTAATTCCTGGTTGAACTCCAGATGTTTGTGAAATTAGAGCAAATGTAAATTTAATCCTCATGGGTTTTCTTCTGAGTTGCATCTCTTGTGGGACATTGTTCTTTTACTTCCTATTTACATTGATCTTGTTGCTGCTTTTTTACAAAAATAAAGAATATGTTCAGCTTTAAACTGCTTATTAAGCACAAAKCATGAGTGAATAGACCTAGTTTTTCAACTTCTTATGTTATTGATAATTTTACATTAGGTCAGCATTTAAGAGTGTATGAAAAGTAATGAACAAAACATACATGTTTTATATTCTGTATTTGAATAGGCTGTTAATCTCCCACTTGAAATTCCTCCAAAACTGGAGAGTCACTTTAAGACTGGGGACAGGTTCTGGCTTTAGTACTTAATAAAAATAAAGGAACAGTATTTTACAAATCTGAGATGTAAAGTAAGATTAAGTTGAATCACTTCTATCTACTCCAAGCATACAGCTAAAATTTTCCCTTTCTTAATTGTGTATAAGGCAGTAAGTTCTAATTTGAAAGCMTCTACTACCTCAATGTTAAGTTGAAGAACAGAAGGCAGAGACACCCATCGAAACGTTGCTTTTAGAGCAACCTCTATGTGTGAATGCAGTGAAAAAAGCAGTGTCTAATGAGTCACATCATTTGACTGTCATCAGTTGTAAATTCACGTGTTGGAAAAGTAAAGAAGTTGCAGAAGTAAAGATGATATCCATGAAAACTTGATTTGGCCGTGTTCTGCATAAGTATTATGATACAGTTTTTAAATGCATGATCACATTTTTTCCAGATGAATTCTATCTTGGTGCGTAAGGTAGACCCACTTTTATATGAAACTGTATTCTTTCCTGCTAGGCTACAATTTGCCATGTTTCACTATTTGAAAGATGCCTTGTGAAAGAAGTAAGAGTTTGTGGAGTGGGAAAGGATGCAAAAGATTGGTAAATGAGTTGAATGTTTCCCTGTATAACAGGATTTTATCCTGTGCTCTGTGACATGGCCCATTGTTTTCCTGATAATGTGACCTAACCGAAGTATGCAGTTGTTGGCCAACTCTCTGTTCTTTCATTTTAATTTATTTTTTCTCTTATGTTTTGAGGGGTTTGCTTACAGAAGTATTGAGGTCTAACAGATYCTACCTGGGTCAGTGGAAGCTATTGTTTCAGTATATAAAATGCCATAGAATTCTTTGTATCCTTAAAAAAAGTAATTCTGAATGTTTCAGATCRGATACTGAAAGTTGATGGATGCCTTTGAGTTGGATCTCTATGTATGTTAGCTCCTGATTTGCAAAGCTCTTTTTTTTTTTTTTTTTTCCTCCAAGGGAAATAAGTCAAATATGTTCATAATGGCTATGAAGAGCCCAGCCACTTAATGATGAATACTGTAGGTGATAGCATGAGAATATTCATAGTCCTATGATCAGAACAGGTTTAAGTATTCTGCAATGAAAAAGGTGTTGGCTACAGGTTGAACAAGTACACTATGCATCGAAAAAGACAGGYGATCAGAAAAGAAAACGTGTTTTTTAATATGTTATTTTAAAACCAGAAAAGGCCATTTTGAGAATTTAATCAGACAAAATTGCATTTAGCCATGGAATTCCTGTGAATCCCATTATTGCTTATACACAAAAAAYGAGAATCTCATACCTGAGAGATGTTCTATAAAATAACTGATGCATTAAGCATATAAAATATATTTTATAATTATAAAATAACATACTGCATTAAATGTAGAATACCAGTACTGAAAATTTTGGGGAGCTAAAAATTAACTGAATGAGKAAGAAGTGGTCTTAGTAATAATATCAATTCTATGAATTCAGAAAAAAAATGGGATTAAGCTCTTCAGAGTACTCTGGTAGATATGAATATAAGTGATAAAGAAAAGCAAAAATATATAGTTCRGTGTATGATAGTTTAAATGGTCTGTTCAAATAAACTGATTTAGACAAACCKTTCTTCTTCAGTTTAAAAATCTTTTGCTTGGAAATCTTGCATTTGGCTGGATGATTGTGCCTTTTTGTTTATGTACTTAAAAGTAAAATGAAGACAAAGTGTGATTGTATTAATTTGAATAATACTATGGAGAGCCCTGATGTTTCATGCTTATTTACTGACAGATCTACTGGAATGCTTTTTCTTTGTTTTTAGTCTGGCTTTGTTTTTTGTTGTTGGGTTTTTTTTGTGTTGTTTTTTTTTTTTTAATTGAAGTGCAAAATAAAACATGGGAAACCAGAACACAATAAAAGTTGTTTCAAGCTTCTGGCAGTGCAGGCCACCTAAATTTTGCCATCTTGGCTACTGTGATTTGAATATGCATTTAGTGCRGTGGTGTCATGCGTTTTTACCTTCTGCGCAGTTCATAGTTAAYTGTTGTCACCTGCATGCACATATTGATAACGTGGTCTTTTACTGAAATASTCAGGTATTTAGTTTCCAGTTCTGGCTCATCAGGTATGGCCTGGTTTATGATTCATATTCCCAGGCAGGATGTTATTAATGGAAAAATTATCCCATCTTAAGTGGTGGAGCATTTGCACACACTTAGTGTGAGGAATCTGTGTACTGTTTATCTCAAAGTGTTCTGGTCACTTTGGAGATTGCTTATAGTGGCTCACTGTCTGGAAGATTAGATAAAATAATTTTAAAAGAGTTTTGGTTTTAAAATAGTTAATTTGAATCACTGAACTATTCTAAGCCATGCTTTTTTTCTGCCACATGTTTCCAAGTCCTCCTTTGTCTGCTCTTTGGTCCAGTTTAAATTTGATCTTCCTGGATTTAAGCAACATCCCTCATTTGGAAAGAAAGACTTCCTCATGCTTCTGTTGAAATCATTAATAGCTTTGTTTTTGGCTTCTGTGAATTTCCATAACAGCTCCATAATGCAAGCAGTAATGCTTCCTCAGAGTAACACACTCACCGATGGTCAGATTGTTCTAGCTTTTCCATTATCCTTTCGGTGTTGAGTGATTTTTCAGATCTTAAAAAAAAAAACCACAAGGAGTCTCCTGGGCTGCAGTGTATATATCTCTGTTTGTTAGCTTTCAGACAATGAAATAACATCAGGCAGTTGTGTCCCCAGAGAAACATGCAAACTTTAGAAGGACATAAGAAAAATGAATAGGCAAAACAAAGATTATACATACCGAAAAGAAAAAAAATTACAACATTGTAGCTAGTTTACAAGTAGTTCTTCTGCAAGAGCTCATTTGTTTGGGYTAATCATAGCTGTGAACAACATAATTGCATGTTTTGTTCTTTTGTTGTTGTTGGTTTCTTGTCTTGTTTTGTGTGTGCATTTTTAACAGAAGATAACACCATTACAGTCGTAAGTACCGATTCACAAAATTAGATACACTATTTGTATCTTGAACTTTTGTTTAGGGAAGTTCCACTTGATTTCAAAGTTAGGAAGAGTAGAGAAAAGTGTAGAAGCACACTGTGGAGCTGTACTTGCAGGAAGGTGGAATTACGAAGGAACGGCACTGGTTACAGGTAAGCATTCTTAAAGTAATGAAGTGTTTTGAAAACTAAAATAACAGAAGAGCTCTTTCAAAATAAAGCCTTTTGGTTTTTTAATATACAAAATTGACATGCCATGAAGAAATGTAAGGGTACAAAAATATAGTATTAAACAAAATCTATGAAAAGTGAGTGCTTTCAATAAGTATTTTATTCTATGGGATAAATACAATAGAATGTATTGGAAAAATAATTTAATCCTTGACATATGTTTAGAAGATGTAATCCTAAATTTCATCGTTTATATTGTAGTTACATTGAATTTGAATGAATAAAACTGAGTCTATTAAGTGTTCACACACTGGTCTAGCTTGAAGTTCTCGTGAGAAGGGGGAAATCAAAACACAAAATCAGCAGTATAAATGAAGTTAGCTGTAATAAGTTACTTTTTTATGTTTTCATTATCACTGGGGTTATTATCACCTTGTTTAATAGAAGTTAATTTTGCACTATTTGATTAATGCTGTTTTAAAGAATGTTGTCTATTTTAATTAATAGAAGATCTAGTAAAAACATTTATCTTTTTTAGTGATCCTATTTATTAGATGTTATCCTCTTTACCTGAAAGTAAATGTTTTTAATATCAGAGTGCTTAGATGTTTTTCTGRATGTTCCCTACTTCATAAAGGAGAATATTTGATWTTTTTTTTTTTTTAAATCTGTTACAAAAAAAGGTTCTGCATGTCATGTCTGCACATGACATTTGGGGTTTTTTAGCCAGCAAAGTTTACTGAGGCCTCATGAGCATCTTGAATGTTCCTGTGCTTCTCTTTATTAATTATTAGGAGTGGTGTAGATCTAGCTGCAGTCTAACTCTCTCTCTGTTGAGTCTGGGAGAATGATCTCCCAGTGGCTGCATCTTTACATGTCTTTTTGTCCTAAATCTCTTGGTAATTAGTTCCTTTTGGCATTTTTGTCAAAAACTTCTATCTTGATGTTAAGGGGAAGCTAATTAAATTTACTGTGATAGACTACTTCGTTATGGGATTTCTGTTGGTGTCAGAATTTTCTCCAGCCTCCTGTTGATCTAGCACAGCTGATTTCTTTGGACAAATTCCAACTCAGTCCAGAAGTACTGAAGATAATTTTGGATCTGCTTGTTTCCAGACTCAGTCTGACTCTAAAATGCTGCTTCAAGGAACTCTGTCTGGCATGTTCCTCTGAAATCCCAGAGGGATAGAAATATTGTTCTTTTTAAAGACAGATTTGCCTCAGGAACTTCTCCAAAGAAAAAGTTAAAATTGCCTTTTCAGTCTTTTTTTTTTTTTTTTTTTTTGGAAAGACTGCATGACACTTATGGGGAGTATGGGAATTCATCACCATATCCAAACAGTGTAGTCTGAGAAGATCAACTACTCTTATACCACAACTATACTTTGAGGAAGAGTGAATCATTGATGGTACTGTATCCGTTAAAATATTCTTTATGGCTCTGTTTTAACAGTATCAAGTGTGCACAAACAGGATTTTTTAAATTTTTTTTATACTTTTTAAACACTACATGTTTAAAAGCTACATCGGCCAGATATAAAAACCTGAAATCTGGTAAGTAAATTACCTTTGAATGGAAGAATGGCATTAAGCATTTAGATGCACCTTTTTCCTCATTAGTTGAATCTGGGAGGCCTAAATGAAGGCCCAGAGCTGTATATTTTGAATATGATGGCACACTAGAAAATCTGTGTTCTTAATGCATACATAACTATGCTGTATAGTGTATAAGAACTTAGTCTTTAATAAGTAAACCAAGTTTCTTGGTAACATGCAGTAATGTTATAAAATTTAAGCCTTCCAAGCGGAGCCTTCAGTTATCTTCAGTTTCACCATTTATCAACTGTGAAGCCTCCAGTTTAATACATAAAATCTGTTCCTACTCTCTTCGGACTCCTCAGAGACTCATTTAATCAGCCTCTGGGCCATTGAACTGTAAATAGATGAAAAGTACTAGCAGGGCTGAATAGAAAATACAGAACTTGGGATACTTAAATAGTGATGGACTTTCTCTTCCCAGGAGCAGCTTCAGATAAGAAGACTATAGGGATTTTCAGGAGAGGAAGAGACTTTTGATAATAGCAGAAGAACAGTCTTAAATATTTTTTTCCTTAATATACTGTCTGTTTGCATGTTAGGAAGACTACATAAACAATAGTTACCTGTGAGAAGACCTCTTATTTTAACTCTAGTGTTTCCTAGAGGAATACAAGTGCCATGTTTGTTAGACTTATTATTGCATTTAAGTTGATGATTTCTGTGATAACTTTGCAGTTGGTGAAGATGGCCAAGTGAAAATCTGGTCTAAAAGTGGAATGCTGAGATCCACTTTAGCTCAGCAAGGTAAGTTAATTTTCTTAAAGTTCCATTAGAACTTTTTAATTTGGGGTATTATGAAATATATTTAAATAACAGACCCTGACTCTGGCAATAAATGTTTGTTTAAGGATCTTAAGGCCTAGATAAACTGAACTAAAATGAAATGTAAATCATAGTTGAATACAGGGGGAACTGGATTTTTAGTCGCATTATTATCTTACAAAAAAAATTCAATTTAAAAGTATTGCAATGTTTTTAGACTATAGTTTCAGTACCACCCTAAGGATTCTGGACAGGCTAAAGAATTTAAAATAAAAAAATCCAGCTTTTAATACCAAGCCACAGACTCTTATGGTGAAACTGAAAAAAATCATCTCTAAAAGCATTGTGAGAATGCTTGAAAGATGCAAAGTGAGCATAGGTTAGTTCCTCCGAACTTTAAAACTCTGAACAGCCCTTGGTTCATGTATCTATTTAACCCAGTAACTGATTCAGTATATACAAACAGTCCTACTGAAGTGAAATGATCCCTGTGCTTAAGTTCTTTGTTAAACTGGGGCCATGGAGACCTAACCTTGATCTTGGCTTTGTAACTACAGTTTTATGCATACTAGAGCATTCCAGTTATTTAAGTCAATTTCAAATCACATTATTGTAAAGTGCAACAGTATACGCTGCAAATACATATTTATACAAATGATGTTTGATATTCTTAAAATGTTTTTTTTTATAATCATAATTTCTAACATTTTTGTACTATTTCAGTGAAGATACTGAGCTAGATTTTGTTTTTCAGACTTCATACGTTGAGAACATGTGACCTTTTGACATTTTTTAAGAAACCACATGCACCTGGGGTTGGGCTAAATGTCAGACCCTTATCTCTTTCTAAAACAAATTATCTAAATTCTTTCAACCTGTTGAAGGCATTTTAACCACAGGAGTGAATGTAAAATGTATTTCAATTCTGTTAAGGAAGTTCATATTCAGATGTAATGTTTTTTCATGCTTACAGTGTAAAAAGATAAGCCAACTGAACTATAATTTTTGAAAAAAAAAGTTGAAGCACACACTCTTCACTATTTCTCAGTTGATGTGTTTCAAGCTTTTTTATGTTTAACTGTGCTTATCTGAGGTTTGATGAAGCTTATAAATTAAGAGACATGTTCTAGTTTGAAATATGCAAGCTGAATTTTCATTGGTTTCTTAGAGTTTCTGGTACAGTATAAAAGTACAGTTGACTCCCCATGGAATAATTGTCTTTTTGTATTTGTGTTTTAAGTTAAGATCCTGTGAGGCTCAGAAACTCTTTAAACTTTAAATTTATAGCGTCAGATTCTCGCAGACCCCTCTGTAAGCTACTGACATACCTGGGATCAGGATAGGATTCTGCAGAAATTGTTATGTTGATTAAGAAAGGTATATCATGTTTGAGCTAATTTTTTCTTCCTTTATCATCTCCTTGAGAAATGAAAGGATTACCATTGCTAACATTCTTTCTGCTCATTCCATTCTTTGTATTAGAAGTACATTTTCAGGCTCTTATCTTTGGATGATGGTCCACATGCCTATTCTATCTTTGGATTTTTATTCACTACAAAAACATGAACATACATTTTTCCCTTTTTTAGCTTTTCCAGTACTTATATGGAGGGCTCTGGTCGCACGTCCTTCCATCATGCCGATGCATGGAATAAAGTTAGTGTGACCCCGTAGCCTCTACTGCATTCAGCCTTGAGCTGTAATATTGCTGTTACGGCTGCATTGTTCTTTGAGCCTGATCTCACTTCTTCGTCCTTACATTATCTTAATATTCTTCCTTTTGTTCCTCCTTTTCCTTAAACTGAAAGCTTTTTAAAAAAATGCTGTATTTGCAATCCTTTGAGCTTCTAGCTGACATGGTGTAGTGATACATTTTGATGAGGTAATATTTTTTCATGGATCTCTGGTATATGTTGGTAACCCACATGATTATGCTTAAAGCAGGATTTATCTGTCTGTTCTTTGATGTATACATTGCAGCATGACACTCTGCTGACAGTGTCTGTGTTCCTTTGGAGAGAGCCACAGAACTGTGAAGAGTAGAACGTATTGAAGGGCCACACTTGAAAGAAAATGCGTAAATTTTTACGGTGCTTTGTAGGCTCTGACACTAAGATTGTTTGGGGTGAAGTCTGCAGTGTTGGTGGTGCCACCTGCACTGAGTCCTTTGCAGGCCARACATCTGGCTAGCAGGACCCTTGCTGAGCCCACAGTTGCATAGCCTCTCTTGAAATGTCTGTCTAAGATTGCTGCTGCTGAGGTTCGTAAACCACTAGCTCTCTAACCCTCAAAGGTCTCTACGGAGTCAAAGGTATTGGTCAAGATGAAAATTAAGTAGAGTGCAGTTGTGCCTTCCTCACTACAGTCAAGATTATTCTGCAGCGCCATTTCTTTAGCTTATCCCACTAGTGAAGCTGACAGCTTTGCTGATAACTTTACTCTTACTCCAAGATCGAAGAATCTTCAGGGAAAGCAAGCAAGCAAGCTTCATGGATCAACCCTAAGTATTTCATTGCTAGAGTACCTGCTTCGATCCTGGTAACTATTCTGGTGTCCCTAATTCCAGTCAAGACAGGAGTAATTCCTTGCAGGAAAGTCAWATTTTAAATCCACAGGATGACTTTATTTCTTGTGCCATGAAAAATTCCTTTCTTTGAAAGCATTTGGTGAAGGACGTCCCCATAACCTTTATGAAAATACACATACATTGTGCAGACCAAGTCAGTGCTCTCCATGTGCTTTTTGAGTCTCGGTGAAGCCGTGACTTCCCCTTATAAAAGAATATGACACTTATTTATCATTTACACATCATTATCCACAGACCCATTGTTTCTGTGCCACACATTCTACCAGTTTACCTCAGATGGATTTCTAGTTCTTCAGGTGATTTCTGTCACCTTTCTTTCAAATTGAATTTGTCATCTAGTACCCTTAAGACCATACCTTTCTTGAGTACTTATCTTTTGGCCCTGCTGACTTTCTGATGGGCTTCCAGTGACTAGTATCCTGAGTAAGCACCAAGAAGTAATATGAATAATTGGTGTATAGGTTGTCTTTTTGGTTAATGGAAGCAAAATCACAACAGTTGCAATGTAAACAGTTTAGTTACAACATGTTTATTGTGAAGTGGAACTTACTTTTTAAGGGACAACTGTATTCCAAATGCAGCTCCTATTTTTTGTGCTGCCACAGAGAGACATAAAATTGTCTGAATTAATGTTTCTACTCCTGTGAAAGTAAAAAGTCTCACACAGACTTACTGTTACAATTATCGAAGTATCTGCTGTGGCTGAAAGTGTCAGAGTGACTGCTCTRTCACTCCTGCACTCAACCCTCCCTCGTTCTTTGCTGTACGCAGGCCACGGGAATGATTCATTGAGGATTCACWTCAGCTAGTAGAGCGCTGAGATGTGAAGAAGCCCACTCTGTATGCTTAATGCTGATGTTCCTTCTTCAGATCTCACCTTTTCTGCTTTTCTCACTTCTTTTCTCAGAGAGTATTTTTTCCTGAAACTGTTTATCACCAATGCAATTCACTGCAGTTTGTCTGTCCCGTTGAACTTTTCTTTCCACAGCAATGCAATGTGTTGGCAGTCTTTTCCCAACCAAGTTCTTGTTAAGTGCAGAAGGAAATGAGTTAACTTAGCTCCTGCTGTTAAGCCCTGGAAATTGTGGTTAAGTAGTCAGCCATCATAAAAAAGTTAAACATTTGGTTTAAATATAAAAGTCTTCTGATTGTTAAATCAGCATTAGAGCAGGACAAAAATTAGTTTATTTAGAATTTCTGTACAGCTGGTGACAGAATTTATGTCATTTTCAACATAAATTGCTGCCAGTAGGAAAATAGCTAGTGCCAGATTTACTTAATATATGTTGTATGTTTCTATGAGTTGTGTCCTATAATGGTTGACGAGTTAAAAAAAAATTACATCATTCTGTATTTCTAAGTAACATAAAATAAATGCCTTCCTAAAAGAAAATATACGAAGCACAAAAATATTCAGGAGCAATGACACCAGGTCTCAGTTCAGAGTTTGAATATTTGGAAGCTCAAATCAAGTTTAGTGTGCTGATTTGATGTGGCTGCAATAAAATCAGTTTTTTGTTCAGAGAGAAAATTTGAAGGCTTAAGTGGTAAGATATTAGATGATGTCAGGACAGCTGATATAGCAGTTCAATTGGTTAAGTATCTAAATCTCATCAAAATATTCCCATAAAAAGATATTCCTGAGTCATTTTTGGAAATGGAACTTAATATGCCAGAAGTGTCTTTGAAAATTTTACCCTGTAAGAGCATTTCTTAAGCCATTTGGTTTTTTTTATTACCATAAATTATAGATGTACAAAAATGGTTTATTTGCTCAATTTTAATTAATTTGATCAATTTGATACTTAGTTATCAGCTGAAATATGCATGACTCCCTAAGAAGTGCATATCTGTGAAAATTTAGGAGAATTTCTTTCCATTTTCCTCTTCTAAAATTATGAAATTGTCAAATACCAACATTTAGGTTGTAACAGTTGCTCTTTCTGAAGTTTCTTATTTCTCAACCAGAACTTTTGGGGTACAATTCAGTTGTGTTAATGTGTGCCATTAGTGCCATTTGAGGTTCATTGGGCTATTCTGCCTACCCTCCAAATCTRTTCCAGAAGGAGACGGATCTCGTTCAAGTCCTGTGTTGTATCTGTAAGCTCCACATGGGTGTCTTACGAGTACCCTAGGGTGCATCACATCCCTCAGGTGCTTGTGTTTAAACAATTGAATCGTGTCTTCAAAGGCCTCATTTCTGCCAGTGAGAATGTTGAGTCTGTTAGAGAAAAACAGATGCCTGAAATAAGCCTTCTCTTTCCGATTTCAGAAGATATGGAAGCAAGTTTTACAAAAAGTAAGAAGAATGGTCTGGCAAGGACTTGTTAGACACTCTCCCTCCTTGCAGTTTTATATGCGCTGTTTCTATGTCTTGTAATGTTGAGACTACACTGAAACTTGCTGTCCATAGCTACAGGGCTTTTGCTGTGATAGAAATAAATACTTGGACATGCTCTTAATTTTCTTAGTTTTATTTGCAAGGAAACAAGTAGCATAATACTTTGATTCTTCTTCTTCAGGGGAGACTAATCCTGTCAAGTACTACGGAAAATATTTGCATAGTTGGCAAGTCTGATTTTTTTTTTTCCTGGATGCTTTTTCCATGTAATTTTTTACTTTCTTCTATTTTCAAAAAAAGTCATTTGAAAACTGCAAGGTAATATGTTTTTAAAACGGAACCATCAGCTTTATTCTAGATACATCACTCTGGAGTTTTCAATCTGCAAAAAATGTTTTCAATTAATTGGGAAAAATCTGTGAAGTCTGCGGGCCACTCTTTTTAGTTTTGTTTGTTGTCGTTTGTTTTGTAATTGTTTGTGTATGGGATGTTTGTTTTTTTATATGTGCAGCAAAACAAAAATATGTGTTTTGTTAGAGGCTTAATTATGGAGCCTAAACATTTTCCAAAGAGTAATTTAGGTGCAATACAAAACTTTTTCTACCAACATTTGTGTTCAGTCTCACCATTGTAAGTGAAAAGAGCTATTTTCTGATGTCTATTGATAAGTATTAGGATGATTGTTGTCATGTTGATTTTCTGTATCTCCTAAGTGACAATTGTGAATAAAATTGCATGAGAGTATAAAAGATTAAGTAAATATAAAATGCAGCTACTACTGTTCATTTTCTGGAGTTGTGTGAAACTGTTCACTTATAAAAAGTTTAACGAATTAATAGCATGGTAAATGGCAATAGATAACGAGGTTTGAGAAAGATGCAATATTAAAAACACAGTATTAAAATGATAGGTGGTGGTATGGTGGACCATCTACCTGACTTGCTGGGATTACTTTTGAAACAAATATTTGTTGGTTTTAAATTAGGTATTGGTCAGCATCATAGTCAGTGGTCTCAGCATTGGATTTAATCATATTGTAGGTATTCTGGCAAACAAGTTTGCAGGGATTTCAAGGTAAACATGAAATGCCTTTGTAGGTATTTGTAGGAAGTGTCTACAAACTAAACAGATAGCAAGAGAGAAGATGGGAAGATTTGACAGCTGGGCATTGATGGCTGACTTTGTGGACTCATCAGTTGGGAAGAGTTAACATTTTAATAGTGAATGAAAGATGCCACGATGCAGATAGACCTTAGAAGTAAATTGGCCATGAAGGGCCTTGTTTGATAAAACAGAGAAAATTGTACAAATGGAAAGGGCAACATAAGTCTTTGCAGTGTTCCAGTTAACCATGAGCCAGGGGAGCAGTACATCAAGGTGAGAGAGAAGCACCTGAAAGATGAAAGGCTACCCAAAGGTGCGAAGGACAATCTCATCTTGTTTTGGTCAACTATATCTTGGAATAAATTGGTCAGATTTTTATTTTTATTTTAAAAGTGGGGAAACAAAAACAATTGGGAGTATATACATGAGGTTCAGTGAAGCTGAAGAAACAAAATTGTCTAGTTATGAAGACGATTTGACTGAAGAAGAAATCTTATAATAGAAGAAGAAATTTGGTGATTTTAATTCTTCCAGAGGTGGTTTTAGAGAGAGCATGAAATGAAGAAGCAAGTGGTAAATGTAGTCGGAGTCTGCTGGGACAGACCTTGCGATAAAAAGGGTAGGTCTTAAAAGTTAAGTGATGCATTGAAAAAATTGATAGGTACAATATGAGAAAAGGAGATACCTATAGCAGTAGTAAAGTCATACACATTTTCGGTAACCCAGATGTAGTATTGGACAAGCCATCAATTCATTATTTGTTTTGCATAGAGCTGATTTGTTCAGAGTTAAATTTAGAGTGGTCCCATTGAAAGTGGTAGGTGTTTGACAGTTTACTCAAGTGCGTGTGCCAGGACTTCACCCTATGTATTTTTATTTCCTTGAGGAGTGTTGGAAGGGTACTCAGCATGAGCTAAAGTCTTCAGAGTTGTCTTTCTGTGTCTGTCTCTTACTGCTGTTCCTGTGGCTGTCTAAAACATGAAGTGAACCAGTAAACTTGATCAGATAAGTCATAAGAAATGGGTTTTTTTTTCTTTCTTTCTGTCTACAGGAACACCAGTGTACTCAGCAGCCTGGGGGCCTGACTCTGAAAAAGTTCTCTATACTTCAGGGAAGCATCTGATTATTAAACCTCTTCAGCCAAATGCTAAAGTTTTGCAGGTATCATTAATACATTAAGGTTGTCTCACACTTCCATGTGAAAACTTTTTTCAGTTATCTAGAGTTTTGTCAAACATAAAATGTTTGTGCAACATGTGTAGTGCTTGTTCCCCTTGCCTTTTTCAGTTTTTTTGAGAATAAGGAGATTTTGAAAACTAAAAAATTTTTGACGATTTCTGCTGTGGATATTCGTCGGGCGTGTGATTAAGCATTTCCCTTTTCGTAAATAAGGAAAAATCAAAAAGATACAGAAGTCTTTCCCTTTTCATTTGTTAAGAAAAGGCAGAAGGATACAGAGGCAATCGTTTAGAACATGCTTTTAGTGCAGATTGTTATGCTTTCATTCTGCCTTGTTCAGGCCATATTTAATTTATTTTTCTGCAGAAGAGATGACGTCTGTGCATTTGCACTGTTGGAAAACCTGATATACATTGGAGTGTATGAATGCTAGTAAATGATGAATGATAAATACTAAAAATAGAAGTTGTCAGACTTGTTGCATCTATGTTTAATTTATTTTTTTCCATTTCAGTGGAAGGCCCATGATGGACTTATTTTAAAAACTGACTGGAACTCAGTTAATGATCTTATTCTTTCTGCAGGTGAAGATTGTAAATATAAGGTGAGTACTGGTTAACTTTTTAGGGGAGACTAAACGACTGAAAAAAATATTAGGCATTCTGATGTTTTCTAATTTTAATAATGCTTGGAAGCTCAAATTTAAATGAGAAGTCTTTCAGTTTTCAAGAAAAACTTGTTACCCTAAGTTGTATTATTTGTAAATACATCTCGCTCAGACTAGCAGCATAAAATTAGAAATTTTTTTTTTTTTTTAAAATACAGCAGAATAAAAATAGGTAAAATGCAAGTGAATCAAATTCCGAAAGGAAAATATGTAGAAATATAGAAATTATTACTTGAAATACTATAAGCTGTGACATATACTGAAAAAGGTAATGACATATAAAATTAGAGGGGATAAAGCTACTCTTCTGTATTACAGGAGCATTAGTGAATCCCTTGGGAAATTTTTTGGTTAGAATATTCTGTATCCAAAATCGAAAACACATATTGTGTTTCTTCCCTTAAGTAGGAACTTATTTTTAATTGTATCATATGTTGGTTCTATCAGTCTCTAAGTGTATAATGGCTGTGATAAAAACGTACACAATTAAGAAATTAAAAAAAAACATAATTACCAAAGTGTTAAAATCAAATGACTTCATTCTGTGAATTAGCTTCGTGGTATTCTGTTGGCTTCACTCAGTGAGAAAATCGCTTTGGTCTGGAAATTCGCAGAGGTGCCTCGCATTGTTGGGAAATGAGTGCAAATAGAATAAACCTTGTGGTTATTTTACAGACTTACAGTAATTTGCAGGAAACAAAACTCATTAGTTTGAAATATTTTATGCAGAATAAAGTAACATTTGCCATAGCAGCAAAGCAAAGTCTATTGCATTAAACAAGCCGATATTGATTAGGAACAACCTTTAATGAAAAGTGAACTATAATACATGTGATTTTTCTAGTTACACAGAAAGGCACTGAAATAACTTTGTATATTTCTGCAACTTCTGTGATCATGAGGGAAAATGATAGCTCTAGAATAAGTAAAGGTACACCCAGACTATGTTCATATAGATATATATTTAATTTTTTTTAAAGGTTTGGGACAGTTATGGACGTCTACTGTACAGCTCACAGCCCCATGAATATCCTATAACATCTGTTGCCTGGGCTGTGGATGGAGAATTATTTGCTGTGGGGTCTTTTCATACCTTGCGTCTATGTGATAAAACTGGGGTAAGTAACAACTCTGAGAAATAGCAGGTGTGGAATTGCACAGATTTATTGATAATACAGTAAATATTCCTGAGGATATACGTGTACAGGTGAGTATTTTTATTAGCAAAAACTAGTCATGATTTCCGGCACCTTTCTACTGGGTGCATCTGACTAAGATATTGCCTTCTTAATTTGCTTAGCTGCACTTCTAAATATGTTTTGGGTTGGATAAAATTCTTTTATAATATTTTGCCTTTCAGAGCATTAAATTTTTCTTGCATTTTTTAGCTTTTTTCCTTAAAAACACAAGGAGTTTACAAGCATCTCTTGTAAGGCAATCAAATGCAGTTATTAACCATAAAAAGCAAGGAGTGTATAACAATAACCTGTTTTAAAAAAAGAGGTGGAAGAACAATGTCCTGTGCTTTTATTATTTAGCTTTTTTTCTTAAATACTGAGAGTTGACAAGCACATCTCATGAGGAGATCACAAAATGCAATTGTCAGGCGTTAGAAATGATAAGGCTAAAGCAGTAGTAAAGGAGGAGCTAAGAGAACATTCATGCTTCTACTTCTGATGGCTAGACAGGGCACAGTTTTTCAAGCTAAAGACATACTTTAATCCTCTCATCTGAGCATCTCTATTACTTCTTAACTGTTGTGAGAGAAGAAACGCACCTAGAGGAGATATCTTTGTTTCTCTTCTTTTTTTTTTTCCTTTTTCTTTTTTCCTTTTGTTTTTCATCATTGAAATTATTCTTTTTAAAGAAGATATAGCTTACTGTTAGATTTATCTGCCTCTGTTTTTGTTCAGAATTGGATACTATTTCTCTTTGCAGAAGAAAATGGATAAATTGTCTCTATGCATATAGTCATAAAGATGGTACAATCATGCCTCACCTGTTAGAGGATGGGACACTCAGATGGTTGTTAAGTGGCTACATCACCAGTGGGGACATCTTTTCCTCTCCCTGGCATTCTTCTGGTTGGGTTAATGTTAGGCATTGAGGGTGGGATTTTGTCATTATCTTCACCAGCTCGGTGCACGTATCTGCTGCTGATCCACTTGCTGATTCCCTTAGAAGGGTCCTTTAGGATTGCCTCAAAGCTTTTGTTCCTAGGCAAAGTGGATAGGAAGATTTTTCTCCATTTAATATGCCACTTAACTCCACTTCCAATGTAATTAAAGCAGTAATCTACCAACTGTTGCCTTTCCATCTACCTATATAAATATGCTGTTGTAGAATTGTTTGTATGCATATACCGTATTTCACTTGATGAAGGAAAAGAAGGTGTATTTGTATAAAGCAATTTATATTAGTATAATTACATCTGTGTTGGACTACATTATGTAGCATATATTGATTTAAACAATCAGACTAACCATTAGTACTTTCTTCTCAAAACAGCACTTTAAACCATGCCCTCTTCTTCCCCAACCACTTTCCATCTCCTTTCTGAGTACTGTGATCACTGAGCTATATCAGCAAGTGGTAAACTAAAATAAATATACTTTTGTGGGGGTGAGGCCAACAATTTAAATTGCATTTTGCACTCAATATAGATTTATGCTTAAATGCGGCAAAGACTGGTGCAGCGGAAAAGGAAGAAAAATACTAGATTTTTTTTTTTCTGCTGTCATGTATGCTGTTTCGTAGCATATAGCTTTTGTTTCTGATCCCCAGGGCCTTACTGTTTTTCTTGCTAGTTAGTATGTAATATAATTTACTGTAAGTATGGTTCCAACTCCTGCTAGCTGAAAACCAGTAATTTTTTAATCAGCATTTAATATTGAACAGGCTTATGGACTTCGTTTGAAATTTTAATGCAGCTAGGTTTATTTTTTCATAAAATTAAGGGTCCTTTTACCTGGTTTATTACTCCACTCTTAAAGAAACAGAGACACATGTACAGTAGCTAGTGCCAGATGCTTTTGTCTGTTTAGCAGCTAGCAATGATAATTTGTTATCTTCAAGTGTCATGATTTTTCATGAAAGTTTCTTTCCTGACATTAAATGTAAATAGTTACTAAAGAACTAGCTTTGCTAGTATTGAGGGAGAAGGACGAACGATTCACATACCGCCAGAGTGATGGAGTTTGAAGAGAACCAGACCTGGCTTTTACTGGTCAACATAGACATTTTTATTATGTCTGATGTAATGGAGCTGTATTGGCAAATTGCTCCTCAGGGAGCCATCAGGTGATATATATATATCATTAACTCTTCTCTAGCATAAGTGTTCAGTTTGGGGACATAATTAAATTAAATTCTGTTGGTGTATTAAARAAGAAAACTACAAATATAGTAGTAACTTTCAGAAATTTTATTTCTTCATTTAAAAAACACTTTTGCTCTGATAGCATTATGTATCTAGAAGAAATTACTATGGCTATCCTACAGAATACCAAACTAAATATATTTAATGTTGAAATTTGTTGTTTGCTTTAGTGTCTGTGATCATTAATCCTGCAGAGAGTGCTAAGATTAATTTTAAAGTCTATATATTGAAATGTAAAGCTGGATGTATTGATGGGTAGACTTTAGCCTTCCTGGTGTTCACAGCTTTTCAGAATCTAATCACTTGGATGGAGGGCAGTGCTTAAAAAGTTCATTTATGTAAGCTATTTCCTGTGGCTCTGCATGCTTCCCTTGACATTACTGATCAGGTCAAAATATTTACACAGTAAGAGATGGTAAGAATGACTAAAATTCACTGATTTCCTCCCTCCCCACTCCACTCCCACATAAGTATCTTAGAAAAYGGACCATACCCATCTGCTCCAGAGACAGGTTGCTTTCCCAGTGCCTTGGAGAGTGTAGAAGGATAATTGATAAAAAACTTTAAAGTGAAACACGGTGGTCARATTAATCCTTTTAGAATTGCCAACAAAAGCTAGCAAAGAGGGACATCAAATTTATGTTTTAATGACGCTGAACGTATTTATGCATTTGCTTTGGGGAGGCCTTTTAGATTTTCTTCCATTAATTATTTCCTTACCCTTAATGGGAATTGATCAGTTTGACTTGATTTTTGGTTGTTGTTATTTTCCAAATTAATTGTGCTCTTCTTATTAAACATTTTTTTCTGGTGATGTTTATCTACAGTCTGTTTTCATAAATAAATTGATGTTTGTTTGCTAAATCTTGCCCTTTGATTTACTTTTATCTTGATTTCATCACTATGCTTAGCAAGTGCTTTGTAATGAAAGCAATTCTCTGCATAAATCTGTAAGTTCATGTTTTTAAATGATCATGTACATTCCACAAACTCTCTTTTATTACAGAATGAATTGTGGAATGAATTTTACTAGAATGGTGGTTTGCATATTTGACTGATTCTGTTATACGTGGCTTTTTATATTCCATAGCTTGCTCCATGGAATGTTTAATTTTGCTAGAAATTCTATAAAAAACATTCAGAAAACTTAATAAAATTTAGGGAGTATTGCCTAATATCTGTAGAAAAATAAAGGAAAACATTCTGCAAGTGTAACAACTACTCCTCACCTGCCACCCCATTTAAAATAAGTGTGAGTATGGTGCTATGGCTAAAAAATATTGAGCTCTGTGATAACATGTTTCCATTCAGCTTTTTCTCAAAAAGATACAGTCTTGAACTTAATGAAAGTTGTTTACATTAATTTGATGTCCAGGGTTGGTCATATGTTAAATAGTTAGCAGTGTTTGTCCTTTTTTCCTTATTTCCTTATTTTTTACTGTCGAAAAAGAGAAGTTTTGAAAATAATTTAACTATCTACAGAGAACCTGTGAAAACAATTAGGTGTTTAGCATTACAGCCATGATTTTCATTCAGGACAGTACATTGTGTGACTATTGTAAAATTAACGTAATTTATCCTTTAAATTAACATTAGATATTAGACAAATATAAAAGAGAGAGCAAGATTTTGAAAGTGAATGTATACAGTGCATATGTTTTCATATTATTCTGATAGTGCTGAATTGTCCTAAACTAGAGCACTAAGAAAACCCAAGCAAATCTGTTTTCTATAGAGTTCCAATGAGCTTTGATCCCATTACATTTAGTTTTAGTCTTGTTTCACAGAGGTATGCATTTGGCAGTGTAACAAAAATAAGGGTTTTATTCGGCGCTGTCTCTTATTTCATCTACCTTTATTAACAGTCATGATCCTGAATTCTTTGTAGCTCAATAAAAGAAAAAATATTACAGATAGGTTTCCCATGGAGTTATGTTGTTGACCAATTCTTTCCAAGTTGACATATTTTAATTTATTAGAATTGTCTAATGTAACTTCTGGAAGAAAATGAAAATATGTGGATCATCTGTGGAAGTAATAATCTATTTAAAGAACTACATCAATGTTTCATTTTCTAAGGTTAAGAATTTATATGGGACAGTTTGTCATCCTATTTTTAGTTCTTGGGTCTAATAATGATGAGAATGTGCTTGATTTCAGGAGAATTTTAGATATCCTCTCCTTGGCTTTGTTCTTCTAATACGCAGCTTAATGCCTCACCTGGAGGTCATGGCTTAGTTCTTGATTATTCACATTAATTACTGGGGTCAAGTCCGACAAATGTTTAAGAAGGCAACAGGAATCCTTCATAATTCTGTTCTTCAATAGTCATGTCAAGGGTAGTTTTTCCTCTTCAGGTAAATTGCCCTATATTCACACGTAGCACTAGATTTGCTTACCTCCAGTTATGCATGTCGTCTCTGGTTTGTAGAATCTTTTGTGGATTCCTGTGTGGTAGGAATTGAAAACCTAATAAGTCATCTTAGATTGTAAAATATCATTATATTTTATACTGAGTAAAATATCGGGGGGGGGGCATATATAGACATATATACATATATATTTCCCACGAGCTAATTCCATATATGTGTGCATATTCAGGTGTTTCTAATGCACTTAAGAATGGATTTGCTTTGGATAATTGATTTTTGTAATCTTGTAAGATCCAATTTGCCTTCCATTACATCAGAAAATTACTATTAATTAATAGTAATTAAAAAAGCTTCTGGGCAGTTTGCACTAAAGTGTCGGTGCATCACTCAGAAGTAGTGAGAGCTGATTGCCAGCTTTTAATGGACATTCAGACTATAATGTATTTTCAGATGTCAGCTACCTCTGTACTAATGTGAAATGCCCTGTGGGGCACAAGGAAAACTGAGCCTTCACTTAAAAAGAAATAATAAATAGAAGTCC
The DNA here is from genome assembly GCA_030449065.1 of Oceanodroma leucorhoa. Classification (NCBI taxonomy): domain Eukaryota; kingdom Metazoa; phylum Chordata; class Aves; order Procellariiformes; genus Oceanodroma; species Oceanodroma leucorhoa. Next base: position 522,808 of record JASVER010000220.1, read on the forward strand.
TCAGGTATTAGGAACTGAAACTTTCTTTAAGTGTCAGACTTGGATTGAAGGCTAGTTCTAGCATACTCATCTTGGTTTATATCAATTGGGGCATAAAGGGACAAGAGCATGGATTTGCTGTTAGTCCATTCTGTGCTCTGATTCTTGGAATGGATTATGGGGGAGATTGCACATTTTCTTTTCATAAACAAAGGCAAAATAATGGGCAAAGACTATTATTAAAGTCAGTTGATTAGGTATCTGTGTAGATTAGGTATGCTGTGTAGATTCTGACACCATGGGGAGGTTCAGCAGTATCAGCTTTAGTTCAGCTTATGTCAACATTCCCTGTTCAAAACTCCACAGACAGGTAAACAGAGMCGAAACAGAGACCAGCCAGGAACAACCAAGTGTCCTTTTGCACAGCAGATATCAGTATTACTCTTATAATTTAAAATTTAAGAAAATACTCTGTCTTCACTGTGTTTTTTCAAAACATTTATGCTGTGGTACTATGTGGATAACCATTCTTAATTTATTGCATTCAGTCCAGAAATAATAACCAACTAGATCCTTCATACTGAGTCTTGGGGCATCAATATTATACATGTGAAAGACTGTCCTTGTTCCTGGGATACAGAGTTCTCTGAATCTGCTCATTGAAATAATTTCGCCGACATCTCAAGAGCTTACTCAGTTTCCATTTATGGAAGTCAAGCAGTATTCAATGACTGYAGTGCTTCATCTTTTTTACTACATTGTGCAATCAGAAAAGGGAAGCTTAAGTTATTGCTTTTATGTATTTATTTAATATAATGAAACTTCTACAACTACTGTTTTTTTCTTSAGAGAGTTTGTTTAATTAAATGAAAAATTAATTATGACACAGGAAAAGTATAAGCCAAACAGTAATACCAAAGTATAATATTGCAGCTAATGTTAGAACAATGTTCATACAGTCATTCACAGAGTCATATTCATACCCCCCGKTTTTTTTTAACTCAGTGTATCTAGGAAATACATAGCAGCTATTTCGTTTTTTAAAAATTGTTCCTATCTTGCAAATGGAGAGCAAAATTATTTTTATTACAACATTTTGTGTACATGATAAATGTACCAGACATCTGCAGGGAGTATGAATCATTGGAGTGGTCTGAGTTATACTGAGAGCTTTCAAAAATAACTGCAAAATAAAACTTTGTAATCGCTTTATATATTTTTTTAAAAAATTTTAGGTTGTAATCTGGAAATATTTTACTGAGTATTTCAACTACCTAAAAAAAAAAAGACTTCTGGCTCAAAAAAAAAAAAAAGTAGTTTTGGAAATGTGTCCTCTCAGAGATGCAGTGTATCTGCTGTGCATAAAAAAGTAGCACCAAAGCTACATTCTTCAAGCTCCTTAGACTGGTTCTTAGTTGATAGCTTATGCCCCTTTATTACTCATTCTGACTGATGGGTAGATTCTTGATCTAAGGGAAATGACCTTAGAAACAGCCTTGTCTGTTTGGGAGGATCCCAATATTCAGTTTTGAAATAGTACTTCTTCAAACTGTTCTCAGATAGAYCACATCTGGCCAGCTGTGAAAAATATGTCTCAGATGTAGGACATTTAGAGCGTTCTCTGAGTGTGCTTGTTACAATCATCTGTCCTACAATCTCAAGTGCTTACTCATTTGCCATATAAGGATGTCAGACATAGTTAAATATTGTGCTCTTAATTACTATAGAGTGTTTCATACAGAATTCATCCCGTTGAGACAGAAGAGTAGGTTATGGACTTTTCTCCAAAAATTGCAATTACCTTCCCCAACTGCAGATCATACGGGCAGCGAATGGCGTGTCTGTGAGCCAAGAGGCATGGAAGCCGAAGCCTTAAAATTGAGTGCTTGAAATTGGAAATTCAGTCAGTGCTGACATTGTCTTTCGCTCACCCTCACGCGCGTAGGCAGTAAAAGAGCCTTAACTCAGTAGGTCATCTTACATAGTATTCTGCAAATCATTAGCACAACTGGGAGGTTGAATTTCATCCCATTGCGTTTCCTTGCTATTCAATGTTTAAGTCTGACACCTTTATTCTACTGTAATTTTTGTGATTTCATTTCGTATAAATCGTGTGAAGACTTTGTGTGAAGGACTTAGTATTTCTTGGGTTTTATGTGTACTGCAAAAGAAATCAGAATATGAAATGTGTTAGAAACATTAGGTGAGCATTTTCTTCCAACTGTCTCCCCTTTGGTATAATATCATGTATCCAAAAGTCATGAGAATCCAATATCTACATTTAACTTCAATCACATATTTTTTCTTACTGATTTGATTCTTAAGATTTCAAATGTATTTGAATATTCAGGTAGTTCCTCAATTGCTAAATGTTTTTGAAAATATTCTATTACACAGTTCTGAAGAGGCTATAGTTGAGATTTGCTTCTCATTTTAAAACCTGGTTTAATGTCTTCCTAAAAGTCCATAAAAAGGTTATTTCATTTTTTTATCATCCACTTTCAGGGAAACACTGGTTTGGAGATTTGGGATGATCTGTATGAACTGTGTTTCTGAGATGCAGGAGAGAGAAATCAAGTGTCTTGGTCTGAAAGTTCTTGTAGTTTTTTACGAGAATGTATTAATAAGGATCCAGMTAAACTTGAGAGGAGTCTCGTGCGTAAGGCTGGCGTAATTTAAGAATAAAATTCTTAATTGGAAGAAATTTCAATATTGAAAAGGAACAAAATTAGGTTTAGTACTAAAAGTAACCTTCTCTCCTAACTACACTCATGCTATGGATCATAAGGAAAAAAGCAAATGCTAGTTTTAATACCTCTTCCTTCTTCTCTGTGYTAGGGGGATTTGTAATTTTATTTTTTGCAATGCTACCAGAGAGAATGAAAATATGGGGGGTTATCAAAGGATAAGAAATCATGTGCTGTTTCATTRAAGCGCGTGCTCTGCCGGTGCATCCCCGTTGCACTGGGACAGGCGATTCCGTGGTGCTGCGTGGGCAGGACGGGGGACGCTGTGCCCTGTGCGGCGGCAGGCAAGGAATTAAAATGTTAAATGCAGCTTACACCCTGTTGCTGGAGCGTACAAAGCTCCTTTATTTTTTTTATTAAAAGCATCTTTTAGCAGCCAGCTCMCAGTTCACGAACTGCTGTATAATCTCTGGTGTCGTTTGCCTGAGGCTGGCTAGCTGCTTGGGCAGAGCGGCGTGTCTCCTGGTCCCGGATACGTACCGCGCTGCCAGCTTCCAGTCACTGCTGCTTTCACAGCTTCCTGCCGTCCCAATAATTTTGGGCCGCCATTTAAAAACCAACAAACCAAACTGATAACTATATTTTAATAGATGTAGATGATGTAAACCAGTAGTAGAAGACGAAGGAAAATATTAGCCGCAATACCACAGAAATGTATTATTTAGGTCCAAGTGAGCCTTTCCGCCTTGCAGAATCCAGCGAGAAAATGTACAATGATGCCATTTTGCCTACCATTTGAATTTCTAACTCCATAGGAAAGCAGATACACTACTTGTTTTGATAATAAGATTCTGAAATAGAGTTATTTGACCTGTGCCCCTACGACATTAAACTGTGATACTCCTCTGTGAGCACCTTTTAATTAGTCTAAAGCGAACCGAACACACAGAGCTATTGTTTCTGGTTCTCTCCAAAGCTAGGCCAGATGTCACTGCTTTGGTTGCAGTAATGTTTCAATTTTTTGTTGTTATTGCAAGCATAGCAACTGGAAATTTTTAATACATCCTTCCCCTGTACAGTAACAACGGAGACTAAAGAAAAAGGTAGGCAAGGTATCTAGCTGCTTTTTTGCATTAGGAGGAGAACAGTATACAGGCATTGCTTTCAGAGCTTTTCTTAATCCACCAATGTCCCTTGTGTTGGAAGCATGGAGAGAAGCAACACAAGAGCTTTGCAATTCTCTGTATCCTGGGATAGGAGTGCCTTGTTTACACTGGCTGATTTTGCCCAGGCCTTGCTATTTCTATATTCAGGAGCTGCTGTCACTGCAGCATAAACTGAATGCATCACACTTAAGACCATAGCCCGTTGCACCCATGTCACCAGTATAATTCTTTCTAAGTACGTTCACTTAATTTTTATGTAGTGATTGCCTAGATTTATGAATGACTTGGTACACTTTAAATGTATTGTGACTAGATAACTTTTACTTAATGTACTTCAGGCATTGTGACATTTTTCATTTCTGCCATACCTGATGGTTTTCCTTTTTGTATCCCTGTTTCTCAAGAAACTCGCTTAAGACATGTAATCTCTTTGGTTTGCTTATTCAAGCTGTGATGAAAAGTTGGTTCATTCATGTTTCTTAAAAAATTATAACCGTGCAAATCTGTTTATTAGAATAAATCATTTTCAAAAAGTACAAAAAAAATTAAGAATTCTTTTCTCTTTTTCTGCAAGTGGTCTTATGCTTTAGAGAAGCCCAACACTGGCAGTGTATTCAATATTGCTTGGTCTATTGATGGCACTCAACTAGCTGGAGCATGTGGAAATGGACATGTCATTTTTGCCCATGTCGTGGAGCAACGCTGGGAGTGGAAGAACTTTGAAATAACATTAGTTAAGAGGAGAACCATGGAGGTAATCTTCACAGTTCAGAGCTGTGTATTCTGATTACTAACTTTCTAAGGCTTTTTTTAATACAAAATGGGAATTTCTAATCCTCGACAAAACATTATCCCTTTTTTTCCTGTGTATATATGACTGAAAATGTTTAAGATAATAAAATGGCCAGAGTTAACAAATGGTGTAAATAATTCTCAGTTGTACAGAAGATCAGATCCATGTAAACCAAACCATGCCACCAGATGGACCAGAATTACATAACTCASAAGTACTTTATCCTCCAGAAAAATGCAAAGCTCATTTGAAGACCATGTGAAATTAGCTGTGGGAGGCCACTTATAAAAGGGAATTTCAAGTGTAATGAAAATGCTTATGCAGAAAACAATACAAATACATTGGCCAAACCCAAAGCATCATATTAAATAGTATTACAGTAACTGTCAGCAAAGATGAAGCTGCGTAATTAAGTGTAGATAATACAGAGGAGTTTTCTTTACCTTATCTGCATTCATGTTAGGCACTGATGCACTTTGTAATAGCTAATGCTTTAGTAAGGCTTACTGTATCCCTGTTGTTAATGAAGCTATGATGAGTGTTGCTGTCTTAGGGCATTTCCAGATAAATTTGGTTGCTGACTATAACTGTAAAGAGTTGTAATGTGCTTTTCTGCACCACCTATTGTATTACAGCCTAGATTCCGATCTTCCAAAGCTACAGAAATTTGTCATATATCAGGTACCTGCATGGTGCTTCCAGCTGAGTACTGAGCAATAGGCATTGACCTCAGTGGGAGCTGCCAAGTCTCAGCACTGCTGGAAATGAAACAAGCCCCTACATGTGGTTTCTGGAGCTTAAGTTTAGGATCCTTCTTTTGAAAAATCTTGGCCCGAATCCACATTTAGGTTACCAAATATCTGGGAACTAATACAAAAATATGAATTTTTACCTTCTAATTTATCCTTTGTGTTCCCAGACACTGACTCACAACATTCACTCTCTGAACACTGGGATAATATAAGATTTCCATTCTTACAAATTTTCCAAATTACACATTTGGCATTGAACACTGGGCCAATATTTTCAATAAAGAAGTCAAGTTCCTAAATTACTAATTAGGGCCTTAAATGTTTTTTGGTCTTGATTCTTTAATGTTGAATATGTAATTGGGAAAAGTTTCAACAACAGAAATGCTGTATTACAATTTGGTCCGGTGGGTGGGATAACATGAGTCAGTGTCTGGGAACACAGAAGACAAATTAGCAGGTAAAAATTCATATTTATTCTTTCATTCCCAGACATCGACTCGTAACAGATGGGCTCTGTGAATAATCTCCAGAGTGTTTGAATATGCAAACAACTGAGGAAGTGTAGCTAACCCTGATTCAGGACTAATTTTTTATTTTATTATTTTACAGTGAATTTATTTTATTCCTATATATTTATGTAGGAAAGTATTGCCTACAAAAAAGTTCCAGATGCATTCTCTTTTTTCTGAATGCTACAATAGCTAAGTTGACTATGGACATATCGCTGCAGTGGACATAGCAATTAATATGTCTTTGGAAAAGGTTTCTAGGCTGTCGTAATAATTGAGCTCAGTCCTTGTTTTGCAATTGGTTGCATAATGGAGAAAATCAAAAAGAAGGTACCACCCTCAGAATGGTGACATCTTAAACCCCCCCCCCCAAAAAAAAAACCCAGCCAAAACCCCCCAAACAAACAGAAAAAAACCCTGTCATAAGGTATCTCCTTAGATTTTAGCTGCCTAAAATCTTTGAGCTCAAAAATCTGTGTTGGTTACAGGCAAACTGTGATTTGCTTGAAATGTTGTCATTTGAGCAAATTTTCACAGAAATGATGAAGGCACAGCGGCTCACCAAGGCCATCTCCTAAATTTCCCTTACTTCAGAGTGTGGTAGCATTAAAATATATGCTAGAGCTATTCAACATCTATACAACTTATCTTTGTCCAAATTTTGGATATTGCTGAATTGTTTTGATGGGATCATGATGGGRTCGCTGAAGTATTATATTTCAAATGTTTCAGCAACTGAACACTGAGTCTTAAAATGGGAACTTTCAGACATCCTTGATCTCAGATGATTTTCTCAACCTCATGTATAATATTGTGCTTATACCTTATGTATTCCAAGTACACATTAATTACTCCTTTCTTTTAAGGAACTCCATTCATCTCTTCAGTAATTATTCATTGTTTATTCAGAGTTTCTAGAACCTTTAAGTTTTCACCGGTGCTGTGAAAGTGCCTGTTCCCACATAGATATGTTCTACTAATGGCATAATAGTATCAGCATATACTGATAATAAGAAAGAATATGATATTTCACTAGTTAATTTTCATTTCAGTTGCTGTTTTATTCAACCAAAATTGTCTTTTGATTAGGTGCACAATGTTATTAATGATGCAGTAGATTTGTTGGAATTCCGTGACAGGGTTATTAAAGCCTCTTTGAACTACGGGCATTTGGTTGTTTCAACTTCTCTTCAGTGTTATGTGTTTTCGTAAGTAATAAAAATTCTTGAAGCTTTCTCAAGTTTATCTAACAATTGTAAGAGAGTAGCAGAAACTTTATTTGAAGTATAGTAGTTAATTTTTTTTTTTTTTTTAGTTAATTAAAATATTCTGTRGAACCTAGCATCATCTACAACAAAATGTATTGGGGTATAGTTGCCCTCCCCCGYCATCATTTCTTTCAGCTTCTTGCGGGTGCCATGACTGCCTGTTCATTTTGCTACAGAAATTTGGCAGGCTTTTTTTTCATGTAGAGGCAGCAGGAATGGTGGCTGGATGCAAGTGTATTTGTGCCTCCATCTAGGGACTCCTTTTTTTGGATACTGCTTCTGGCATGCCATTATTTTGGAACAGAATAGGAATGATTCAATCCTGCATCATGTTTTAAGAACATGATATTCTGTTTCATATGTGAAATTTAAAGTTTACTCCTAAAGGCACTTATCTGTTCAGTGGGATGACTAATGCTGAACAATAATGCAGCCTGTAATAGAGCACACAAGAGAGGCACTCTATCCTACGTCTGGATCACTGTAAAGGAGTTGAACCACAATTCAGAAATATTTTAAAAATCTGTTTCATATAAATATGATTTTGCTGTTTACTGAGACTCCTAGGTCAGCTGCTGCTAGTGTGAAGGGATGCAAAAATGAAGGCAGAAGTGTTATTGGATCAAACTCCATGGTTATCAGTGTTACTTGGCTTCCTAATGCTGTTTTCCTTTTGAAAACCTCCCTTTTTAGGAATGTTAGATGATTAAAATGTGAGCTTTACTTAGTGAATTCAATTTTGTATTTGCAATGATATGTGAATATYAGTGGTTTTAACGAATGATGCATTTTTTCTTTGCAGTACAAAGAACTGGAATACACCACTGATCTTTGACCTGAAGGAAGGAACAGTTAGTTTGATTCTACAAGCGGAAAGGTAGCTCACTTCTTGTAATGCTCACTATTAAATGTGAACATGCATTTCCTAAAACTTTGTTATATAACATAAGCACATATTAAAATAATAGAAATAGACAAAAAGTATACAGCACTGGTAAGTAGCATGTGAAGGCTTAGCTGGTATATTTGCCATAGATCTGTGATGGCGGTAATGAATCTTTTCATATATTACATGTATATGTTTATACACTTTTTTATGGAAGAAAGTAGATCTTCGGACATTACACTAACATGGTTTTTTTTGTGGTTTATATTGCCTTTTTGAACTGGAATATATTTTATGTAAATTCTCTTTGGTCTCCAATTTTTATTAAAAGCATTGCCAGGTATGCCAAATAAAAAGAAATAGTTGCATTTTTCTTACATATTTGTATTTATATTTGCAAGAAATTACTATTTTGTTCCCAGTTTAAAAAAGTTTTAATCTGTATTTCCTGAAGATCRTTTGTCAAAGAGATCTTTACGTGTGCTTTTGTAGAAAGAGAGTCTTTCAAAGGACTAAGAATGGGAACAGAAGTAAAAAATCTCGAGTTTTGATTGTAGTCTTAATTCTCTTGCGCAAATATTGTCRGACAACTATTTCAGCATAGTGCAGCACAATGCTCATTGCATTTTTGAGTGCCCCAGATTAATCATTTGTGTCTTAGTCTACAAAGATACTACAGTAGAGAATGGTAAGCAAGTCGACAGGCTTTTGAAGATCAGGTTCTAGATTTGAAGTTTTGTGCTGMCGATTAAAAGTAAATTTTGAAAACRTGACACAGATTCTTTGGCAGTGTAGGTGATCACGACGCCACAGAACTGAACCTAAGGTTTTGGTAAAACCAGTCTRCCTCGACAGATAATGTGCAAACAGACAGTGGTTCATTTGGTGCCAGTGATTGGTAACATTTACAATAAATTGAGGGTCTAACAACTRGCTTTTTGTTTATGGATGTGTTTTGTGTCTATGAACTATAGATACTGTACTTACCAAACAGTTATTGTTACGTAGAACTATTTATATTCTTTATAAAATTTGCAAAGTTTTCCTCAAATAAGTTATTTTTCACTGAAGCTTTGCATCATAATAGATGGTGATCAGTTCATTAAAAGTGTCTTCTATTTGCTTTACATTGTAATCTAGTCGTACTGAAGGAAATGATACAGGTAATACTATTTCAAAGCTGGCTGTGAACATTAAAGCTGTTTCTCACATACGTACACACCGCATTGTCTCACGGGGTGATGTGTGGGCAGTACTGTCTGCAGCTGTATGCTTTGTCATCAAGAGTTATAAGATTTAAATGTTATGATATCTATATAACAGATAAAACTGTAGTGATTCCAGATAATAAGTATTTCTCATGGAAAAAGATAACATTCACATTAAAACTGAAATCTTCCATACAGACCTTTCAGAATATCAACTTTGAAATGTAAGGCTTAGAAATGCTGTAGTTTAACTGAAAACAATTGCAGGATATTAGACAATTATCTTCAAATTGTTGAAACTGTCATCATGCTTTTCTGTATTTTTTAGTGATTTACATTTTTGTTGGGGTTTTTTTTAGGCATTTTCTTCTTGTAGATGGTGGAGGACTTTATTTATATTCATATGAAGGAAGATTAATTTCCTCTCCAAAATTTCCAGGAATGAGAACAGACGTTTTAAATGCCCAGACGGTATCGCTGAGTAATGATACTCTAGCAATAAAAGACAAAGCTGATGAAAAGGGTAAGTTCTCCGTTCTAACAGTTCCATGTTTGCTAATAATTCCTTATGAAGTTTTGAACATCTTCATATTTAACTTTACTTAGCATAGTTATGGTGAAAGAGAAAGTATAAAGCATAAACAATTTATCTATGATATAAATTAAAGATAATATTTATTATTAAAATGATGGGTCTTGCCTAACTTTGATTAAAAAACTTAGAGAATGWTATATGTCCCTGAACTTCCAGTGTGATGCATTAGAGAACCATGGAATATTTACAGTAAATACTTGAACAGTCGGTTTTCACTCTCTGACGTGATTTTCTAAAGAAGTTCCTCAGCAACCTTTCTACTTGACTGCTGCTCTTAGAAGCTACCAGTACATTAACTGTGATTAATTTTAGTTCTCAGATGATCTTTGTTTTAGTTTTTTGGGGTTTGTATCTTTACAGCATGTATGTTTTGTATGCAGCTGATATTATCATAGTTATGAGGCTGTGATGTTCTCTCTCAGTGTTGTGTTCTTGAAGATTTTTATACTCTTAAATTTTGTGTTTTGGCATCAAAGGCACTATAATTATAAAACRTAACATGGCCAAATGAGCTTCAGGTAAATTTTTGCATTAATGAGTGGTACAGGAATATSTTTTTGTCAGTCAGCTTTTTTTCCTTTGGTCTGTCTCTTGATGCAAATGTGTAGTTTGCCTGTACAACAATTTAAATTTTCAGTGTCTGCTGGAGACAGACACTTCCATTACTGGAAAACCRATGGCCCTGTGACTTTTGACTTCATAACTGCCATTTATAGGCCATACAAATATTACAATACAGGGCTGCAGTGCTATCTATAGCTGTATTTCTCCTGCGATATGGCCAGTAAGGGGATTACTAGTGGGAACAACTCTGCATAGGAGGTGCTGTTATTGCAGAGTGAAACAGTGAAAACTTCCTGCCCGTGGTTCCAACTAACACTAATTCAATCTATTATCTGTAACTCTATTTGTTATCCTAGACTTAATGATTAGATTTTAAACAGTTTCAGAATTTTAGAATTCTTTGTCTTGCAGCAAAGACGAATCATATTTATCTTCTTTTTGCCATAGAAAAAAAAWTTTTCAGTGTGAAGTACAAAACACAAAAGAAGATCCTGATTATTATAGGCAGTGAATTAGCCCTTCAGTACTGATTGCATAGTATTTTTCTCAGCATATAACCCACAACTTAAATTACTTGATGACTGAAAAAAAMCCTTGTAATAATCCTTTAAAATATCCCTCCCCAAGCAAAAGAAAAAATAGGTGAGATCTTTCTCAGTTCCTTGTTACAAAGCAATYTTGCTACTCTGCACAACTTGTATGTATGGGGTTTTTTTCTTGTACAACCTTATCTTTTATGTGAAAACAAATACTTTAATTATTACACAGCTATTTTAGATATCTATTTTAGATACTAYTCATTTTGAATAATTACTTTAAAAAGTAGTAACATAACTAATACGCATTTCATTTTTAAGGACAACTACTTCAGAAAATATTATCCTCAAGCATCAAGATAGTAAAGATATCTAAAATAGCTGTGTAATAATTAAAATGGATTTTAATTAGCAAAGATATATTTCAGTGTAAATTATTCAGAAGCAGTAGTTTGCAAAAAAATATAAATGGATAAGTGAAAAGTTGCATCTTATTTTTGATCTTTTCTCTTTTASTCTGTGTGTSTRTATTTATATTACACAAGTGTATGTATGTTTATTTATAGATTATTTAATATGTATAACACAGAGACTTTATTGCCATATTGACAGCTTGATGCAGTTAGAATAAAAACAGAAGTATTTTAAATAAATTGAGGTTRTATAGAAAATTCATCCATAAATATTGGTTGCTCTCTATATGCATGCATGTTTAAGATTTTGATGGTAAACTCACTCTTTTGCCCCTGTCCCCTGCCCATCTTCCTAAATAGACTGAAGACCATCTCCATCTCCCAGCCGTTCCTGTTAGTGTCCTGAAAATCTGCATGCAGGCTAATCTTCATCAAAACTGTAATTTACAGAGGCTGGGTTTCTGTCTATGTTTTCAAGATAAGCTCTCCAAATGATCTTGTTGATAGGAGCTTCCATCAGGGCAATGAATAGGGGTGGGGTTTTTTTCTTTCTTTTTTAGATACAAGTCGCACTAGTAGCGGTAAAAAGCCTTATAATATGCCAGCACATGGGAAAACAAATTCTTGGCACAGGAAACCGTGGCTTATCTAGGCCTGTTTATTCTTCTCAACTCACCCCAGCAGAAGCATTTTTTTYCTTGCCCTATTTTGAGGGCAGGTCTGTTTTTCATAATGCAGTGCATTATAGAAATATCTAAGATAGCTCAGTTTGATACAGGAAGCAGTTTACACGTCATAGCATGGAGCTCTCTACAAGCTAATTTACTCTGAAAYGGAGAGAGATACGACTTGCTGTGCTTCAGTGTTGTTACTTGGATATTCTTCCTCTTTTAGTAATCTAGAAAAAAGATTTGTACCTCTGCRCTTACAGTCCGTCCTCAATCTCTAATGAAGCTGGAAAAGGGAGGTGAGCCTATTCTCAAAAGGGAGCTGCTGGCCGTAGGAGCAGTTATTCCGTGATAATAGAACRTGTGTGTTAAAAGACACACAGTAGCTGTTCTCTTTCTCTGGATGTTCAAAGTGAGAGAATGCCCTTTGTTTATATTTTTAATTTATACATATAAGAAAGATATATTTTGGGTTCTAAATGATTGTAAAGTGATGTGGAGTTTTTCCAGATAGAGGAGAAAAAGAAAACACACCCCAAACTTATTTTCTGAAATACCTTAATAAGCATTGTAAATTAATGAAAAGCTAACCAATTTTACTTGTCAATTAGGTACAGTGGTTTTCTTTAAAAGTCTCTTAATCTCACTTCCTATAGCTAGTATAGTAGCAGTAAAGTTGGCTTGTATAGCTAGATCAAAATAAATTTCATGCAGGGACCTATGCATAAAAGTGAGAAAAATACCACTTCTCAGGAACAACTAGTTTTCTTTTGTATATTTAGCCAGCTGCCAAGAGCAACACTTGTGCAAAACCCTTTCTTTTCCTCCCCTGCAAACTCAGCCAATGCTTTCTGAACACCTGCTCTTACAGTTGTTTTTTTTTTTAAATTCTGCCTGTATAACCATTGACCTCAAACCAACATCCTGTGTCCTAGTGAAAGAAATGCACAGCGGGATTAACATGTTAACATCGCCATCCTTTGGAATGAACGTGTATGTTCATCTTATATTGTATACTTCTAGGTAATGTGTTGAAACCGCAGGTGGGATGTGTTGTTGAACATCTGAAATGTTTCTGTCACATCTGTGTTTCCCCTGAACTAATGCAGAATCATGTGCTTTAAATTACAGCTGGTGTTCCTTATAATGTTACTGTTTTCTCTAGGTTTGAATACTCTACCTACATCTGTCTGAATTTGTGTGTATATTCACAGACTATATATAAAGTATGTATGAATAGTTTCTGAACACACATGGATGTGTGTGCATCATACAGAGAGAGACAGAAAGACAGAGAAACTTCATTTTTAGGCAAGTTGCAAATTTGAGTCTTCACTGGATATCCCAGAAATACAGATGATGTAGGTGAGGGGTTTTTGGAGGGTTTTTTGGGGTGTGTTTTTTTTTATATTGAGGGTGAGACAGGGAGAGCGTGGAACAGATGGTAAAGATTGCAAGAATTATATAGAAAATTCAAGTATATYTGGATAAAGCAGATACTTTTGGAGGAAGCCAGTTATTAACATATTGTCATTAACTGTATCATCATGACAAGCAGAAACCCTAAACTGTCCTGGAAGAAAATATGCTTAGGGACCACTGTATTAAGAATTTGAAATAGGGCAGATTATTAACAAAATAGAGAATRCTTCTGAAGAATGTTTTACCCAATAGTTCAAAGAACAGCTTTCTATATATCTGATAYGAATTCCTTTAGGAAAAAATATCAGTCAATGATATCACTTCCTAAACTTTCATATTCATCAAAATTGTGAGTTAAGATTGAGTAAATGTATCAGATCGCCTTGGTAATGTTAATTTATTCAGAATGCAGGGTGCAAACTTGCATCAGGTAGAACTCAGTGTSATTTCTGTAAATAGGCATTTGAGCTGTGATAGGAGGTAAAACATTAGTTTTCTCAATTCTGTATCAGTCCATAATATCATGTTTCAATGCCTATCAGTGCTCTGAAAATAATGATATTTGAGAATTTTCACACATCACTCCGACTGCAAAATGAGACTATTCCTAAGCTCAGCAGACTATGATGGTTACATTTTCCAAACTAAGATTCTTTTTCGACCAGAGTGTGAAACTCACTGGTAAATGTAGCACACAGTAATAAGTATCCACTTGCAGTAAATTGTACTCTRAAAATGAATGGAACTGCTTGAAAAGTCTATGAAAAGCTGTTGCTTTTAACTAATGAGCCATATAATTTTTTTTTCTTCAGTTATCTACGTATTTGAAGCTTTATCTGGAAAGCCATTGGGTGATGGAAAGCCTCTAACCCATAATGTAAGGTGAAGGATATAATGTCTCTYTTTTATTATACTTTGAAATTAAGAATCAATAATGGGTTTCCTCAATAATGGGTCTAATAACCTATTAAAGGTTTACAATCTTAATAGAAAGGAGCTTGACAACTTCAGCTGACTCTTATAACAAAAACCAGATTCTTTATGCAGTGTTGATGTACAAAGCGATATACTATGGATTGTGTTCAGTTACTGGTGTGTGTTTCCCATGCACGTAAGAGTTTGAAACTACAGGTGAATAGTTTTGTTATGCAGTAAAACTGATCAACTGAGTTTCCCTTGCATGTACTCCAAAGCAACTTTTATTAGTGTGGACCTGTTGTTAACACTGAAGAAAAGAACATCTGTGAAAAGTTGTCTGTCTTCAGTCTGAGCTTTTACTGGTTTTCTTCAAAAATGATTGCCTGAACTGCATTTTACTTTTCTTCACTCTTCTGGTATACAACAAAAGCAAAATTAGGCAGCTTCTTTGGAGAGAGGAATAAACGTTCATCTTTTAGGCAGCTTTTGCTTTGAGACTGCCACTTGTATTTCTGTAGTTTTGTAGTAAATTCCTAAACTGTTAACTCTTCTCTGCTGCAGTTTTGTTTTAATCTGCATGAAATTCAATTTATATAATGCTTCATTCAACAGAGAAGACACACATAAAGTGCCTTCACAATCCAGTTTTTCAAGAGCTTTGTGCCTTGTTTTTAGTAAAGCATTCGTTTGAATATCACATGCTTTCTGTGATATGAATCTCCAAAATAAAAATTAGATATTTTCTTTTTCCTTTTCAGATGGAAATTGTGGAGATTGCTTTGGATCAGAAGGGACTTACAAATGAAAGAAAAATAGCTTTTATTGATAAGAACAGAGATCTTTACATTACTTCAGTTAAACGGTTTGGAAAAGAACAGAAGATTGTCAAAATAGGTAAGAAAAATTCAAAATAACATTTAACTACATGCTAGAGGGCAAATAGACTTTTATCTAGTACAAGAGACAAAATTTTGCTTTTTAATTAATAGTGAAATTGGGCTTGAAAAAACATTAGAAATAGTCCTGTGGCTTTCATAAGATAGTGGTAGAAACAATTTTAGTACATTTTATCTAAATCATGGTAATTTTTATATCAGTTGTTAACATTTAAGCACTTGTTATTGGATTCCAGAGCAAGCAGCTAAGAGGATATTGGAGAAGAATGTATTCCTCAGAATTACTCAATACAGAATCTTTCAGACATTTTTCTTGCAAATGCAAACTCTTAAGTTCATAATATTTTTAATTAAAAGTTTAAATGCTGTAGACAGATGCATGATCCAGTAAGTATGAAGGTGCAGTCTGACCATTGATCTCCAGTCTCAAAATTTAATTTAGTTAATTTTGATCTCCAGTCTCAAAATTAAGTCCAAAAAACATTATTCTGAAAAGAACTTTCTTTTAAAAAGAGAGAACTGAATTTGGCTGAAAGTTTGTAAGATGTTACCTTACAAACTAGGGGGTTAAAACCAGTCCTTATAAAAGGAACTAAGAACGACTACAGTTTGAGAAGTGTACCTTTATTTTGAAGTTTCTTGTGGAAATGCGTATTATTCTGTTATCTTTTAAATTAAGGGACAATGGTTCAAACCTTGGCTTGGAATGACACATCTAACATTCTCTGTGGGATTCAAGATACCCGTTTTACAGTCTGGTACTACCCCAACACAGTCTATGTAGATAAAGATCTTTTGCCAAAAACTGTGTATGAAAAAGATGCAAGGTAATATATCCTTTTTGATCAAAATAGTAGTATTATGTATTTTAACTAGTTTACTCATTCCTTAAAGAATTATATTAATTTTGGCAGTTGAAGTAGAAGCCAGGGTTGCAACTTTTAAAATTCTTTTCATGTTACTACTTCTTAATTAGGAAATGAGGAAAAAGTGTTTTATAAGGTCTATCATAAAGTTCGGAGTTGAAATGATGATGTGCAGGTTAGAAGTGGAATAGCATCTTGATGCAAAAGCAGTATTTTAATCACATCTCGTGAAATATTGCCTTAGTTGTTTGTAAAAAAACGAACAAAAAAAAAGAAGATCTGTTTAAAGTAGTTGTTGGAAATTAAAAGTATCAAGAGATTAGGTCACAGATAATATTATTTCTAGCTCAGCATGTTTGCTTTACATGTTTACTTCAGCCTGTATACTTTGTGATATGAAATTCTTCATAATTTCATTCTAAGAGTTATGGGAGCCCAAATATTTTTTACTGAAAAACGTATTTGAAAATTTTTGCGTAAATACCCAGTTTGCATTTGCCTCACAGCCAGTGAATGTGCATAACTATCATTTTATTTTTAGAGAACATTATAACTACCTGTTGGATATAACTGTTGAATAACTAGGTGCTTAGATTTTTATATGCTGTGAAAATGAGGTATAATCATGTTGTAATTTTTGAACCAAAGATTTCTTTAAATTACTAATGTTCTTTTCAGTAAGAAAGAAGTGAATATTAACTTACCTTTCTTTCTCTACCCAGTGAATTTAGTAAAAACCCCCAGATTGTACATTTTGTAGGAAATCAAATAACAATTAGAAGAGCAGATGGTTCACTTATTCACCTTAATATTTCACCTTATCCTGCGATTCTTCATGAATATGTTAGTAGTTCTAAATGGGAAGATGCTGTCAGATTGTGTCGCTTTGTCAAGGTAAATGCTAATTATCGGGAACATTCAGATATGATTTCATGGTAATATTTATGTTTTCAAGTGTACTTTAATAATGATAATTGCATATCAGATGTTACATCTCATTTCCATTCTTCTGCTTTGTTGCTGATTATTTTGGGGCTGGTCATGAAAAATTATACTTTTTTCATAATTACATAATAGACATCTACATAATTTCATAATTTTCATTATACATAATACAAATTCTTACTTCTATTCACACCAAAGTCCAGATGGATTGAACACAGGTACTCACAGAAGTTAGTAATAAGCTTAAGTTTTCAGGACTAGGCCTTAACATAACTGATTAAAAATGATCTGCATCTCCACAAACAGTTGCCTAGTATTTTTTCATATTTTATTTCTTTTGGTTTTGTTTTTGTTTTTTTTTCCTTTGCTTTCTTTTTTACGTATTTAGGCAACAGCCACAGATGAGGTGAGTCTGGAAGTCTTTAAAACAGACAAACAAAAATCCCTCCCCCAA
This sequence comes from Oceanodroma leucorhoa, assembly GCA_030449065.1. Lineage (NCBI taxonomy): Eukaryota > Metazoa > Chordata > Aves > Procellariiformes > Oceanodroma > Oceanodroma leucorhoa. Next base: position 540,333 of record JASVER010000220.1, read on the forward strand.
CCCTGCTTCTTTTCTACCATTTACTCCTAGAAAAGAGTTGAGCACTTTTATATAATTAACATGAACCTTAAATATGTATTTCAGATATTTTTTTATTTGCATTATTAAATTAATACACATCCAGATAACTTGGGTTGTATAATGATTTTTAGTTTGAGTGTTACCCCTGTAATAGTAGGCTTTTATTCCAGTATTTGGCAGTGGGAACTGGGATTTCAAATACAGTATTATGTTAACTTTTTTGAGTAATCTAAATGCATCATCTTTAAAAATAAAACATCTGTATCGGGTGGTAATATTCATAATACTGTTTCTTTCTGATTAAAATGAAGGTTTTCTAATTAAAGGATGTTTTTTGTTAAACTTCTCATGCACCCTCTTCATTCTTATGGGTAGAGTCATCCAATGAGTTTAATCAAGGAAGAATGCGTAAGATTTTTGGTGCTTTTTTTTATGAAATCCCAATATAGGTATCATGTTTTTTCACTGTTCTTTTTTTATGAGCTTTTCCTCATTAGTCTGTACCTGTCAACAAGTAAGGAAGAAAAACTTCCAAGAAAAACTAACAGAATCTTTATTTTCAGTGTGAAGAGTATTCACATCATCTGGTTTTAAGCATCCCAGTTAAGTACCTAGGTCTCAGTCTTTGAAGACTTCTCCTTTCCATTGATTCACAAAAGAAAGTGTTTGTCTTTGACAGAAAGTAATCTAAACCGGCCTAAACTAGATGGTGTGAATATCCTTTCTGTTTGGCCATTTGTGTTTGGGCTGAGGGATGCCCTGGAATACCCTTACAGCAAGGTAAASGGAGAGCCATCCCAGCAGGTCTTGCCTTGAGTACTTTGTTTATCTTTCATGATTCGTAAACTCTTCATGGAGATACGGGGCTATTTTGTTGATTTTGGCAACCCAGGTAGACAGTTCAAAGTATTTCCACTCAGTAATAAGAAAATGGACCACCTTTCTGAGGAGAGAGAGAACAGCAAGACCTATTGGTGAAACACTCCTAGAAACTTGGTCTCTTCAATAATTTCAGGCTGAGCTTTCAGCATTTTATCGCCTAATTTTCTAAATAATAGGGAAGTGGGAAGAGAACATGACAAAGATTTTTATGAGCATTTGATTCTCTGAACATTTTCAATTCTTCCAAATTATGGGCTACCAGCAGGAAGGTTTATCTTGTCCTGAATCATGGTAAAGAGTAGRAACACGTGGCCAGAGTAGGAACACGTGCGGAGATGGTGATAGTGAAACCACAGCCTTAGGCTAAATTACTGTATTTCATTGGCTTCAGTGGGTCTTAGCGGTTTTGTTTCATACAAGAGCGATTGTGAGACAGGGCATGGGGATATGTTTAGAGCATACTCAGTGTAGCTGTTTATTYTGCTTTAAATCAATAGTAATCCTATGCTGCTTCTAAAAACCTATTCACATTGCAAAGTGTTTATTTTCAAATTTGTTATTGAACATATTTAACAAAAATATTAAAACCYGCTTAATTCCTAGAGTGCATGTGGACTAACAAGTGCATTCGAAATTGTATTTTTCTTGTATGAACTAGAGTTTTCAGATGTCCTAGCCTAAACTATATTAACTAATATGTTTTAGTAGTATATCTTTGTCATAATGTTGTCAGACTTGAAAAGGGAAGATATCAAAATGTCAGGATCTTCCTAAATGTTTTTCTGAGTTAGTGGGGTTTCCTTCAGGTTGTGTCAAAAAACAAACAAACAAACAAAATGCAAAAGTAATGAAAATTACCACTAAGTTTTCCTAGTTCTTAATTCTAAACATAACATGTACTGAAAATATCACAAAGAAGACAGAACTTTTGAAGCTCTTATTTACTTTTCAGCAGGTTCATTGTTCTACAGTCAAGTAATTTTTTTCCTTTCCTCTTTCATTTGTAGTATGTTTATGATAAATGTACAGTTATTGTTATTGTCAGCATCATGGTTCCAGTACAGTTATTTGTGCAGCCAGGTTGAGATTAGCCAGGTTAAAATAATTTTTTTAACTACAACCACTGCTTTGGTTTCCAGCATAGTTCCGTAAGTAGTGACAGGGACACTGATGATAAGGTTGTAAAGTGATACTGTGGCCAGAGTTCATTACTGGCTGAGATGCTGAAAACTAAGGATTCATTCAGCCACACTCTCAGTCTCAGCTGATCCAACATCACTGTTTTTATAATGAAGGAGTTCTGAGAAATAATCAAGCAGTGACTTTCTAATAAGAGACGTAGACCACGGTGCCATAAATGGCATACTGAGAAATGTTGTATTGTTATACTTTATTTTCAGGACTTGTATACTTCCTTTGAGAAGTCATTTTTAGCATGATAATAAATATTTGAAGTTTTAGGAGTTGCATTGTTTTTCAATTTCAGGATCAAACTATGTGGGCGTGTTTAGCTGCCATGGCGGTTGCCAACAAAGACATGGCTACAGCAGAAATTGCCTATGCATCAATTGGTGAGGTAAGAAAATTGAGTTGTTTATTTGCAGTTAAATTGTTGCAAAACTCATTTTATTAATTCATTTCCATTATTAAACTATCGTACATCTCGTTAACAGATTGACAAAGTTCAGTATATCAATTCCATCAAAGATCTTCCATCAAAAGAGTCAAGGATGGCTCATATACTGCTCTTCAGTGGAAACACTCAGGAAGCTGAAACCCTGCTTCTTCAAACAGGCCTTATTTATCAAGCTATTCAAGTCAACATTAATCTTTACAACTGGGATAGGTAGTATTTCTTCAAACACAATATGTTTATAAGCAGTCTTACTGAGGTAACCTGTAAATTATTTAGATCAGTTGTTTTATTGCAGATACTTAGCTGACTAATTTCCTATCTGTAATTGCCCAGAGCTGTAAAAAGATGAAGTAAATCATATCCTGACCATAACCAAAGAAATAACTTTTTTTCTGTCATATTTAGAAGATACAAGTACTCTGTGATAAAAGTCCAAAATATGCTTGGAAGCATTTTTAAATAACATTTTGCTTTTTCATTATTGTTAGAACAGAAAAGTCCTTAGCGATACCTCAAACTGTATGTGACCCTCAAAGAATTAAGGCTGTTTTGAAATGTCTTGTTGCTAAAAATAGATATGTGGCTATTCAGACTCCCAGCACTGTGTAGGTGGATGAAATATGAATTAGGCCTGAGAAAACAAAGTAGGAATTTCTCCTTTAAACAAAAACCCACGTTTTCTAACAGAATCTTGAGGCCATTTACTACTAATTTCTCTGCTATTATATTCATATCACTGTGGGCAAAAAGTTGATTTTCCCCCACATATCTATGTTTGTTATTATGTTGCCTAATATGTATCATCTAAAAACTGTGTATATCAAACATAAGTATTCCTTATGCCATTGAGAAGAAAACAGATGTGAGAGTAATCAATTATACTAATCCATTGACTAATCTTTCCCGCCTATAGAATATTCGTAAATGCTGTGTAGCATACACCATAAATGTGTATTATAACGCTGTTCGGAAGCGACTCCTGACTGTAATAAAGTTAGTAAAAATTATTACTTTTGCCCCTTTATATTGAGAGTGCTAAACTCTAACTGTTCTGTTTTATTTCCTTAAAGTAAAAAGACTCCTATTGTCAAACTCCAACGATGTGATGAGGTTGTCAATAGAAATAATTGTTGGATATTTTTCATAGCATGCATCATAAAGTAGACAGTCTCCTCCGCTGGCTACTTTTAACCTCCTGTGACGGATACTAATGTAAAACTGCTTGGCACTATAGATTAGGAATCTTTGCCTGCAGCCCAAACACTTTTCAGCGTATCGGTTTGCAAAACCGTGGTGATTGTAGTTGTGCCAGAGCGTTTATATAACCTGACAAGCCCGTTTCTGTTTCATTCCAGGGCCCTAGAACTAGCAGTAAAGCACAAGACGCATGTTGACACAGTCCTGGCTTATCGACAAAAGTTCCTAGAGGACTTCGGTAAAAAAGAAACGAACAAAAGATTTTTGCAATATGCAGAAGGTGTAAGTATTCCTCAGAATTATTCCTATAGCTTTAGGTCAGCCTGCTCTTTGTAGCCAGTTTGGGAGGGTGGGGGGGAATTGCTCTTAACATTTTCCTTCTTCAGTTCCAATGTGGACACAAATGTTAAGATTTTACATCTGAGTACAAGTTCATAGCCTGATGGGTGGCTACTTGGCTAGTAATAGTTTGCATGTGTTTTATTTGAAGGCACAGATACAAAATGTATATATTTAGTGTCTGGCAAGGATTATACAAATAAAGGCACAGTTGTTTTCTATAAACAGGGAGCTAGACCTTAGTAGGGTTGAATGTGTACCTCTTAAATGTCTTCAACATTTTTCTGTAATTTTATAGACAGCAACAATAACAAACTTTGAAGGTATCCAGATATATATTAAGAGTGAACTACGAACCATTCTGCCGAATGTGATAAATAGCTAAATATACAATTTCATCAAACCTCTGGAAACCCTCTCCGTCATCAGTAGGTCATTTTGATTTATTAGCATTTCACAGATCTTAAAGACGGAGGACAGATCGTACAGTGCATAAGCTAAAGGTATCTTAGATTCCACTGGAGTCCTTCTGCACATTTCCTTTATGCGAGGCACCACATGTGCAGCTTAGCAATTTCATTGAGCAGCCCGTATGTCCTTCCTGCTCTTCCCCTCGCTGTTCCTAAGCATTCTGAGGGTGAAACTGTAAAAAGAGACGTGTACTTTGACTGYGTCAGATCCTTTCATCCACTGTAGCTGATGGATCAGGAAATACATCTGAGGTGTTAGCTCAGATCCTTTAATTGGACAATGCCCATTACACTTTTCAGTGAAGCTCAATTTCTAATGCAAGTCATTAGCTTTTAGCACTTCTAAGGATGTTTCATTTCGTAAACAAGAATAAAAATCTGCACAATATCTAGCCCCTCAATAAATTCTGCAGTACTTTGTGTAGGAAATACAGAAAAAGAACATAACAGATTCCAAGCACTCTTATCATGCAGCAATTTCAGCTGCTATGCTGGAAGTATGTCTTCTACATACTTTAAATCCATTATTGAGCAAAAATCATGTTAATCCCCTGATGCTTCTGAAAGAGACTTTTTAGATAATACTGTCTTGTCTTTAAATCATCAAGAAACCCATAGTTCCTGGAAGGGTTCCTAAGCAATAACACCTTGTCAGTGACAAGGTGTGAGCAGAGTGATGCGAGCGGAGCCTGTTTCACCTTACACTCAGTATTGAAACTTGGGTCTCAGAGTGCAGAAGGTTCCTGGAATAAAGAAGTCCTCGAGCTGTATTCCGCATCCATGTTCTGGAGGTCTTGTCTGCTGGATCTGAAACTAGGAGGGAACCAACTTAATGAAGTGGATTTTACGCTCTTGGCTACAGTGGTAACTAAATTCTTAATGCAGCCTGTCAGACTCATATAGCAAAGTTAGAAGGAAACGTTAAGGGCATTGAAGAGAAAAGCAGAATTTTGTGCTGCTATTCCTGCTCAGGGAARAAAAAAGGGTCTCAGTTTCCCTCTCACCACCTAAAACTCCTTCAGGCTTAAGCAAGGAGTTTTAACCTCTTTTCTATACTGCAGTTGAGAGCACTGATCTGCAATCAGATACGGAATCTAAACAATGTGCTTAGTTGTTACATCTCACATCTTTATTTATAAGGTATTATGAACCTAATATGTATACTGAGAATCCATATCTTGGCAGTTACTAGGTGTCACTGGCAAGGGTGGTTGGCTTCACTGGCAAGTAGCTTTCTGGGCTAGATGGCAGAATTAGCCCTATATGTGGTATGTTTAGCATCTGTGTGACATCTGTTAAAGCAAACACATTCTTTCTTAGAGCTCCATAAAGATTTCAGTCATCAGATCCAAAGCACCTGGACCCAGTAAATGCATCCTGAATTGAGGGATTAACCTTTTCACATGAGAATGTGGGTATTGTAGTTACATCTTCCCTCGTAGAGAATCTTCCTTGTTATTTCATGACTTAGTTAACAGAGTAACAGCTACTCTGAAAATTCCCTGTGCAGCAGTTGAGATTTTTTCCCATCCCATCTTTGACAGTCTTAATTCTCCAGCAATGAAACTGAACTTTGCAATTACATTTTTGCCCAATTTTTGGACATGTTTTTATAGTCATGAAATGCACCATGATCCATTCTTTCTTGTCAAGCATTTTTGGAAAGACAGACAACTATTGTACCCCCCTGTACCATGGATATTGTACTATAYCCATTGTCTGAAGTTTCACTGAAACAGAATACAGCCAGAAAGTGACGATTCTCTGCAGCTGGAGAAATGCCAAGATAAAGCTAAAACATTTATTGATGTAGAAGACAAATTTCAAGCAGAAATCTGATTTCTTTATATCAGATAACTAGYGTAATACGCTATCAGTTTACTTGGTGGACTTTAGGTGCGGTCAAAAGACATCACTGGATGTATTATTGATAAAGGGCTATATTCTCAGTAATAGGACACAGATGTCATTACATTTAAATCAGATGCAAGTTGATCCAAGTTATTTTCGTGTTTTAATGTTGGGGGTTTTTTGCCAGACACAATGAGATGTATTAGTATTTGTTAAAATATATCAAGTTTGTTTTATTTTAAAGGTGGAAAGTTCAGTTTGTTAGAAATCAACTGTGCCTTCATACATTCCATTAGTATAAGTTGTCACACATGAAGAACTACATAATGATTGATATGGTCACTTTGTAATTATAACTTCAGTTTCTTCTGTTAGTGAATAGCTATCTGTTTGACCTCTTTATATAATGTTAGTTGACCTCTGTGTACTTGCTTTTCTGTTCTTACAGCTGGAAGTTGATTGGAATAAAATCAAAGCCAAAATAGAGATGGAAATTGCTAGAGAAAGAGAGCGAGCAGCAGCCAGTCCCGCAGTGAGAGCTAGTGTCACTGTACAGCAATAACTGTCCTTTGCTCATGTTAATAATTGCTTCTCAAATATTTTGTACTGGCATATTCTGACAAACATAAATTAAAAAAAACCACAGCAAACATTTTGCGGGGAACAGGAGTGAGAATTGGTGTAGTTCTTGTTAATTGTTGGGTAACAGGCAGAATTATTTATTGACTACAGTCTCATTTTGAGCTGGGTTTGTCTTCTGATGCCCTAGCTCCAGTGAGTAGCTACGTTGTAGTCCATAATGCAGTTATGAGGAAAAAAAGGGAAATTAAATTTTGTCTTTCTGTTAGTGGCTTTTAAATTTTCATTGCCATTAAAATTATTTAACCTTGGTTGCCTCTAATTAAGTACCGATTTCCCTGTTTAAGCACCTAGTTAAGTAGTTTGGTTATTTCTRCAACCTCAGGGACCTCTGAAAAGACTGGTTTAAATTGCCCTAAAACAAATTTAGCAAACTGTAGRTGTTGAAAATTAAAGAAGGAGCTTGCACCTATAAAGCACAAAAGAATATTTCACTCACAGTTACSGTAATACGTATTTCTGTTAGTATGTATGTACTAGCAAGTTCTTCAATAGATGATTTCAGATTACTTCAGCAACTCAGGTTTGTCACTGTAGCAAACTGCTTAGCAATAAAGGGTATTTTCTGAGATAATGTAGATTGTTTAAAATACTATGGAATGTGCTTTGAATGTTGTTTGAAGTAACAAACAGCGTTGTTGGTTGGTTTTGTAGCATCTAAGACGTATAATTGACAACGATATTCAGAGCTTCCTTAAGGTTAAAATATGATATTCATTTAAAATAAGGAAGAGCTTTCCACGTATTTTTTCTGCCCAAAGCACTTGGTTTGAAAATACTGGTTTTACATTTGTGTTATTTCATCAAGATATATTTTTCTTTGTTTTACATATGAAAGTGGCTGCATATGTTAGATGTTMTTTGCAGAAGTCCTTTGCATTATAAATACGTGAGCAGGTTATTCATAATTGACATTGTATAATATGTATCTTTCAAATGTTACCCTCAAAATGTTAAATATCTGTATATCTGGCAAATTTCTTCTGTTTTGTAAATCATTATATGGTACTTTTTTGCATAGTTCATAACTTTCTTAATAAAACCAAATAAAGGATTTTTTAAAAAATGTGTCTAATAGATGATGCATTAGGTGGTCTCCATTGATTTACCTGACTGCTAAATAAACAACATTTTTGATGTAGCTCATTTGAAGCTCCGCAGTATTCTGATGTACTGACATGTGGCAAAGTGAACACCTTCACCTTCCATTGACTTGCAGAAAGCACTTACTAGTTGCAGAATTGAGCCCAAAATATCACTAATGGCAAGTGTTTAATGTTAAATTTATGAAGCCTGGCTCAGATTCGTCATGCAATGTAAGCAATTTTTGAAGACCGGTCTAGTGGTGATACAAAGTTCAGGGTCTCAGCTCAATCTTGCGCTTTTATCCTTGGGCCAGTTTGGAAGTACAGCAGRGGCAGCGAATTCACTCGGCTTCTTAAAAACGCCTGGTGCAACAATGAACCGTTGCGAAGATGAGAKAAAGCAATGGAACGGCTGCCACGCTTGCAAAGGTGCTGTCTTAGACTGGCTGCCCTTCACGTTGGTGTCCGTGTCATTCACAGGCACCCCAGTACTTCAAGCTGGATCTCCAGGTCTCAGTATTAACGAGAAGTGGTGTATTCGTAGGTGGTGGGAAAGGTTGTATRGTTTCTAAGCCAAAGCACAAAAAAGACCTTAAGGTATTTATCGCTCGTCAGATCTACTTTCTTCCATGCACATCCAGTCCTGAACTGCATGCTGTGCTGAGCATGTTTGYGTTAAATAGAAAAACAAAGAATAAAAAACAAAGAAAAACAAATATTTTGGAAAAGCACTGTTTATTCTTTATTTTCACCWGGTTCTAATATGCAGGTAACCTGGTACAATGCCAACCTTGGCTACGAAATTAAATTTCACAATATTCTCAGAAGAAAACGTTCTTACATTTCTTACCTGGGATTGTTGCAGGGTTTTTACGTAGCACAATTGCGATTTCAAGAAAAGTGCCGTCTGTCCAGTCTGAAATATTTTTGTGCTAGTTTGTCTGGGGGTTTTGAAGTTCTGCATTGCATTTGTCTCTGCCTGTTTTCAGTCATTTTTGATAGTTCATTTAATGGCAGCTATTAAGTAAAAAGAAATACCAGAAGGATACAGATGTTTCAGGTATGTTTATAACAAGCTGCAACAAACCTTGTGTATCTGCTTCAGTGGGCCGTTTCTGATGTATTCAGATAAGATTTGCATATTGGCAAGCACGAAGTAAGATCAAAAATACTTTCACCCTGCTTGTTGTGTTTGTGTCATATTACCCCCTTTCCAAACCCTGATTTAAAACCTTCCAGAGCTGTAAATGAAATAGCTAATCAGTTACTGGTTGCATTATTGTCTAGTGCAAGAATACTGATTCTTCAATGATTTAAGAATGCCTATTTTAAAAATAGATAGCGCCCTAATTAATTATTGACTGTTTAGTTTAAAAAACCTATTTAAGAAGTAGGGATTAAGATGATTGAAATGTAATTGGTTTAGTTGCTGTTGTGATGGATCAGTTATTCGAATATAACCCCAATTTTGCCGTAGCAGGATGGGTGTTGTAGTTTATACACTTCGGTTCTTTGTGACCTTGGGCACAGTAGCTTCTCTCCGGCTGTAAGAAGGGAGATTCAAATGGATATGTGAAAAATGTATCTTTAAGTGAGGTAAAAGTAAAAGCTAAGACGGGTGTTTAAAAGCCGTAATTGAATGAGGGAAGCAATACACTGAAAAAATGTCTGCATTAGGTAGCATTTTTGTCTTTTAAACTTTCAGACATTACAAACATTGCACTTAGCTCTCCTTCCACGTGGGCTTGGAAATGATGTAAAAATAGGCAGAATTTTTTGCCCCATTCCAGCAGTGTAAAATGGGACAAACCTAAATAATCTGTTAAGTCAGTACCCTCCCCTGCGTTAGAGGACAGCCATTTTTCCACCCCAATCTTCATGCATTGTCCGTCATCCGTTGGGCGATGATGTTGCAGTCTGTTCCGTGTGGACGGTTTTCTCTTTATGGTACGCAGCAGCCACCCTAAGTTTCTAGGAGAAGTTACTGATGGGTGCCAATGGTGATTGCAATGACGAGCAGTGAAGAGAGTGTTTTAGGAACATCCTCTTGGATTTGACCAAAAAAAAATTGGTAGTACTTCTTTAATTTTGCTTTCCACCACATTTTAACTATCGTTTTGGCTCCAATTATTCCAGGTAATGCAAATGGTTAAAGAAACCTTCTTCATTTTTACCTCTAGCTTAATTTTTTTTATGGTTTGCATATTTTTAATAGTTCAGAGGAAAAAGGAAAAATACTTTTTGTGTTCCGATATCTGAGACAGTGAGACTTTGAGATCTGTATTTGCCTGTCAGATTTGATCCTTTGGAACTRGAACGGGATGAAGCTTTGGATCATCTGACATAAGAACTTAATTTCACAGTTTACGTCAAGCCATTTCCTCCTGCAGGAAAACAAATGTTCATCTCTAAAAGATTCTGTGCGTGAGGTAGCTCATGATACGTAGGGTATATCACATTCGTACGAGAGGCCAGAAGCTGTGTCGTAGAAGCATCTTTGAGGGAGGGGAGAGGTAACGGCAGGTAAGAGGCGGTGTCCCAGCCTGTCTGGGAGTGACGGACTCTAGGCTTCATTTGTGGCTTCGTTTTGGCCTCTGCCTCGTTTTTTCCATCTGCAGAGGAGAGCAATGTGTTCAGCGGTGCCGCAGAGCTGGCTTTCGGATGCTTGGAAGTTAATGTACGTAATGCGGTCAGACAGCGGAAAGGCTGGCGAATTATAACTTCAAAGGTTTTCAAACCCCAAACCAATAAACATTAATAAATGTCATGGCGCTTGATGAAGATGGCCGGTGTTGTTGTTATTCCCTTATTGCCAGATGAAGTCACTTGCCCGTGGTCATCCAGCAGGCCCGTGTAAGCTGGCAACAGGACCAAGCCACCTCTTCAGCTGAGCCCTCCCTGCCGATCCAGACAGCTGCGGGGCGACCATCCTCATCCCTGCCAGAAACTGGGGTAGGTGGTGAAGGCTACTGAAATGCCAGGGAATCGGTTTGCAAAGCCGACTACAAGATTTAGCTGTGCAGCTCTCGTTCAATTTAACAGGCACTGCCCAGATAGAATTGGGCGGGGGGTTCACAGCCAGTTCCGCCGTGAGCACGGCCGGGGAGGACGCTTACAGAATCATAGAATCATAGAATCCTTAAGGTTGGAAAAGACCTCTAAGATCATCGAGTCCAACCATCAACCCAGTACCCATGCCCACTAAACCATGTCCCGAAGCGCCTCATCCGCACGTTTTTTGAACACCTCCAGGGATGGTGACTCCACCACTTCCCTGGGCAGCCTGTTCCAATGCCTGACTACCCTTTCAGTGAAGAAATTTTTCCTAATGTCCAATCTAAACCTCCCCTGGCACAACTTGAGGCCATTTCCTCTCGTCCTATCACTTGTTACTCGGGAGAAGAGACCAACACCCGCCTCTCTACAGCCTCCTTTCAGGTAGTTGTAGAGAGCGATAAGGTCTCCCCTCAGCCTCCTCTTCTCCAGGCTAAACACCCCCAGCTCCCTCAGCCGCTCCCCATCAGACCTGTGCTCCAGACCCTTCACCAGCCTCGTCGCCCTTCCCTGGACACGCTCCAGCACCTCAATGTCCTTCTTGTAGTGAGGGGCTTCCCGGGGTCCGCCTTGAGCCGCGGTGGGATTTCATCCAAACCTATCGACCTCCATGCCGTTAAAAGGTAAAATTCACTATCGTAGATAATAAAAAAACCTCCTGCAATCCTCTGAGACTTAAGTCTTTGCTATTTCTTCAGAAAACGTAGATTCTATTGAATAGCAAATGAAATAGTGGTGGTAAAAGGGGGGGCAGGGAAAGAAGCGCTAYGCATTGAGTTATGATGTGTCAGTACTTCTGATTCCAAAAGAAGCAAAATAGGAACCAAAAAGTTGGTGTTACACTGACAGAGTGAGTCTTAGGAAGGGCAAATGCCTCAAAGCTGTGAAATACACTGCTTTTCAAGCAGTAAAGCAATTTGAGAGCTGTATCGTACCGGCCTGGTGCCAGCCTTGACACGATTTTTTGGGCAAATCTGCCGGTAAATCTGCCTGAAACGTAGGCCCAGTGCGTTTGGTTTGGGCCCCTTGACTGAAATGATAAATTCCTTTACAGTTTAAGAAAAAATTAACGGGGAATTTTCATCATTTATAAAATAGAAGTCATCATTTGGCAGGACATTAATTTCATATTTTGCCAGAGCGATGCCCTTCCCGCAGCTACAAGCTTTTGAAGCCTACGGGATTAATCAGTCAGTTTAACCATGATACACGCAACTCACAAATACGCCATTAAAGATTCTCCTACGCAATCTGTGCTGTCTTCAGGGCTAAAAAGAGCTATCGAAGAGCTAACGCTCATTTGCAAGGGACTAGTATCTGCTGTTTCTTCTCCTACTTTAAACATTTAATAAAATGTTGAGGTGTGGAAAAATGGAAAAAGTGCTGGCAATCGGAGTGATGTGATGGAGCTGCCCTCAGCCTAGTAAGAAGAAAAGCATGCACATGATGGTGGAGAAGACTGACACTGCTTCTTAAAAATGTAAATAAACTAGGAGATATGTCTTCTCTTTGGGCTTTCACTAAGTGACTGGAGCATGCAAGCCTCRGACAAATAAACCATTGCACATGACTACTCTTTCAGGAATTATGTTTTTTTSGGTAGACACATCTGCAATGAATGGTCAGTGAAGAACTCGGTTGTTCATCAGTTTTTCCAAAACTCTTATGACTCATCCTACTTTCAGTCCAGATGTTAATTAATGGTTTTCCATATAAATTAACCGATCTGCATATTCATTTCTGTTCAAAATAGAACATACAAAGTTCTGTGTAAGTGCAAAATAGATATGTGGCATGATTTTACCCTGTTTCAATTATTGGCTGGTTTATATTGATGACTATGGGGATTAGGTCAGCCAGTTGCATTTGTATGTCACTTGTCTATAGAAATAAGAATTTACAATAAAAATCCCCAAGGCCAACTGTCATGTAATAACAACAAGAGAGCATAAGTTCTATTTTATTTTGTAAATTAGTATCAATATGATCAATTAAAAAGATGACTCTAGGGTCGATTATGATGTATCTAGAAATGAAGGCAAGGTAGAAAATACTTTGGAAAGAGTTCTAACAACCATGGAAGGAAAAAATGGAGAAAATAGGCACTGATGGCTGTTAAATCCCCGAGMACCGTGGCCAAGACCTGGCAAAGGCGTATGCGTGTGCTGCCCTGCACGGGCCGTGGATAATCCAGCTGGACTCACRGAGGTAACTGCGTAGGAGACTAAACCTTCCCCTCCTCTTTTCCTGCTCTTTTTCCTTTGGATTGGAAGCTTGTAGCATTCTGGATTTTGAGATTTCCTACCTGGTACCAACCAGGCGGCTGACTGCACGTAGTTGCAAAAGAGCACGCCGAGAGCTGCGAGTGTGACCCCAGGACCAGGTTTCCACCACTTTGCTTAGAAAACTTAATGCTGAGAGTACACAGATGATGAAAATCAGTGCAGAAGCAGACGCAAAGTTCTGCTTGGTGAGCACAAGAGAGCCCAAGCAGGACTTAGCTGTCTGCTGCTGCTCTAAAAAGGGACAAATTTCATTTAGATTACAGCACAGTGTCCTGGGAAGCCAATTTGGCTCATTAAAGTTGTATTGTTTTCAGTTGCCTCATTCGCTTCAGAATAGTCAAAGCTATAAATAACCAATAATGGAAAAGCTAGAAGCTTTCTAGAACAAATTAATTCTTGATGATATCACCTAGAAATAGCAGGGAAATTTGGAAAAAAATGCAATTTTTTTTTTTAATATTTCAGGATTGATATTCAACATAGAGATTTTGAGACTTCCATTTCTTTATTTTTGTGAGATCAGAGATATCCCATGTCACATTTATTCAGTGGCTCCAAAATCAGCTGACATTTCATGACTCCGTAAATACAGTTGTGTTATAATTGTTGATCTGGATATATATATATATGATTCGAATTGCAATGGCTATAACATTACTTGTGGTTTTATGCAACCAGTGGAATATGCAGGTGATTGTGCACTAAGCCTTATGTTAATACAAAGAGAGCAAAGCAATTATCGATTCAGCAGTTATCACAGTTGTCTGGCTATCATCTCCTCCTGGGATCATCTCTTCGCCTTCCCATAAAATCTGACATACTAAAGCACCCTCTGCACTAACATTTGATTCTATWGGGTATGGGGAAAAGYTGGGGASAAGAAAAGTTTTTGTGAGTTGATCGTATGTAAGAATCTATATTTTCAAAGTATATTTTTATTRGTCCAGTTCAGTCAAATGTTGCCTTATGCTGCAACATTTCAAATACTGAAATGCAAACTGTCTGTTTCAATTCAGGTACCTCACCCTACTGTAAATGTTTCTAATGAGAACTAAGTGCTTCATATGAAAATATGATGGTCTGATATCTTCAGGGAAATAGAGGGTTATGTTCTTTCTCTGCACAGAGCTAGGCAATATGCCTGGACCAATTAGATGAAATGGATGTACAAAGAATATCATGTTTAATTACTTCTGTATCTTTYGTGAAGGGTCTGCAAGAATTTTTTTCTTTATGTAAAGAAATAACTAGGGTAGTTGGAATCCTGCAGTTTGGAAATATTCTAATCTCTATTCCAAATAAGCATTCAGGGTTTTTCTGAGGTTAAGCAGATACGCCTTCAAAAAAGGTAAGAGAGAGGGCTCGTATCTGCATCTCCATGCACTGTAAAAGATCCTCGGTTCCACCCCAAGTGCTAACTTCAACCTAGAAAAAAAAGATATTTTACGAGGTCTTTGGGCAAGACCTGTTCCCATCATGGGCACGCAGCTTCGCCCTGACTCTGGGTGACTCCAGTCTTGGGGGAGAGCTCAGGTGAAGCTCGTGGTAATCACATACGCAGCAGTGATCAAGTAGTCATTTAGGACTAAGTCAGACACTCCCAGCTAATTCACCTGCGGTGCCAGTGAGGACGGAGATGACTTCTGCTCACCTTTGGTGTTCGTTATTTGCCTTGCTCATGTAAAGCAGTGCTAGTGAAGAGCATCCAGCACCGTGACAGGACTACTTTCTGCACACAGGCACTAGCACAGGCAATTCAAACCTCTCCATGAAATTGCTTCAAGCTTGACCTTGCGTAATTTAATACAGGGGCGCGTCTCGCTCAGCCTTTGGTGTCCAGTCACTTGGGCATGACCACAGAGACTGTGCTGTAGGTCAACGATGATARTGCTTTATTTTTCTATTTAAGAAATYCTTCATTAACAAGAATGGACTTCTTAGCAACTGCATTAGCCATCTCCCAGTAAGGATATAGTATCAAACTGGGCCATATTTTAAACATAYTATTTTCCCTGTAAGGGCGTTCTCCCAGATCCAGGTATTTTGGCAAGAAAAAGGAGGTTGAGGAAAAGCGATTGATTTATCTACTCAAAGTTATGTTTCAGTCCTGAAAGCTGCTTTCTTAAGTGAATCTGCCCAAAGTATAGCCATAGYCTGGCAGTGGATGTCCCACAGAAAACGCACATTTCTTCCAAGCTTTCCTTGTTCAGACCGGTTAAGTGTTGAACCGCCATGGAGGGATGGTCCCTCACAGCCCATGGGTCTTCCTTGTCCCTTCTGTGTGTAAATGAGTTTTTCCCTCTCCCTGGTCCCTGCACAAACACTCGCTCCTTGCTGGGGAAAGGAGGGAGGGCAGCTTTGTCCAGGGAGGGCAAATGCAAAATACAGTAATAATGCAATATTAAAGGAGAACACTAAAAAAATGCACTATTATTTCCTATTGGAAGGGACATAAAAAAAGTTMTATTAGTTGATGTTAGCACTTGGACTGCAGAAATTAATTAATACATTAAACTATGGGTAAGAAAAATGTTTGTYTTTTAAAAGTAATACACTCAGGCCACTGGCTTTTGAAATTTAAAATCGCACATTTTGAAATGGAATATTTTCTCTGCCTCGCTGGCACTTCCCAAAGCGATGCCTTGGGGTTTTGAGGCACTAAATAAATTGGGCTCACTCAGAACAAACCACCCGGGGCAGYGCTACCCTGCAGGGTGCCGTGGGCAGGAGCTTCCAAACTTCCCCCGGAGGTGTGCGGGAGGTGCGAGGATCGCTCCGTCGGGCCGACTTCGTGCAGTTGTGTCCGTGCAGACCCCGTGCACGGTCTCCTGCTGCTTCCACAGACGAGCACACCCGGCATTCCCGGCGCGCACGAGCCCACGGCACGCGCCCAGGCGAGGGGAGCCAGGGATGCTGCACCGAACTGCAACCAGCTCTTTCCGTCACCCCACRAAGAGCATGTCATCGTACTGGAGGTGATGTCATTGTATCAGAGGMGATGTCATCGTACCAGAGGTGATGTCCCCCAAGTCAGCTTCCTCCTGGATGACTTATCCCTCTTCTTAACCAGCCCCGGCTGGGGCTCGGGGGCTGAGCAGCGGTCTCTGGCCACCACGCTGCCCAGCCCACGCTCCCGGGGATGTGAGCAGGAGGAGCTCCCCGGGCTGCRGGGCTGTGAGATGTCCCTCCGGGGAGCCCTGGTGTCCTGCAGGCTGTCCCACCGGCAACACCAGCATCTGCTTCCCAGGCACAGTGGCACATCCCTCCGCGGGCCCTGGCATCCTGCAGGCCTTGGGAACCTTGCACGTCCCTTCTGCGGAGCCCGGTGTCCAGCAAGCCGTCCTTGATGGACAACCTTCCCAGGGGTTGGCGTCTCCCCCGGGGGTCCACAAMGTCCCTCCAGGGAACCCCGCTGTGTCCCTCCCAGAGACCTCCGTGGCTGGCACCGCATCCCTCCCGGGGACGCTGCCTGTCCCTCCGGGGACGTCGGGCATCCCGTCTCCCCGGGGTCCCCGGYACCCCGTCCGGCAGTGACCGCTGTGTCCCTCCGGGGACCCCGCTGTCCAGCGGCCCGTCCGCGGGTCCGCAGCGGGGCGGGGGCTCAGCCGCAGACCCCCCCGTCCCCCTGCCCGTCCCCGGGGGGGCGGCGGGGGCAGCGCTGTGCCTCCTCGTAGCTGGGCAGATGCTTCACCTCCTCGT